>CM028906.1:28767500-29095000 GCA_016801845.1 Polydactylus sextarius
ATGACATCACTGGGGTTATTTTCCCAGACTTCATAAAGAGCCACAGCAGACATTATACAGCAGTTTTTACAGGCAAAGTATCATTTTCATTATGATGAGTAAACACATCTTATATGTAAAATCAATAGAGAGTCTCTTTAGTGGGTTTAAATAAATAAACCTGGAGAAACCTTCTCTACTTTTCTTCTTGTTTTAATGTTTTAATGGTCTTGACAATGGGAAACTCAGACCAAGACAGAAAAGCAGCGAGCGTCTGAGTTGTGTGTGAATTAGAGAAGAAGAGAAGCAGTTAAGGTTTTTTTTTTTTTTATCCGATCATCCTCAAACCCACTCATCTCTGTCTTTTCAAAGAAAAGACATAATTACAGCTTTGAGTATTTAGCTTCATAATTTACTCGTTCTGTCACATTATTTACAGCTTCCTCTCTCTCTCAGCGGGGGTTCATTCACCCCTATAATCTAGTCTGTTAGGTCCAATCCTTATTCCAAGTTATTATCACTCTCATTTGCTTATTAAGTGCACCCTTGTTTTCTTCAAATAAAGTTATAATTAGAGATTTAGTGTCGGCAGCTTGAAATGCTATCTCGTCTTTATGAAATCTTGGGTGGGATGAGAGAGAATCGTGTTTTATCATTCTTGAGGAGTTAATGAGGATGTGCACAGCTTGATATTGTGTTTGTATGTGTGTGAGGGTGTGTGTGTGTTTTCTAATTATGTCTGTGTGACAGCTTTCTGGCCTCCAAAATACCCATATACTGTATACCCTCTGTTGTTTTGTCTCCCCACTGGTTTATGTTAATGAAGTAAATCACAGCAGAAGGAATATACTGTATAACTTTGTGATTTATATACTGGTTAAGATGTTAAACCATGTTGTTTTTATGCCACATTATTTTGTATTTTGTGCCATAAATGTTTCTTATTTAGTTGCCTCAGAGACAGTAAAGATTGTAGCTGTAGTCTAACAGAGGAAGCAGGTGAAGGTCCTTGGTTTGACTATGTCATAGTTACGGTTTAACCACACTACTTAAAAAGTAACGGTAAACACGGTAAAGGTTTCTGTCTTGACTGTGGTGGATTTTGGACTCTTTTTAGAACAGTTATATCTCTGTTTTTTGAGCTCCATCATTGTTTTTGGTGTTATTTTTTTTTTATATTGCATCACTAATTTGGTCCGTATAAGGACCGTACATCATAATCATCAGGACGATTAATATTAAATTACATGCACAGGAACTGAGAAGACCTAGGTCTCATAATTAAGTCCTAGTTTGCAGCTTTGAATCCCCGTCACCACATGTAGAAGCCGTGAGGATGATCCACTGATACATTCTTACCTTCTTGTGACCCACCCTGTGGGTCCAACCCTGTCTTTGAGAAACAGCAGAGTAGAGTACATTAAGACACGCCCCAGCAACACACTGATTACATATGCTAGCTACGGTAATGAGCTGAGCTGGACAGTGAAAGACTGCTGCTGTTTATGGCAACTCATTATCTGGCCCATTGACCAGAACTGTTCTACACATCATAGAGTCCTGTGTCCTCTACATCTACTCAACCATCACTCTCTCTCTGCTTGTCTGGTTGTGGGATGTAATGTGTGTGTCCGTGGTGGTTGGTTGACTGGGCAAGTTCATGTGTGTGTGAGTTAAAATTTGAGTGGTTGTTGGATGGATGGATGGAGGTGGGGATCTGTGAATGTGTGTGTCTGTGAGTGTGTGTGTGTCTGTGTGTGTGTGTGCATATTTGCTTACATGCATGTTTACATAAAGAAAAGTTAGATGATTCTTAAACTAACGATCTCACACCAACACGTGCAGAATTACACACTCATTTGAGTAATACTTTGTGCCGTTAGTTTCATTTAAGTGTGTGTTTGTGCAGTTCTGTATTCGATTATATGCTTTAGTGTCTTACTCAAGAGTGTGTGTGTGTGTGTGTGTGTGTGTGTGTGTGTATCTGAGTGCCTGTGTGGCGTGCACGCGCATGTTACTATGATCGCCTGCCAAAGTAAAGTGTTTGCAGCCGAGAGAGACAGGGGCGCTAAGCTCAAGGGCACATTTGTTTCAAGCTAATGATAGAATGTAAATGGAGCAAATTTCCTCTGCAAGAACAGAAGCTCTCTCACTCAACACACACACACACACTGCGTGTTCATACTTTCACACATACACTCACATAAAGACACACTTTTTCACATCCACACACACAGCGGCATCATGTTGATGGAGTGCAGAATCTCATTACACATCTAATAGAATAAGTGTAGTGTGCGTATGGGGAGAGGAGAGGAGCAGCCAACCTGATTAGCCTTATCACTTTATTATGCCGCTCTGCACGCAGCACACAGGACAATTGCATTAGAGAGGAGCAGATGAGCTGAAGGCAAGGAGAACTCAGCAAACACAGCCTTAATTGATTCCTCACCAAATTAGCAGGGACAGGTGGGGGGGCTCACTGGCTGGGTGGCTGCTTGACTGACTGGATGCTTAGTCGGGTGCTTCACTGAATGGCTGACTTGTTGACTTGTACTGCGGTCAGTTGACTGAGTTACAGTGAGACTGTTTACCGACTGTTTCTTAGAGGCCTTCAGAGGAGTTAAAGGTGAAGAGGAAACTCAACAAACTCTTTGATGCGTTTACTTGATTCCTGGAGACATTAAAGGAAAAATCCAGACTTCCAGTCCTTCTAGGTCTGTTTCCAGATGATAATGAGTTGATACTTTGTGTTGGTAGAAAAATCACATCAATCAGATGAGTTTAGAGAAAGTTGATGTTTTGTAATTTCAACCTAAAGAGTTATAACGACAGTGTGAGGGACATAGAGTTGAGTGGAGACAAATCTCTATGTTTTAAACCAGTGTAAGACTCAAAATAACATGTGACTTGTGGTAGTGAGGAGAGGGATCCTACAGACAAACCAACGTGTCCTCAACGTTGTAAATGTCCAGACTGACATATTTACACAAACTGATAAGAATTTGATCATTTCAATAGAAACAATCTCCTGTACTGACGTCAACTGAGAGTTTTTGGATCAATCTGCATTCAAAGATTAACTATTACAGACTTTTCGACCGTAAAACAACTTCAGGTAAAGTAGTGACTTGATCAACAATCTTCTATAGAATCAGTCTGAACATTTACAAAGTTCAGACACGTTGGTTTGTCTGTAGGATCCCTCTCCTCACTACCACAAGTCACATGTTATTTTGAGTTTAAAACATAGAGATTTGTCTCCACTCAACTCTATGTCCCTCACACTGTCGTTATAACTCTTTAGGTTGAAATTACAAAACATCAACTTTCTCTGAATTAGTGTGAATTAATGATCAAAGCTGAATGATGCTGGATCATAGGAACATGGATAAATCTCTAATTCACTGTATTTTGATAATTAATGAGGGAAACGTCTCAAAAAGTGTCTTGTAGTGGTAGAAGTCAGAAGTTGTAGTGATGTAACGTTATTCCAGTTGTGTTGAGTGTTGCAGTAAAACAGTTGTTGTTGGGAGGTGTGTGAGGGAGGGCAGGAGGACTGGGTGGATGTTATGGGGGGGGGGGAAAGAGGGGGAGATACAGGACACAAGGGGGAGAGAGTTTGTCTTTGTCTCTGTAGGTCCCCCTGGGGGATTGTGGGATAGTGGAGGTTAATGAATCTGATTGGCTGGTGGGAGTTTTTCTGCTGGTGCTGCGGTTTACACACTCGCAGAGCTTCACTTTTTATTTTGCCAAGTTTGGCTTCGACACAGTGCTGCATGAAGGACAGAGTGGCAGACAAAGAGTGTGCTAAATTTGACTAAAATAGTAAAATAGGCTGGAACTTTGATTCAACACGGTCAGTGAGCTGAACTACAGATGTTAATGCAGTTTTTCTACGTATATGAAAACACTAATGAGCAGCAGTTTCACAGGACAGATAATAAAATATTGAGTAATTAACTTTTAAATATGTTTTTTGTTTTGTTTTGATCTTTCTCTGATGTTAATCGGTATTTTCCTCGTCATCTTTGTCTTTATTAGATTGAAAAATCAGTAAAAGTTGTTTGACTGTGCATATGTACACAAACATGAAGTTGAACATGCATGTGACCTCTGTACTTACTTTAGTCTTTACATTTCATTTGGACTCTACATTTGTATTTGTTCATACTTTTGATCGACTTTTAGATAAAAACCAGTGAAACTTATCAACATCAACTTGATGCTGATATATTTTTGACATCTTTTAAAGTTGGTTGCTCTTTAAATGACCACAACTTGATTGATACTGATGTAGAATATTGATACCATATTTTCCTTTTGATCGTCCATGAATTTGATCATTTTGCAGTCTCTGTTCCTGTAAATAAGAGCTGAGTTTTTAATCGTTGGTCTGGATGAAAACAAACCAGACTAGTTCTAAAAACTAAAGACAAATCAAAGTTTGTCTCAACATACGTCTGGTTACATCTCAGTATGTGAAGCTATGTGTGTTCACATGTGCAGTCCGTGTCTGTGTGTGCGTGTGTGTGTGTGTCACTCTTTGTGTGTGTGTGTGTGTGTAGAACTGTATGTGTGTGTGCTAATGAGAGTTGGGGGGAGCGGGCCGTCGCAGCAGTGCGTCCTCTGCTCTCCCGGCAGGTCACTAGCGACAGATGTTCTCAGCATATGTGGCGAATTAATTAGCCGCTAGTAAACAGAGGGGGCTGCCGCCATGAGCTGCCGGTCTGCGCTGCCGCCGAGTCACAACGGGCCGCCTTTTGTCCAAATTCCTCTTTTCTCTCCATCCTCCTCTGGTAGATAGTTACAGGGAGCATCATTCATTTTGATCAGTGGACCCATAATGAGTAGGGGCCACGTGCATGTTTGAATTGTGTGTGTATGAGTGTGTGTGTGTGTTTGTGCACATGTATGTCTGATCTGTGCATCAGTGTCTCTTGAGTTTGCAGCCAGAGGAGGAGGATGGCGGCGGTTGTGTTTGCGTGCATGTGTGTGTGTTTTGTACATCAGCACCCCATCATTTGGTCATGGCAGTGAGCCTGTTTTTGTGATGAGAGATCCCCTTGATGACCTAATTGGTTGATTGAGGTGCATCTCTGCATGTGTGTGTGTGTGTGTGTGTGTGTGTGTGTGTGTGTGTGTGTGTGTGTGTGTGCGCGTGCCAGGGCCTCAGCATTCCCAGAGCTGGGAATGTTTTCACAGCCTCAGAAAAACTTGGCAGAGAGTGGAAACACTTTGAGATCTGTTTGGGTAAACACACACACACACACACACATGCACACACTGCACACACACACACACACACACACACACACACACACACACACACTGCACAGTGGGACTTACATGCAGACAAACCTGAGCTACATTTGCTGTAACATTTTAAAGAAAATGAAATGATTTTCTGTTAAATTACTAATTTCATATTTTTGTGTGTATCTGCCTCCAGAGGATGTGAAGCTCAGTCTGTCTGTTATTAGATGTTCATGGAGTAAAGTCTTAATTTGAAGGTTTAAATTCAGTGTTTAAATATCAAATCATTTTGAGGTATTTTCAAAATAAAAGTTAAATCAGATAAGTCACATTGTAAAACTTTCTGAATCAGTGATTTTTATAGTAAAAGATAAACGTGTTTGATCTACTGTGTTTGTGTTAGGACAAGGTTTGGAGTGTGTGTGTGTGTGTGTGTGTGGCTACAGTAATGAAGTTGTTAGTTAAAGTGGCCCCCACCCCTTGGGACTGGCTTAAGCTGTGTGTGATTGCTTAGGGATCGGGCAGATACACACACACTTATCATTATCCACACACACACACACATACACTCAGAGTCATTACTCCATTACGCACATGGACTATTGATTTTCTGCCATCTTTCCATCAGGTGAGAGCTTGCCAGGGAATATGGGAATGAACGCCTGGCTAGGAAAATCAAACTGTCACTCCTCCTTTCCTCTCTTCCTCCCTTCTCTCCTTCATTACAGACAGATGACAGGTCAAAGCTGTTGCCGTTCACTCTGTTGTTTTTCCTCCATCCGTCATCACTCAATCACCTCTTGCTCTCTTACATCTCCATCCAACAAATCTCATCTTGTGTCGATGTCTTTCTTCATCTCTGTCGTCTGCTCCGCTGTCTGTCTTCTCTCCCACTGTATTTCACTTTGCTTACTTTGCCTTGATCTTAGATACCTTGAAGTGATGGATTCAATCCTCGGTTTTCTTTTGCCCCTTTCTCCCTCTCATCATCCCTCTTTCTCCAAGTCTCCAACACTCAGAACAATCAATCAGCCGGACCATCCTCCTTTCATCCATCCAGCCCTAAACCCCTCAGTCCCGTCTGTCGTCCCTCTTTCTCCAGATTTTCCTCATGTTTCTCTTATAATCTGTAGCTTCTTTTCTATTGTTCAACTTATCTAATCATCCTCTTTTTTTCTCTCGTTCTTTGACCATCGTTTCTCCTCGCTTGATCTTCACTTTTAACAAGACATATCTGGTGTAATCCTCTTCATGTCTGACCTTTCCTTTTTTCCTTTTTCTAACTCCTCTCTGCTCATTTAAACTCCTCATTTCCTCATTACATCCTCTCCTGCTTCTCCTCCACCTCCTCCATCCTCACCTTCTGTCCTCTCTCTTCTCATGCTCTAACTATTCCTCACCCCTTTTCCTCTCTCTCCATTTCACCTCCTGTCCTCCTCCTCTCTCTTCCTCACTTTATCTCTCCCATTCCTTCACCTCCTGTGTCTCTTCTCTCCTCACCTCTCCTCCCTGAGAGGAGGGTATGGGATCAGAGGATGTAATTCACTGACAAGGGTATCTATATTTAATATTAATGGGCGCATAGGACCCTTCACTCTCTCTCTCACACACACACACATATGGACACACACATGCTCAGTGCCAAATAAAGAGTGATCAGAGGCTGTGTAAGGTGCTGCGTTGTAGCCCCCAGGATAGACGCCTTGTGGACACACACACACACACACACACACACACACACACACACACACACACACACACACACACACCTGTAGCACTCGCTGCTCCAGGATGGATGTGGCATCATTAGGCAGAGGAGTGTGGCCGTTCTCAGCAGAAACGGCCACGCCGGCGGTACACATCAATCTAACACCGCACGTTCCCTCAGATACTGTCTCTTACACACACACACACACACACACACACACACACACACACACACACACACAAACAGAGAGAGAGAGAGAGATGGAGGAATAGAGAAGAACAGTGAAGCTTCCTGTGCAAGTACAAACATATACACACACACACACCATGGGCCTTGTAACGTATCGGTTGCTTTCTCTCTGTTTTTCTCTCTCGCACACACACACACACACACACACTCAGACTTACTTTGTCTAATTTATTTACTGTTGGAAAGTGCCACCAAGGAGAAAGGGACAGAGAAGGAGAAAAATAATGTTCCTCCTCTTCATCATCCCTATTCTTGTCCATCCTTTCATTCTCGTTTTCATTTCTCTTCTTGTTTTTCTATTTTTCTGCCTTAGAGACAAACTTCTACCGACAATGATTGATTCATTTCTATAAAAGTAGTAAAGTAAAAATATTTTTTTTTAGTTAGAAAACATTGTTTTATTTTTTAGTCATACACTTCCAGTCCAAGTCCAATCCAACAAGTCATGCAGCTTCAAACCTTAAAGGATCAACACAATAAAAAAAAACACAGTGAGATCATAACAAAGGACATTAGTTACTGTTACTATACATGTGATTCAAACTCTAAATCAGCTACTATCTGAACAAACTGATGCTGCTGCTCTTTTTAAAAGTTTATTACATACAACAAAACATTCAAGTACATTTAACTGTTTTCTTTATTTACGTTAAATTTTACGAAACATCTTCCACGCATGAAAGAAACTTCACTAAAATACGATAAAACAACATCATCTTCACGTTTGTGGGTATTTTTACTGCTCAACAACGCTGATATGTGGCTCAAGGGAAACATAAACAGGATGATCCATCTCTGCCATTTTCCTCCTCATTTTTATGATCCGACATCCGACATTTTGGAAAACATTTTCAAGGTTCTGGACATTTCAATCTGCATATCTGTTGTGGTTTTTATTTTTATTTTGAGCTGAGGCTTATGTATTCAATGATTTACCAGTAATATATTAATCCCACACACACACACACGCGAACACACCTGCTTTAATATGGTGATTTCTCAGTTTAAAGTTTTATCTTGTGTATATGCTTCAGGTGTTTCAACGTATTTTAGTGTTTTCCTTGTGCTAATGATCTCCATATCAGAGTTGTTGAGAATAACAAGCGTCTACTGCAGATACCATCTGCCTGCAGGCTACACACATCCTGATGTGTGTGTGTGTGTGTGTGTGTGTGTGTGTGTGTGTGTTTGTGTGTGTGGTGTCTCCTTGGCTTCCATTGATCTGTGGGTATCATACTGTATCAAGTAATAGAATGCGCTGGGACAGGAGCGATATTCAAATGAAAGGGAATGTGTGTGTGCACACACATAGACACAGATATCTACCTGTGTGTGTGTGTGTTAAAATAAAAAGAGAGCGGTCGTGTCTGGAGTGCAGAGCAGAGTTTTCTCTCTCTGCTCCGACAGACGAACAGACAGACCCTATTGGGAATCAATGGTAAAACTGGAGCCATTGAACAACTGTCCGCCTTTTCAATTGTGTCCCGTTTGAGAAACAATTTGACAATAACGTCAGCTTGAGAAAAAAGACACGCAGTCGATATACAGGGAGAGCTGTGTGAAGGACAATTTAGAGAGCGTCATCATCTATACGTGTGTGTGTGTGTGCGTGTGTGTTCTTTGTCCCAGTGTGTTTTTTGGACAGTACTGACAACAGAGCATTGTATACCCTTCACTGATAAACAGCTTCCAGAGTCATTAAAATAGAGTTAGTGTGTACACACACACACACACACTGAGGCACAGAGAGGTGAAACTACAGCGACCAGACCAAAGACAAATGTTTCAAATAGAAATGTAATCACAGCTTTAATGTACAGCTGAAACTCAATTTTCTATATTAAGTTAAAACAAGGAATGGATTTATTCAGATAGTGACATGATGAAGGTGTTAGATGAAGATTATTGAGCAGTTTTGGTTTGTAATTGACGTTTAGACCTGAACAAACCTGCTCATAAGACCAGTAAAGTGATATAAGATACTTGATTTTTTTTCTTAGCAGTATAATATATCTGTCTCTTAATTCAACCATAATGTTTTAAATTCAGATCCAAGATCTCAGATGTTATTTTTTCTCTGTTTTTTTCTCCTCGTTTCGTTTCTTTCGTCTCATCCAACATGTGACGCTGGTTCTCAAAGGTTCTTCCAAGGAGAACGGTTACGTTGAAGGTGGTTGTGTTCACGTGCGTGGAGAACCGTGTTACGACTGTTTCCATATACGTTTGGTTACGTACGATGTACGAAGGATGTTTGTGTTTGTCAACATTTTTTGCATCAGTGATTTTAGATTTTAATGATCGTCGAGTCGTCTCAGTTACACACATACACATAGGACTGTAGTCTTAAGTTGTTGGTGATCAACTTGTTTTAGTGTGCGTGTTTGTGTGTGTGTGTGTGGTTGATTAAGGCAGGACTCCCCAGGGCTCTGCCCCCCTCCCATCCATCAGTTTGATAAGTCCCTGAACAGGCAACATATTGCCTGAGACACAAAGACATGGCCAGGGATATCAATTTTCAACTGTCTGTGTGTGCTGTCACACACGCACGCACACACACACACAAAGATACTGTAAGGTGCACACAGTAGGTAACCACACAAGGTGTGTATAACACAGTGTTACTGACTGATTTCAGCACACACACACACACACACACACACACACACACACACACACACACACACACACTCACCTCAAATCCCAAAACATCTGAGAGGAGGGCGGAGGTGAAGGGGGAAGTAAAGGTGTGTGTGTGTGTGTGTGTGTGTGTGTGTGTGTGTGTGTGTGTGTGTGTGTGTGTGTGTGTGTGTGTGTGTGTGTGTTGTGAGCGGTGAGGTGAGGTGAGAGGGAAGTTTTTACTGTTTTTTTTTTTTTGAATATGCACCTTGTAAACTCCTCCGGTGGTCGACCCTCCTCATAGTGTCAAGTTGTTTTGTGCTGAAAGAGCTAATGTTACATAATAAAAAGAAAAGGTCGATGAAGAAGCATCTGTTTCAAATAACCTTTATTTTTCATTTTTTTAAAATAATTGTTCATTTTTAATCTTTTTTTTTTTCATCCACCGTCTTTGTCTTAATGACGTAACAATGTTTTTTTACACTTTCAACCTGTAAATATGCATCTTGTTCTTTTACAAATAAAACCTTTCAAGCCGTCACCAAAAAAATCTAATAAATTCAATCTCGCGTTTCCCTCAGGTATTGTAAGTTTATTTATGGGTCTCCACACCGTAACCCGGACCGAGACTGGCCCTGTTTGTCTCATTAGCTGTGGACAGAGAGGCCGGCCTCAGTGTGTGTGTGTGTGTGTGTGTGTGTGTGTGTGTATGAGCCTGGATCAATAACCGTCCTAGAGGTGTGGATGGTCCGGGGGCAAGGTGAGGGTCAGGGTTAGACGCCTGGTGTTAAGGAAATAAGTGGATAACCAGATGACAGAGAGAGAGAGGTTGAAGAAAATGAATTATAGACGAGAAATTGACAGAAAAAGAAACAAATATTGAGAGTAAATTTAATCACATTTATTCACAGATATAAATCTTTTTTATACATTTCTTGTTTTTAATGTCAATTCATACACGTTTCTACATATAATCTATAAAAAATATAATTTAAAACAATTTATTTGATCTCTCTTTAAAAATAGTATTTAAATATTATAATAATTTTATTCAGTGATTCTCAAAATTCTTATATTACATACACACAAAGTATATTTTTATTGTCATTTTAAATGTATTTGTTGTAAACTCCAACTCGTTCACCAACAATTAAATTTTCTTCTATGTAATTAAATCAAATTATCCAAACATCTTCTGTTTTTTTTTTTTTTTTACATTTTTTTCCTCTTTTATAAAATATAGACACACAGATGATCTTTAACGTTTCAGATGAGTCGAACTGACCTGAACAAACCTTCACTCGTCACAGACAAACGACAGGAAGTTGATCATAGTTTTTTTTCTGTCTTTTCAACCTTTTTACTCGTCTGATCGTTTCTCTCTGACGTGCTAACTTAGGTGGAATAACTACGTCAAATGGAGCCAACACACACACACACACACACACGTATGTATGTGCACACACAGTCCCATTGTCATGATAATGGATTTTGTGTTGTTGGCTTTAGGGTCAGGAGGTCAACATAAGCTTCTTAATGGACTGTGAAATAACCCTAACTGCATTAACCTCCCAGATCTCAGATACCACACACACACACACACATGCATTCTCATACATATAAGTGTATACATGTATACACACACACACACACAAGCTGCTCCCCCACACATAAACACACACAGAAGCTCAGATGCGATTGGATTGGTCTTTAATTGACGGGGCGATCGCACCTTGAGGATGGAGAGAAGATCCTTCAATCAGATGAAGTGATGGAGCGAAGGATGGTGGGAGGGAGGGAGGGAGGGAGGGAGGGAGGGAGGGAGTAATGGATGGATGGAAAACAAATGAGGGAACCTAAAAAGAGGACACTGTTGAGTCACACAGGGCCACGAAGCTCGTCCTATCCCATTCAAACACACACACACACAGCTTACATTAAGATAATGTGCTGTGCAAATACTACTTTACCTTTTAGAGTGTATTAGAAAGTAGATGATGTTCATGTGCTGGCTCAGTTGGTAACAGAGAGAAGCAGCCGCCGGCTACGTTTGACCTCAGCTTCAGTGTCATTCTCCATATGTTCGCCCATATTCCAATTATTCCTCTGTGTCTTTACAGTTATCGAGTGTAAAGTGGCGTCTAGTGATCTCGCTATCTCATTTTTTTTTAAGATATTGCGTATTTTTTTTTCTCTATTTGAAAATAAGTTTTAAAGCAGTGTAAAAAAGAACAGTAGCAGTAGCATTAAATAAAACTAATGATTCTGACAGATTTTTTTTAATTTGTGAAACTGGCAACAAGCCTTCAAGACTAAATCAGTTTCAGATTTCTCCTTCCCTTCCCTCTCCTCTCCTCTCGTGCCAAATGGGTGTCTCCCTGAGTGGGGATCACTGAGGATTTTGGGGGGGATTTAGCTGCGTGTCTTAAATCAGTCTTAATTTTTGCTCTCTGCCATTAAAGAGCTGCCATTAAGCTTTCCTCTTCTCGCCTCATTTCCCTCTTCCTCTTGTTTCACTTTTTCAATTTGTGTGAGAGGGGGAGTTCACTCCTCATAAAATTTCACTTTGGCCAGCCTATCATTTGCATCTGAGCCAATAAATAGCAATTAGCATTAACAATTAAACCAGCCAGTGGAACCGCGGGCAGCTCCCTGAGATGGCCTGATGGATGGGAAGGTAGATAGGCAGGAAGGGAGGGAGGAAAGGTTTAGTGTGTGTGTGTGTGTGTGAGAGAGAGAGAGAGAGAGTGTGTGTGTGTTTGTGGCTACTTACATGAACTCTCACAGGGCAATCCAGTATATCTTGCACTTTCATTTCCTTCCCAAAGCTAATTTATCTACTGTCTCAGCGGCCTAATCACAACACACACACATATGCAGTGTGGGCAGAAAAGCCAAGCTGGCGTTCTATTTGCTATCTCGTTCTCGGATATCGTACAGATTTTACTTGTTAATTACCCTCATTAAATAACAACTGTTTTCGCCGTTCCATTTTATTTTATAGTTCAGTTTTTCAGCACCGCACACTTTTTCAGATCCATTCATAAAGAACTGATATAATGAGGTCATCTCTGGCCTGATAATGTCTGTTAATATACCCTTGTGTCAAATTGTGTTGCTATTAACAAATCTTTTACCCAGACTGATATTTTTTTTTACATAAAGCAGTAGAAGAGGTGTGATGTCCTCCCTGTTGATCCCCAAAGTTAAAAATGTGTCATGTTGGAAAATATGGACATGTAACAGTTTCATGTTGGTGTGTTGCTTCAGGTTATTACATATAAAAATAACACAACATGCAGGATGAAGGTTCACTAAACCATAGAGACGACAACATGAGCATGGTCAATAAATATCATGTATTATAATATATATATATGATATATTTCTAGTTTTGACCGAATTAATTAATTAATTCATCAGTTACAATGTCTTTGATAAGAAACTTACAGATCTATTTGTTACAATGTTGCAGAATCAAGTTTAGAATTAAAACAGTTTCTCTATAATTTCTCTGTAAACACGTGTGTTTTCAGTCATTTTCTCATTTACATTAATGAGTGAAACCAGTTTGTGTCCAAATCCAAGAAGCTTTAAAGATTCAGCTGACACCAACATGTCGACACGTTGTCTCCATGTCTCCTCCTCCTCCTCCTCCTGCTCCTCCTGCTCCTGCATCCACCTCTTTACTGCGCCGGCGGTGAGAATATTGTTGGTGGCTGGTGACGATCAGTCCATCTTCATACATTAATCACCACCAATAGAAAGCCCTGACACAGCAACTACAGCGGTGCCACTGCCCTGCCTAACAAAGCATAGAGCAAGGACACACAGCGCCAACAGCAGAAAGACAGGAACAAGGAAGAGAGGGAAGCTGTGTGTGTGTGTGTGTGTGTGTGTGTGTGTGTGTGTGTGTGTGTGTGTGTGTGTGTGTGCTGAGTGGCGGCTAATGGAAGAGAGAGAGTGGGAACTAGATGGAGAAATATGGAAATGTAGAAAGAAAACAATCATGCTTGATGTTTTCTTCTCTGTCCTAACCTCTCTCTTTTTCTCAGTCTCTCTTTTTCTCTTGTTCTCCTGGTTTTTATTGTTATTACCACGGCAGTGCCATTAGAGAGCTCTACGTTCTTCTCCACTGGAGCAATAAATGAAGAGGGCCTCACTCCTTTTTCCTCCTCATCCTCTCCTCTCTCATCCCCTCTTCAGGTCCCCGCTCATCTCTTTTTTTTCCATCACTCCCCTCCTTCACTCCTTCTTTTCTGATCTCCAGTTTCTTTCTCGTTTCTTCTCGTTTCGTCTCTTATCACCTTGCACCACTTGTTTCTCTCACCACTTCCCTTTTTTCTTTCTTTCTTGAACAGTTTGTTCTCGTCATCATCTCTCTCTGACTGTAGTCGTGATCTACTGTAAAACACAAACCCTATGACCCTTTCCCACTTTCTAAATGACACACACACACACACGGAGGTTGTAGAGAGCAGTAATACGTGTAAGGGACAGATGTTGCAGCCGTGACAAATCACCTGTGATTAAATGCTGGTTTGTTCTCAGTACAGTGGAAACACGGTGGACAATTAATTAAGAGGTTCAAACACACAAACACAGCAAGTCAAACATCATGTGAAGAGTCATTACGTTACACACTTTTATACTTCAAATGTTGATTATAAACATCAAAACATCATAAACACCAAACTCTGAAGCTTCACTGTATAAAATAAGTGAAGTTTTTACAACAAATCGGAGGAACATTAAATTAAATTAGAGATAATGAAGGTTATCAGACATGTAGCTAAACAGGAATTATTAAACAAGACGTTCAGTAGATTTCTGGTTCAGTTTCCTGTAACTTTATTGGTATTTTTGTTATGAAAAGTAAACATCTATAACTAAATTACAGAACTAGTGGAGACCAACCTCCAAAGCGTTTAAAGTAAAGATGGATGCAAACGTTGGCAGGACTCAGAAAAGTTAACAGAGAGAGAGAAGGTTTCCATGCCGAGAGACAGGAGGGGTCCAAAAACTAAAAGTGCTACTATCAAACCCCTGCCAACAACACACAGAGAAGCATGTGAGGACTCTGGAGTGAGCTGCCCTATCGAGTACACCACATGGTATGAGACGAGACGCAGACACAGCGTGCAGACAGCCATTAATAAAACGGAGAGAAGGACGTAGACGTAAAGTGAGTAAAAGAATATATGGAGACATGAGAGAGGTGGTTCAGGGAGCAGATGCCAAGGATGCATGACAGTGAGTGTCACACAAGGAGAGAGTAAAGGTGGAGGCAGCAGTGGGAGGCTGCTGGAGAGGTGACAGAGGAGACGATGAAGTGTGTATTAAAAAAAAAATATAGGTGACTTTTTGAGTAGATAAGATAATAAACGCAGAAAGACTCTGCAGTCATGTGGCTTTAAATTGACTCATTCTGAGGTTGAGTTTACTCATCAGTTGTATATTTTTCTCTGTAATGTTTCACGCTGAGAAAATAAGCCTGAGGATGACCTCTGCTGCTTTGATATTTGATATTCTTTTTTTTACACGTCTCCCTCAAGCTCTCAAATATTCCAGAAGAGAAAAAAACCCTTTGATAAATAATAATCCCTCATAATAATATCACTTGAGCAGCTCAGTATAATGTTGCTTCTGGTACTAAATTGTTAAACTTCATTAAACTATCCAAGTCCTTGAATGTTGGGAGATGGAAGGAGCGATGGCAGGCTGGAGAGGTGAGAAAGAAAAGAATATGTGGTAATAAGAAGTTTAAAAAAAAAAGAAGAAAGTTTTAAAAGTCCCTCCAGTAAAAGTAACAGTTTGTTGAAACTGTGGAGGAATGTTCTGTATGTGTTGGCAACTGCCGTATGAAAACACATGAGCCTTCCAGACAAAATCTAAATAGCAGATATCAGAGAGTTGGAGGGTAGATGGGGAGGGCGGGGGCGGGGGGGTTAACAAGTCTATACCTGCTCTTCAAGACGAAGACAATGTGCGAACGTTTTACTGACAAATCGGGACAGACAGACGAATGAGAAGGAGGGAGAGGAAACGGAGGTCAAGGTCAATAAATCAATGAACAAAAAAAAAAAAAAAAACTCACGACACGCCTCAGTGTCTACAATGTTTCTGACTCGTCTTTTTCTCACGGATGAAAATTCCCTTTGTTATCTGTGAAGCTACAGGTTCATTGTATCTCTGTCTCTGTCTGTCTGTCTGTCTGTCAGTCTGTGTGTGTGTGTGTGTGTGTGTGTGTCTTTCCTCCAAACACTCGACCACTCAGTTATTTTAAGTTCTCCATAGGAAGTGCTGCTTCTCACCTGACGTCCCTGAGACATGGATTCATTACTGAGCCTGACGCCACCAGGATGTGTGTGTGTGTGTGTGTGTGTGTGTGTGTCTCATGTAACTCATCTCAGGGCAATCAGTTGTTTAGGAAATTTGCTGAGAGAAGTGTAATTTACTCCCTTGTTCACTCTAATTTTCACTTTTTTTCCTTTTTCCTTCCTGCTCGTTTTTTTTTTTCTATGTCACATCGTGTCTCATGCAAATTTCAGAAAACATGGATCAGTGTTACACACTTTGATTTATGCAGCAGAGGGTTGTGGCTGTAAGGAAGTGGCTTTATCTTCTGGAAGCAGCAACACTTGTTCATCAAGGTTACTAATGTGTTGCTTCATAACACAGTGGATGCTCTTACTCACAGACTGAAGTATTTGTGGAGTGTTTTTGCATCTTTACTTTAATATGAAAGCAGACTGATGTTGCCAGATGTCGTATTTAGATCAAATCTTATCTCTTCCATCGTTAGCAACACGTTTCCTTGCGTTGTTCTGGTGGAAACACTGTTGAACCTGTGGCCACTGAAAGTTTTCTTATCTAAAACCTTTATGTTTTTTTTTTCTCCCTAATCCCTTCTATCTAACCTTTGTATCTTTCTACCAGTTCCCTTCTCTGTCTCCATTTCTTCTCCCTCTTCTCCTCCGTCTCTCTCCTTCCCTCCCTGCTCAGTCTCCAGCGTCTCCCTCAGCGCCCCCAGTGAGAGCAGCTAAAATTAAGTGGTGCCACTTCTCAATGACACTTTAATGATAGCACCGCTGCTCCGCACACAGAGAGACGGGAGAGGTATGAGCATCTGCTAAAGATAGGCCCCTCAGACACAAACACACACTCACACACACTCTCACACACACACACACACACACGTCCAAACGAGTGAGCCTCCCTTTGTCTCGCCTGCCACAGGGACCGTGGGGGACGGGTGGAGTCTAATTAAGAGCATCCGTAGGGAGACGTTTGTGTACGCTTGTGTGTGTGTGTGTACGTGTGTGCGTGTCATTCCAGCTTGGCATCACCATCACCTGCCTGGCACTGCCATTATGGCTGGCATCTGAGAGAGAGGAGAGAGAGAAGTGATAGCAGACCAAGACACTGTGTTGCTTTTTGTTGCTTTAACATCTCAGAGGTGCAAGAAGAAGAGAGAAACTTTCATCAGTGATGTTCAGACCATCTGCATCAAACCAAACAAACATGTCCTCAACGCTGAATATCAAAAAGTTTAGTGTAAAAAGTTGGTACTGAATGAACGTTTGTTCAGATCCTCATTTATTTTTACACGTTCTTTGATAATAAACTCAGATCTAAATCTAAACTTTTATTCATTTCAGACACAGAAAACTTTCTTATTTGGCTGATTTAGAGATCACATTAAATACTAGTGATACTTGGAAAAGAAATGTATTAATAATAGATGTGTGTGTGTGTGTGTGTGTGTGTGTGTGAGGATCCTGGTAATGAAGTTCCAACATGTTCTTAACATCGTCAGCATTAAACACATGGTTGATCAATGACTCTACTACTACCTTTACAACATCAATACTCTGACTTTAACACCTGTGTCAATAATGTAACATTAACTGCCAAAACACTGGTGATCACCTCACACTGACTGTTGGTCCAACACCAGACGATCACTGTGATTTACGCTGATAAAACATCAGTAACGTGGAGACGAGAGGATTCGTTATTTATTAGCTGTTTATTTCTGAAAAGGGAGAGAGAGCAAGGAAAACTTTCTTAAACGTGTGTGTGTGTGTGTGTGTGTGTGTGTGTGTGTGTCGAGGTTACTGTCTGGTCAAACATGCAGCTGCAGGCAACAGAGCCAAGTGCCATTTTAAGACTCCCTCTTGACACACACACAAACACACACACTTGGGTCTGACTGGACTAGACAGGTCATCATCAGTGTGATGCAGACCCTCACCCTGACTGGCACACACACACACACACACACACACACACACACACATGACAGACAAACACATGCCACTTTGTGGCAGATGAGATCAGAGATGTTCTCTTTTTAGCAGACGTCACACTCTGATCTTTTGTCTAAAACACTTTGTTACATTGTTTCTTTGTTGGAACAGTCTGTTCTCATCTCATCTTCCTCTTCCTCTCCTCTGTCTCACAGTCTGTTTGATTTATTAGTGTGAATAGAAACCAACCACATTAAAAATTATGACTAACTTAGCACAATGAATCAAGACACTGATAAAGAAACATTTTCTACAAAGCTGCAGACAGTTTCATGTATGTTCTGTTAATTCAAGAGAGAAAATTATGTGACAGAGTCTGAATAAAGTGTCGTATTAATATTAATTCAGGTTTTTCACAGTTCAAACTCAGTAGTTTAGAGATGCTGGACGTTTGGAGTGTTTCTAGTAAAAACAAAGAACTGGTCTGACTTGATGTGAGCAGCATTAAGTAAACTGATTTAGCACTTAGAGGTAAAGTAATTCAGTCATTACAGTAACAACACCACTATTAGTGAGTGAGGCCTCATCTCTGCTGCAGCAGCATCATGTTATTCTTACATCACCACTGCTGCTCAGGATGAAAGCAACACAGTGTAAAGTACAAGCCACCTGCAGCCAGGTGTGTGTGTGTGTGTGTGTGTGTGTGTGTGTGTGTGTGTGTGTGTGTGTGTGTGTTTGTACGTAGTGACCTCAGGACAAGTAATGAGTGATCTATTCACAGAGCTGCTTCCTAGTGAATTGAGTTCCATTACACCTCCAGTCAGGTACATACTGAAGACACGTGTGTGTGTGTGTGTGTGTGTGTGAGAGAGGAGGGCGTCAAGGTTGAAGCACATCAATATGAGAATGACACACACACATACACACAAACCCACACACACAGTATATTAAATAAATAATTAATTACACAGCAGACTGAAATATTGGCAGCCTGCTGCAGAGATAGACAGTTGATTTCCAACAGGAGAAAATTCCCGTAGGTATGTAGAGGTGGAGTACACACACACACACACACACACACACACACACACACACTCTAAAGCTTACGACACATGTTACCAGTGGCTCGTTTGGTTGATATACACTCAAACTGTAATTACCCCCAACAGCTTAAAAAGACATTTGCAGCGCATTTATAATGGAAGCCAAATTACTGAATGAATCCATTTAAACACACAAATACATATGTGTGTGTTTGTGTGTGTGTGTCTATGTGTCAGAGCTGAAACAGATGGGAACATTTGCACGCACACACACATTTATTGTCCTCCCAGTAGAGTGCTATTGACATCCCGTGTGACATCCCACTTACTGAAGTATCCTTTTAACACTAAATTAAGTCATTTAAGGAAGAATTTAAGGAAGTGTTGTTGTTTATGAGATGTGACCAGTTAGTGGGTTTTCACATACAAGTACAAAGTAGAATTACACTTGTTTTAGATCCTTTTATTTTGTCTCTTCATCATCAGTTTGTATTTCCTTCTTCTTCACCTCTGTTTTTCTTTCCTTCATTTCCGTTCTATTCAGCTGTGTCAGTCTGTCTGTCTGTGCTCTTTAAAGTGCAATGTCAACACACACACACACACACACACACACACAATGTGATGCCATATCATCAGCTCAACTCGTAGCCGTCGTCGGCGTCTGAGGCTTGTAAAGAGAATCAAATCACATTTGTCTGTCTTGTCATATTTTCATCAAAATGACTGGTCTGACTGTGTGTATGAGTGTGTTTGTGTTCAGATGTATATTCATGTGTGTGTGTGTGTGTGTGTGAGGTTTACAGTATGTTTGTGTTTGCGAGCATGTGTCCATGAAACAATTACATTAGCATGTAGTCAAGCAGAGCGCAGCACTGAAACTAGACAGGGACATATTACACTTCAGGCTCTTATTAACTCAACACTGATGAAGTGAAGTGGAGGGAAAATCTGAAACAGCAGCTTGAGAACGAGTGATAAAGAGTTAGAGAGTTACAGCTGATTTATTCTGAAGTTAAACTCACTTCAGACTAGAACGCTACAGTAGTCATAGTAGAACAGGATGTGAAAAGTATAAACCAACAACAGAAAGTTATTAAAGGAGAAATGTTAACGTTGTTTAGAAAAGAAACATTTACTCAAATGTTTTGTCCAATTAAAAATACTTTAGAACGTCTGTTACAACAAGATGCTTTTTATTTTACCAAAGTTTGTTCCAGTGATAAGTTTCTCTCTGAAAAGATCTAATTATTAAATTGTCTAAAAGATACAGAACAGAACAGAACTAAATGATACTTTAATTCTTCTTTCAAATCTTTAAAACTAGAAGAAAACCAAATAAAAAAATAAAGAAAAATGTTACAGGCTTCTTCTTTCTTTCTTTCTTTTTCACTGTTCCTCTCTCTCTGTTTCTCTCTCTCCCGGCAGTTTCAGTAGAAGCCACATCTTCTCAAGGACAGGTCAAAGTCATGCACACACACACACACACACACACATGCGCGTAAGTGCATGTGTGTGTGTGTGCACAGCCACACATGTATAGAGGAGGTGGTGCTGTATGTATTGTGGCAGCTCTGTGGGAAAGGCCTGTGGGTCTGACCAGAGAAAAAAGGCAAAAATAGAATAGAGCCGCCGAGTCGCTGCGACTCCACTGGGCCAATTCAAATCTCTCTCCGTGTCTCATGTGAGACCTCACACACACACACACACACACACACACACACACACACACACACACACGCACTATTCACACTGACAGCGTAGCTCAGCCTCTGCTTTGGTTTTCTGTTTCTTTTATTCTCTCTTTCACTTCATATTTCTTTATTTTGATTCCAGTTTCCAGTTCACTATAATCTCTATGTGAACCAGGGACCATGAGGGTGATTTGAGTTATCAAACGCTTTCTCTCTCTCTCACACTGACAGAATCAGAAAGTGTGAGTGTGTTTGACAGAGAATCAAAATTAAGCTTCTTCAGGCAGATTTCTTCATTCTGAGCTCGTCAGTCGTCAAACATTGTTGTCAGGCGACCTAAACCAAAGCTTTGTGTCTGGAAAGTCGTGACATTGGAAGGTCTGGAACGTTTGACGCCTCCAGTGATTCCGTTTCTTTTCTTTTTGATGGTTGAGAACTTTAGTCAGAACCCAGATTTTGTTTTTGTTTCCTGGAAACAGGAGCTCGTCAGTAAACTGCTGGTTGGTTGGTGTCAGTTACTTGAAACGTACATTTTTAACACAATTAAAACCTTAACTTCTGGACATGATGTGACAAGAAAAGATTTAAAAACAAAGGTCTTTGTTGCTGCCTGATTCTATAGCAGCAGAAAGTCTCTGATACAACAGTGATGACCAGCGATGTCTCTGCAGTTTGTAACATTTTGATCAGTTTTTCAAAATGTCCAACATATGTAGCAACATAAGAACGGTTCCTTTGTCCTGATAACGTCCAGATCATCTTCTTTGATTTTATTTACATACACGCCGGTTGAAAAATCATTACTGATGATTGTTAGTTTGTAGATTATATTTCATGTTTAATTCTTGAAGTTTTCTATAGTTTGAAGTGTTTCTCACTTCTTGTCTCAAATTTTTTTTTCTAGCGTCTGAATTTAGTCAATCAATTAATCAAACTTTATTTTTATTGTCATATAGATTCACTTTCACAGAAAACTGATGATGAAAGAAAACAAATTATGAAAGACGGAACAGTGAAATATATATAAATATATACAAAATATACAACAATGAAATGAAATAAAATAAAATAAAGAGACATATTGATCAAACACAAACGACTGTAAAATCTAATCAATAAAAAGGTTTTGTCCTGGTTAAACCGTCATATATTATATAATATTAAATATAATATATAAAATATATATACTATTCATTTAAAAAGAGAATCATTAAGTTCTGTGTCACCAGGACGTAATGTAGGAAAGATGTAGGTTGACCCAGTGTGTGTGTGTGTGTGTGTGTGTGTGTGTGTGTGTGTGTGTGTGTGTGTGTGTGTGTGTGTGTGTGTGTGTGTGTGTGTGTGTGTGTGTGTGTGTGTGTGTGTAAGCCTAATTCTGTTACTGAGACAAATCTGAGACTAAAGACCAGTTAATTGGGGACAGTTTGTCCAATTGGGGACAAAAGCTGTGGCCCCAAATGGGAACAAGCAGTTTTTCTTTTTGTTTTTTGGGTCAGTATTTAAAGTTAGAGTTAGGTTTAAGTTTAGACTCAGTAGTAGTGGTTTAGTTAAAGTTAAAGTTAATCTCCAGGAAGTGAATACGAGTGAATGTAATTTCCCCAAAAGTGACAAAAGTCAACGTGTGTGTGTGTGATTCTTAAAGTTTGACACATGGTAGAGGAGCCATTACAGAAGTGTGTGTGTGTGTGTGTGTGTGTGTGTGTGTGTGTGTGTGTGTGTGTAACAGGGGAGTTAATTCTGAAACAGGCCGTCTGTTCTGAAAGCAGAGTGTGTGTGCGTGTTGGTGCTGATGTGTGCGTTACGGCCGTGCGCTCTACTTTCTGAGAACACAGGGCGGAGGGAGCGAAGCGGAGCGGGGCGTAATTAGGCCACGATTTGAACTCTCTTAGTTCCTCCCTGAGAGGGGGCGCAGGGTCATGCCAACTATTATAAATCGAGCTGGGTTGTATATGTGTTCAGGTGTGTCTGTGTGGGTGCAGTAAGGTGTGAATGTGTGTGTGTGTGTGTGTGTGTGTGAGAGAGAGAGAGAGAGAGAGAGAGAGAGAGAGAGACAGGGGTATAGGAGGAAGAAGGGAGGCAGCTTGTGATTGGCTGAAGTGTGCTGTTAAATATAGCTTCATCAGGGCAGCCTTGTGTCTCTCTGGTTGAAGGTGCACGACGGTTTAGTTCTTCTCTGGACTCGTGTCATGTCACAACACGCTCACTGTCTTCAGCTTCTTTTCACTGACATTTTGAAATCAAATGTAAGAGCAACAATGCTGTGTGTTTCAGTGACGCCATGAGCTGACAAGTTATTTTCTCTGAATGCACCAAGAGGATTGTGGGCGTTAACTGTGGCAGCTAAATTTAACAGGGAAAGTAGATCGATGTTCACGATGTCATGAGTTTATCAAGTCAGACAAAGTTCATATAAATAGTTCGGTGATGTCCGAGGGGTTCAAACCCGTGACTAGTTTCTGTCCAGTGCTGTTCAGTCATTCGCTGTCGTGTTAATTCAATTCAATTGTGAAAACTGCTGCAACATTAGCAACCATCTCGACAGACGTCAGTGGTGACGTGATGAGATATCCTGGTTTAAATGTGAACTCCAGCAGCCGTTGAATGAATTAAATGTTTTTTTTTTTTTTGCTAACATGATAATGGCCATCATTTAGTTGAACTTTTAGGTCAACCATTAGCACAATGTAAACCATCTCTATTACTGCTATGGCTACTTACAGTAGGCTAATGGCTGATTGGACGAGGCCTTAACCCAAGAACAATGTGCACTCATTGGCTTTCATAATTAGTTGCCGTCGAAATAAAACTGACACCGTTCTATAAATTACTTTTTTTTTTTGTCTCCAACTTGCTGATAGTCCATTTAAAGGCCACTGATCAATTAAAGTCCCTTTGTAACCTCCCCTGCACCCACACACACAAACACACTCATCCCATTAATGAGCGGACGGCTAATTAAGACTCAGAAAAGCGGGGGAGTCACTTCTTTTTGATTGATAGCATCCATCGTCTTCTCTTCCTGCTATTTTGCATTTTAATGTTCATTAATAAACTTTTATTGTTTTGTTAATTATAATACCACCCTCCCCTGTTGAGATAATAACTGAACAGAGCGATTTGTTCAGAAAGATTTTCGGCTACATGAAGGAGGACGACGGACGAACTGGCAGGAAAAAAAGTGGAAACAAAAGAGACAAAAACATAACTGAACTGAGAGGAAATAGCAGGAAGTGGAGGGTGATGCATTGTAGTGAGAATTTAAAATGGCAAACAATACAACAGTGCTCATGATTAGTGTTTAATTGAGTTTTTAGTAGCGTTGCCTTTGAAGCAGCAAGTGTCCGTGATGGCTGATTGAAATCTGTACAGCCTCTTGATGTTTGACCTCCAGCGATGGAGATGGAGGTTTTTAAAACAGCTGTGTGTGTGTGTGTGTGTGTGTGTGTGTGACCATAAAACATATAAAAACACCAAACTTTTCAAAAGCCAGAGTGAACTTTTTTCTCAACTTTCTCTCTAAATTATTCTCTCTCTCACTCTGTTTCATTAAATGTGTTTAAATGTGTGTGGCTGGAGGAGAAAGAAACCGAGAGCTGCAAAGTTTGTGGTTTGCTCAGTGTTTTCATGCTTAAGTACATCTGCTTGTGTAGGCATGTATTTTTCTGCATATTTAAGTGTATGTGTGCTCATGCACGTTTCATTTAAATGTGCGCCTGTGCATGTGTTCTGCAGCCTTAGAGGTGTGAGGCCAGGGACGCGCATGATGGATCGTGGAGGCCAGTTGATAGCACCATTACTCACTGACACACACACACACACACACACAAATGCAGTCTCTTTCACACACATACACACATACAGTACAAACCTGCCTGACACCTGTCCCCCATGGGGGTCCGTCTGCCCCTGAGGCCATTGCCCTGGAGACGAGCAAAGCCCAGAATTATTCTGCATGCCAGCAAATACACATAAAGTTGAGAAAGAACTTCAAAACTTTGTAGGACATTTTCAAACATTGTCTTTCTCTCCTCTTTTACTCTTTCATTTTACTATCTATCTATCTATCTATCTATCTATCTATCTATCTATCTATCTATCTATCTATCTATCTATCTATCTATCTATCTATCTATCTATCTATCTATCTATCTATCTATTGATCTATAAAAAGTTGCCATTTCCAGTCATTTTTGTTGTGTTACTTTGTTTGACTTTGACTTGAAGAATTAGAAGAATTAGACTTTAAATATGTTTTTTGCAAAAATATAAATGTCGTTTTATTTGTCACCTATTTATTTATTTGGTTTTATTCCATTTATCGGACACAGCCAATGGCACAGATCCATAATATCCCAGTTTCAGTGAGTATTAACTTCATCTGTCTGTTGGCGGTAAAACAGTGTCACAGTTGCATTGACACAGCTCCTGTTTCTAAGACGACTCGTGTTGGTGATTGGCTTGATTTCTTATTAATGATGCTACTTAGCACTTGATTGTCTTTAAGTAACAGTCAACTGTCAACAGTCAGTTGTTACAGTGAGAGATGGTTGTTTACTCAGTCACCAGTTTTCATTTTTCACAATAAAAAGTTGCACCGTAAAACATCCTGAGAAACTTCAATCGCACACGTAATAATTGTCTGTAGCCTTTCACCTTTCACATCAAACATAATAACATGATCCATCGTCACCTCAGTAGATGAACATGGATGAAGTGGAAGTTAAAGAGCATATTCTGAAGTCTTCATGATACATGTCACATCATTACTATGTGTTTGTGTTGCTGCATAAAGTGTCTTTGTAGACGAGAGTAGAGAGAGTAAATGATTCTTCTCATGTGTTGACTAATATTATTGGAAGAAAGAAAAAATCCAAAAGAATAAATAACATGACACAAATTGAGGTTCAGTGGCTAATTGGCATTAAATGGGGCACTTAATTGGTATCGAGCGCGGTGAGAAAACACTCATATCTCACTTCATCTTCATTAGCGGGAAAAACTGATGTGATTTGCACACACTGCTGTGTGTGTGTGTGTGTGTGTGTGTGCATGTGTGTAAACTTTAAAAGGACCAGTAACCAGCAGCAGACCCATCACCAGGATGATGTGACTGAGGGACAGTTAAAAAGTTTTTTAACTAGTAAAACACTTCTCATTCTTCTCTGTCTATTTCTTCTGCGCCCTGAGCTACAGGCCTCAGATCAGATGTTTAGATAATTTAAGTGTCAAGTTGAAAACATGAATTCAAACAGCATCATCTGCATAAAAAATGTCTTTGGATTTTACTTAGAAATCTACATCAGGCACCGTCTGTAAATATCAACCCTTCTGTGACTTGGACGTTTGTCTAAACTGCATATTAGTGTTTGGACACGATGACCACCATCAAAACCACAAGACTTTACTGAACACACTGGTCAATTTATATGTCCATGGGGTCAAAAATGTGGAAAAAACAGTAATTTAGAAAAAGGGTAGTTTTTGCTTTTTCTCTCCGAAAATTTTGCTCTGGATTAACATTGGAGTCAACGG
This sequence comes from Polydactylus sextarius, assembly GCA_016801845.1. Lineage (NCBI taxonomy): Eukaryota > Metazoa > Chordata > Actinopteri > Polynemidae > Polydactylus > Polydactylus sextarius. Next base: position 28,793,827 of record CM028906.1, read on the forward strand.
AGCTGTGGAGATGTACTCTTATTGTTTAGAGGAAGATAATTCAAAAATTGTAAGTCATATTGTTTAGGCAGGCAGGTTATGTGAAAGCAGACAAGCAGGACTACAATTGTGGAAAAAATCATATATCTTGAGTGAAATTTCTGGTTTTGAGCAGCATGTAAAGATAAAATTTATGAGAATTTTTCTGAAAGCCAGTCCACTCACTTGAACAGCGATTGATAAAAAAATATAAAACCTTTTAAAAAGATGAACACAGCGTCAACAGATTGGACTTGTCTCTACATTTTAAAGTTTGAATGGTGTCTCTAGGTGAAAATATGCCAGAGCAGTAGATGTTTGAAAAACACTGAAATATTTTTAGTTTTTTCACTTCTTTCCATTAATTTCAATAGGAAGGTTTTCATGATGTAAGTTCATAACGAGTCTGACTGACCTGCACGTTTCTGACATATAATTTGTTTGAGTGGCCTCTAGAAGAGTCATTTGACAGCTGGAAATATCAAAGAATAAATCAGTTATCGTTGTAGTTTTCTGTAAATGTTAAACCAAAGAATTAACCACTTTTAAATGTTGAAAACCAATTAAAAAGTGATTAAGGCAGAAACACAAGGTTGGACAAAAAGGATCAGATTAACGAATCTTAACAGAAAGACAGACAGAAATATCTGGACAGACAAATGCATAGAAACAGACAGACAGGCAGTGAGGCTTGTAGAAAGACAGGTAGCTAATGTTATATATAAGGACTCCCAGGGACTTGCTAAAGCACACGGCGGAGCACCTGGGGACACGGCAGCCATATGTTTAAGCTTTGTCTCGTCCTACAAAACTCAGTCTGCCCTTCACGTGATTTGTCAAAGGGCTGCGCATAGTGACAGGTACAGGGTACAGGAGGACCCGAGATACTGAGACACACAGCAACTAAAGGAGAGAGGTGGATAGAGGGAAAAAGGCCAGGGGAGGAGGGGCGGGTTGGTGGAGGCTTCAAGACGCAGGAAACAGAAGGAGAAAGAGACTATAGAGATTAACTCTGAGGGCTACGGTGTGTTAGGAAATAAAACTGGTTAAAAAAGTATGTCTGGGGCAGGAGAATGAAGTAGTTTAGGAAGAAAGGAAGCAGAGAAGGAGAGAAAGAAGGAATAAAGGAAACAATACAAGAAGAAGCAAGAACAGCGCTGGACCAGAGAGAGTTTAGAGATGAGATGAGATGAGGAGGAAGGAGATATAGGTTAAGAAGCAGAACGCCTCAGGGCTTCTCTTCCTCTCTTTCTCCCTCCACCCTCTCTTCTCTTGTCCCTTCATTCAACCCCCCCACCACCACCACCACCTCCCCTCTCGTTCTCTCTCTCTGTGTCCTTCTGTGCAGGGGGTTGAGGCACTGAACAGATTATGGCGTAATTAAGGCGCTAAAGCAGCACATTATCCACCTGGTGGCTTATCTGGGGTGGCTAGCACCGTGGCTAGGCTAATCAGCCTATGTGTGTGTGTGTGTGTGTGTGTGTGTGTGTGTGTGCGCATAAGTGCATACGCGTTCTTGTATATGTGTGTGTATTTAGACACTTTGCGTGTCTGTGAATGTGCATCTGTAATAATGTAATAATGTGTGTGTGTGTGTGTGTGTGTGTGTGTGTGTGTGTGTACAGCCAATAACACTGGGGCCCATCTCACCTGATTAAAGCCTCTTATAGGGATGTGTTAAAAGCATTAGGTGGGGACAGGAAAGTAATTCGTCATGTTTAAAGGCAAGAAATTGAATCAGGGATTAAGAGGCAGTCAAATGAACACACACACACACACACACACACACACAAACTCATCTAACAGGAGGGAAGTCGTATCTCCGCGTCTCTGATTGTGTCCCTCACTGTCCATTTATGTGATTTTGTTTTATTTCTCATGTTATTTCTCTAGTTAAACAGACACTCTCTCCCTCCACTGTCCTTTGAGCAGTTAAATTGAAAATAATTGTGCAGACAGACAATCAAAGAGCACGACAATGTACTTTGAATAGAAGCTGGTATTATTAGGTTGGGGAGATTTCTAAGTGTAAAGTGAAATACCTCAGAGAGTCATTTTATACCTTCAGACTTTATTAAAGCTAATAGGTTTATATATACCTCCCTGAGGCTGGTCAATTCATTAGTTGTAACCGTTAGGAACTATTACACACAACAAAGTCAGAGCGTTGAGACGCAGGAGGAGAGAACGAGTGTGTGTGTGTGTGTGTGTGTGTGTGTGTGTGTGTGTGTGTGTGTGCGTCTTATATTCAAATATTCACATGAAGCGTCATAAATCAGAAATTTACATTGTTCCATATATACAACAACTCGCATTCAACCAGGGTTTGTTTAGTTTTTTTTAGTCTAAATTACAATAAAACAAAAAGGTCAAATTGTCATCAAACTAATTAGTTTCTACAATGTTTTGTTAATTTAATAATATAAATACTACTGATCATAATGACAATAATAGAAAATATCTATATATATATACAGAGATAAATAGTTACACTGTAAAAAAAAAATTTATAATATAGTGTGAAAAAATAGATATTTTACATAATTAAAATACATTTTTCTAACTTTAATTTTACATGATGTAATGTTTTAATGTAAAATTAAAGATATTTTCATGTGTAAAAGCACTGAAATTATAAATAAACACGTATATTGTTATTGTTATAATACAAATAATCAAGTGCCGTCATTAGAAATAAATCTTCTATATTTAACGTGATTCGTTTTTTTTAAATCAATAAATCTTCTGAGTGGATTTAAAATTGTTGCTGATGAGACACTGACTCGACGTTACTGTTGGTGACTGGTTCTTCGCTCTGGTGATGTTTTAAGTCCAGTATGTGATTTTGGAGCTCGACTGCAAAACAAACCAACCAACCAACCAACCAAGTCCCTTCACCATGAAACCTTCGCTCAGTGTTTCAGTCTCTGCTTTAGGCCTCAGAGGACTAAAGTCACCATGTGTCCTCCAAGCTGTCCTCTATCCACCTGAACCGTTCAGCTGCACATCAGGAAGCTCAACGTCTGCATCGTTCACCCAACAGCAATTTTCTCAAACTCAGCTCCTCGGTTCTTCAGAAAGTCCCGTTACCTCCTGAGCTGCCAACACATTTAAAATCATCTCAGAGTCTTTAAATGTTTCATCTCAGTGTTGGACTTTAAACTGCACCAAACCTTGTAAGATTTGAACCCACACCCTCTGAACCACCAGGTACTTCTCCAACAGTCTGAGCTGTTTTATCAGATGTTCAGTTGCTGCTTCTTGAAGATTTTGAGTGTTTGAATCAGACTGGTCTCAATCAGATATTAGAAAGAAATTTAAAAAAATCAAAGATCTTACAGTCTCATAACCTCTTCAACTATTCACCCAGAGTCGTCTGAGGAGCCACGATTATTTTGGTTTAGTTTCAAAATTATTTGGTTTCATAGTATCATGAAATTCTTCAAAATTACATTTAGTAGCTTCAAACCAAAGAACAAATTCACTTTTTCCATATTGTTGCTGAGATATTTGCAGAAACATGAAGAAGATGCAGAAATAAAAAAAAGCAAAAATGTTTATTTACAGTGATATTTTATATTAGACATGTTAAATCACTGTTTTTTTTAAATAGTTTTATTGAAATTACACTTTTAAAAAAGAATTTACAGGAAATTAGCCATTAAATTAATCTTTTCTTTTCAATGTGTATAATAGTATTTAATAATAATATTTAATATAATTAAAATAACCACCAGTCTCCCAGTCACTGTGATACTGAACATAAATAAAAAAGAGTTGAGTTTATGTAGATTAATGTGCAGAAACATGTGAGAACGTAACGACATGTAGCCTCGTAGTTTTCTAAAAGCAGCGCGGCACAAAGAATCTAATCAGAAAAGTTGAAAGAAGAAAAAAAAGAAAACGGATTCGCAAGAGTGGGGTGTCTTTGTCAAGGACGCTGTCTTTATCTTCATACACTGCTGAGTGGGACATGCAGAACAGTAAAATGGTGAGTGCCAGTAGTGTGACCGTGCATGCGCGTACGTGTGTGTGTGTGTGTGTGTGTGTGTGTATACATGTCCTTATATGTGAGAAACACCTTGAGGGGATGTGAAGGTGATGATGGTCAAGTGAAACCCAGTTTGAACTATAAACAAGACGAAGGAAACTAAAATTCTAACATGTCTTTGTTTGTTTTAAGTTATTTAACAGCAGATAAAGAAGAAAAGTCAGAAAAATCAGCATTTTTTATTTTAAAAAATGACAAAATCAGCTTTTTTTTACACATCAAAGAATCTTTTTCTAAATGACTATGAGCAGAATATTAACATATAATATATCATATTACATTTAAAAGTCTTTGTTGTGTATAACTGAGGTTTCATGACTAAAATATAAGGACATTAAGGCGTGTCGGTGTCCCACCGTGTTAGCGAGCTCTTTCCCTGATGTAGTTTACTTGAGTGAAACACCGAACCCCCCACACGTTCCCCTGAGTGTCTTTTTATAGTTACCTTTTCCCTCTGACCTCCCATGAGGCCACAAATAAGTAACTTTACAGGAATGAAAGGTTAAAATGCAAAATGTTCCCAACGCATCGACACACGCGATAACACAGGGACGTTAACAGCTGTGTCTTTGTTATATGAAATGAGACAAAAGTATCAATAAAGTCTGAATTGTTGTTTTTTTTTTAATATAATTATTTGAGTAAGAATTTGCCCTTGTTAGCACTTTAATTTAAATCGTCAAACAAGTGTGTCTGTTTTTAGTTTGGACGTGTGAAATTTTTGTTTCTTTTGTTTTTTACATCTAAGCTGCAACAATACAAAGAAACAGAAAAGTTCAATTAAATCAGGATGGAAATCATCAATACAGAAAGGCTGAGTCATTGTCAAGGGCATCGTTTTTAAGATTCAGTTCATGTAAATGTGCATCTACGTTTCTATTAGATTATAAGTGAACGGCCGGCAGTAACGCAGCATATGGTCTGAAAGTGTTCTGCAATTTTTAATCAGTGACTAACATACTTGAAAGACTAAATTATCTGACATTTATAATTTCAGTATTTGTGTATTTTATTTAAACCAAGTGGAGATGAATTAAAAAAGTCAGTTTGATTGAGCTTCAGCCCAGAGTTTGAACAGATTGAATCATGTGAATAAAGACGTTGTCAGCTAAAATATTAAAATATATCAACCAGATAGAGTTGATTTAAATTTCAACTGATTTACATTATTCATTTTCTCAAAATGTCTATTTAAATCAATAATACATACATGTGTTTGCTTCTGCATGTTTCACATCGTGGTCACAGATGTTTATTTCTATTTGTAGATTTAATCAAACTCACGTTTTACTCTGAAACGTCCTCGTTCAAAATGTGAATAAAAAACAAAATGACGTGAAATGGTTTCGATTTTAATTCCACATTAATAATATTAATGGTGATTTAACTTTAAATGTGTGAAATTAAACGTAATCAAACGTAAACATGACAAAGAATTAAGTCACTTTAGTCTTCACATTGTTTCTTTAGTGTCAGTATTTTATTGTTTTCTCTAATTGTTGTGTAATTACAACTTAGTTACATGTAACAAAATGTGACCAAGCTGTTTGTCGATTATTCCTCCGACCTTGACTCAGTTCACTGGTCGATGTGGTGACGCTGGTAAACAAATACACCTCCTGTCCTTTATGGTTTTATTTATATATCAGTAGTTTTTATAGAACAATTCATAAATTACTGAGGAAGAAATAATGATGAGAAGGTTTGAATAAAATATGTTTTTGAGATCAGGTCTGATATGATCATTAAAAAAACTGATGAATTACAATTTTATCATGAGAATAAACATTTGTATATGTGAATGTGTAACAGGAAACATAACCCAGTGTGTATATATGTATTTGTGCATATTTTTCCCATTTTGTGACATTTAACGTGTGAAGGTTTTCATCGTTTCTTATTCCTTTGGTTCCATTCTCATGCTCGTACTTAAAAGTAGTTTAACAACAAAACAAAAGATCTTTAAAAAAGAAAAAGAAAAAAAAAAAAAACTAAAGTGAAGCCTCAGGAGTTACCAGACCAAGCATTTGGATGAATTTGTGAATTATGTGAGAGGTTGCAGTTATCAGAAGGAAAATGTCATCCTCGCCCTGCCTGTCTCGATGATCTAGTGTGCTCTTTTTTGTTTATAACTTCACTTTATGCGTGGTTGTTCTGTAGCTATTCTGGTGCTGAATGTGCTGGATGACTCTGTCTGCAGCTCAAAGACAAAGAAGGACGGTCATTAGACTATTCTGTAGCATCAGGTACTGTACACCTCTCGCTCCCTCTCTCACTATTTCTCTCTCTTTCTGTCTCTAACACACACACATTCCATCTTTCTTGCTCTATTTTTCTTTTTCTCCCTCTCGTTTTCTCTCTCTCTCTCTCTCACACACACACACACACTCATCCTGCGCTATGGTCCACATTCCTTCAGAGTCTGGTGTTATTTCCTGGCGTAGAGCGCCATCCACAGGTCTCATCAGGAACAACTCAGCTGCAACTTCACTGATTTCTAGAACTGCTGGTTTCAGAAGTGACGAGCATTTGTAGACTCAGACACACACACACACACACACACACACACACACACACACACACACACACACACACAGTAATGACTGCAGTGTTGGTGTTTGATTAGCGTCAAGAGAAGGGAAGAAACATACAAACACATCATGGGCAAAACCTCTAATATTCCTGGAGTAAAGTTGTTTTACTGGAAGAATAAAACTAATATCTGAAGTTTGTTTTACTTTGTTTATATCAACACATCTGTAGAGAAATAAAAACTTCATTATTTACAGGAAAAAGTCTAAAGTCTGAGACTGATTCTTTTTTGATTTTTATGATAGAAATGATTCAACTGATCATTATATAAAACACGTTTATCATCACAAACAACTTTAAAAGTTTAAATGAAAGTTTCATCATTTTTAATTTGTGGAATGTATGTATGTGTGTGTGTGTGTGTGTGTGTGTGTGTGTGTAAACATGATACCATGTGTGTGTGAGTGAATGCAGCTATTGGCCTAAAGTGCAACTCCTTTAGCTTTTGTCTTCTATTTCACAAGCTTCTACAATGGCCTGTTATATTTGTTAAAGTGATGAATGAGTTTGCCCATTCCATTCTTCATTTCGTGTGTGTGTGTGTGTGTGTGTGTGTGTGTGTGTGTTTGAGCATTCTCAAAGTCATTGTTTCCCTAGAGAGAGGTCAGTGTGCTGGTCAACGTTTTCTGCTGCTGTGTTCACCCCCAACCACTGACCACAGAGAGCGAGGGACACTTAGAATAATGTTTTAGAAATTAAAACGACACCGTGATATTCAGAATAAATTTGTGTTGTATAGGAATTTAGTATTTGGTCAGCAAAATAAATAAACAGGGAGGTGATGTTAGTCTGTGTCATTTTTATGTGATTTTAAAGTTTAAGATTTGATTGATTTTGATAAATATTTTGGTCAAACTCTTTTTGTAAATGTCATATTCCTAAAACACAACCGGGGGTGTAGTTTGGAATAAGAAGAAATATTCACACTAGGCCTGCCAGTTGGGTCATAGCACCCCCACCTCCTCCACACACACACACACACACACACACACCACCCATTATTAAACAGTCTGTCATGGGGGTTGAGTGTGTCGCTTCTCTCCCCTGTTCGCTCACTGCCCCTAGAACAATTTCAATTTTAATAGCTTTTACTATGTATCTGAAGCACTGGAGACACAGAAAGAAAGGGCAACTCTCTCTCTCACACACACACACACACACACACACACAGCCATAGTGAGAACTAGTCCCCCTTGTTGAAAATAGAGCCATCAAAAATGAAGGCCAGCCCAGCCCAGCCGACAGACAGACAGACAGACAGATCCCGGGAGCATCTTGTAATTATCCCTGTGGACGAGTTGCCTCTAGCTGGGCTCAGCTACCCACCTCAGCCCCCCTTTCTATCATCTTTCCATCCTGCCGCTAACCCCTCTGCTGCTAATTTCATCCCAGGGATTAGCCCCCGCTTGCTTGTCTATCTTGTAATATTTCTGGGGGGTGAAATGGTGAAATATCGCCTTCTTCTACTTATAATAGGACTTACTGGGCTGGGCCAGGGCATGCTTATGCCTCTGTCGCCCCCTCCTTCCCTCCTCCCCTCCCTTCCCTCCCTCCCTCCCTCCTGCTATTCAGAGATGGAGAAAGAGGGTTAAAAAATGAGATGAGGAGAGAGAGAGAGAAAGAACACCCCAGGAAGTGCCGCTGCTGCGACGCAAGCTCTACCGGGAAGTGACCGCAGAGAAGGAGTGAAGGTGAAAGTGAAAGCGGTGCATGGCGGCACAGCGCTCTGGTAGTACCTGCAGGGCAATGCAAGCTGTTTTCTTTATGCATAAAAGAGAGAGAAGTGGGGGAGGGAGGGGGAGAGGGAGGGAGACGGAGACAGAAGTGCCACACGCAGCAGATCCACCACAGTCTTTTGTCTATGTTCTGTAGCTTTTACCTGCTTCTGACACTGTGACTTTTGTCATAGTTTGTGTGATAATTCAACTGACGATATAACTGTCAGTTCACACGTCTGGAAAATGTCCTGGTGTAAAAATACAACGTATCAAGGACGTGTGAATAAAGTCTGATGTTTTCTTTAAGAGACGCAAAAACGTAAAAGTCAAAATTTGTGATTTATTATAAAAGAAAAATGTCTGCTAGTGTAGAAATAAAATGAATCAATAATAAAATAATGTGTTTCTGTTTTCCCTCATTATAATAATAATATTAATAAAATTCATTAGGATTAGTTAAAAGTATCTGCAACTAACTGTTCATTCACATCAGAGGTCATTTTTTAAAATCATAAATTATTTTTGTGATTGTTTCATCTCATCAAGAAAAAAATAAATCAAAATAATAAATACAACCAAACAGAATTAAAATATTTGTTTATGTTTATAGGAAAAAAATCATCCAGAGTGAAGAAACGCTGCATTAAAAAGGTAAAAATGAATTTATTTTATTATTTTAAAAAGCAGCGTGTCACCACGTCTGTCTTATGTGTTCATGTGTCTATACGTTTATGAAACATCTCTACCTGTGTGTGTGTGTGTGTGTGTGTGTGTGTGTGTGTGTCCATCTGTGTGTGTCTGTGCGTATGCTTGTCTGTTCATACACTAAATGACCTATAGCCCCGTGTCTCTCACACACTCCTCTCCATCACTCCAGCCTCTCATTACAGCTGCAGAACCCCAGCCTGTCACGTAATTAAAGGCAAAGTTATAAATGACCACCAGGCCAAAAGCCATATTTCACAGGTGGCCACATATTTATTTATAATTTTTCACCTTTAAATGTGTTTATTATGCAAATGAGAGCCAGGACACTTTTCAATTAACTTTGGGGGCCAGTCCCTCTAAGTACTGCAGTAGCTTGTTATTGAAAATAGAGTATTTTTGTTATCGGCCATAAATTATTCCTAAGTGTCAAAGAAATTGCGATATATAATGTATGGGTGTGTATTTGGTGCTACCAGAGGTGGAGGCTGTATTTTCCTTCCCTTAAGGACTTGGCGATTGCTTTTCTCAGAATACTACTAACAGCTACAAATATACTGTGTGATGCATCCCCTCCCTTTTTGCTTTCCTTACACTGCAGGGCAGTTTAATGGTATATTATATGAGCAGTTGGCAGGCAGGCAGGTAAGTAGGTATGGTTCTTTTATGGTGACAGACTGAGAGTGTCCCCTCTGCCTCATTTTCTCCTTAACTGACCCGCTGAGGGAAAGCAGTGGAGCGACGCCGCTGTACTATCACCACAGGGAGACACAGAGAGAGAGAAGGAGATTAAACAGAAACAACTCTCTGGTAGAAGAGCAGAGAAGATGAGAAGTAGAAACAGAAAGAGACGAGCGGCTGTTGCCGTCCAGCCTCGTCTTTAGATGTGTAGGACACACTGAGCTTTGAGCTTTAAGGTGCTCACGTGTGTGTGTGTGTTACATGTGTTACGTTGCATGTGCATCGTGCATTAAGGTGTGTGTGTGTGTGTGTGTGTGTGTGTGTGTGTGTGTGTGCAGCTGTGCCCTCTCCCTGGTGCGTAAAAAACGTCCATTAATTGAATTCCCCCTAATTTCCCGTCAGCCTCGCCTTGCAGAGCGAGATGCCTGCCTACCAGCCGCGCAACGCCACACTTCAGGTATGGTGGATAATGGAGGATGACATTTCTGTCCCACCATGCCTCGGGGCAGTATGTGATACATGGCTTCCTCTCTGAAGGTTAAACTCAGCTAACCTGCCTTTGGCGTTTCATTACCCACTTGTTAAATACTCTTTTGGTAATAAAATGATTAAAAATTTTATTGCTTCTCTCAAATGAGGCCTCTTTTCAAAGGGATTTAATGACTTTGGAGATGGATATGTGTGTGTGTGTGTGTGTGTGTGTGTGTGTGTCTGTGTGTGGGAATGCCTCCGTGTGTGTGTGTGTGTGTGTGTCCAGACAAGTGCATCTCCAGTTAGGCACAACCAGTGAGTAAAAATCTAATGAGAGTGATATGCTTTACAGCGAAACCGCCATTATTCTCATCCAAACGACCTGGGCCGTCATTATGTGTAAAGTAGCAATACCTTCTCCCTCTGCCGGGGCACATTCAGACAGACATGTTTTACATACAGCTCGCTCTGTGTCTTGAAGCGAAGTGAAGTATTTATACTAAAATGAATGGGCCTGACTATTTTTACATCACAAGTTAAGCACCGTGGCTATAGCAACGGGACATAAAATATTATATTCAACCCATTAACAGGAACTACAAGGCCTTGCCTAGGCCAATATGGCTCCACGGCGACTTAGCAAATCATCATATCCACCGTCATTTTAGCTGTAAAATTAGCAGTAAAGAGACTTGAGAAACGGATCCAGTTTCTTAGAGTCTGGATGAAGAAACAGCATCTAAAACGAGTAACAAAACATGTTTCACTTCCTGGCCACAGATATTTTGAGTGTGTGTGTGTGTGTGTGTGTAACTTCTCCTTTGTTCTTGCAGAGCAGACACTGATGATTTAAATAAATGAATATGAAAAAGCCAAGATTGCAAAAATTTTAAAAATGGCTTCAAGCAAACATGTATTTTTGTTCAGGTAGTTCTCAGATTAGCTCACCTCCCTGTTGGCTCTTTTATGTCCCAGTCAGGTTTGTTGGGGTTCATTGTTTTAACGTTGCTGCCCCCACTGAACCTCAGTCTCACACACACACACACACACACACACACACACACACACACACACACACACACACACGCTTAATAAATGGCCGGGTCCCCCTCCCTCGGGCCAGAGGAGTCGGTGCTGGCCGGTTCATCTGATATATCATGGCAGCCCGCTCCGCTTTGCTCCACTGGACCCTGTCCAACACCTGTTCTCCCATCAGGGGATGTTGTGTTGGCGTGGCGTGGCTATGCCACTGTACAGATTGGCACTGCCCAGTCGGGGCAGCGGAAAGGATGAAGTATGAGATTCCCAGTGACACAATGTAAGCTGTAATTAGGAGGGAGGACCACAGTGGAAAACAGTTTATGGCTTTTATAAATATGACTTTCGAACATAAGCCCTGAAAGTCTTATTAACCAATAAAATGACAAATGAATCATAAATTACATGACATGAATGTTTTAACAGCTGCTTTAGATGTGGAGGTTTATCTGAGCTTCTGGTTCTGATCATGTCTTATTATATCAAATCATTAATTAATATTTTTAAAATGGTTTGTTGTAATCTGTTGCATAAATAGACACATTAGAGGAAATCTTCTAATTTGAGGTTTGTTGTAAATTATTATAAATACATCCGGTTACATGAGGAAACGATGTAAAACACAAAGTCCAGTTGTTTGAACATGACATTAGTAACTTATACTTATACATACTCACATGTCTGTGTTGTTTGTTCCCATATGAACATGTAATTTACATCCAACTCCTCTGAGTCCTGTAGACACTGTAGGTCCAGATTTACTCCAGTAGAGGGCGACAGACGTCGATAAATGACCAGTCAGAGTGGACGAGATGTTAAATATAATAATAATAATAATATAATAAATATATTACTTCACTGAGATAAATAAATTGAGAAAAACGTTTACGTCTGATGTTTCTGTTGATTTATAATAATTTTGCAACCAGTCGATGAATAATTAGGGATTTAATGTGAAATTGTTCTAATTTCAGTCAAATTAATCATCTTCTACAGAATCAAAGCATTTGAATTGATGCGATTGAATTTTTAATTTTTCCTTCATATGAAGAAAATTGGGAACAAATAAAAAATTATCTCAAAAAGATCAAAAAGATAATTTTATTCTCATTTAAAAGCCACAATCTCTTTGACTACCTGTCTCACATATTTTACACACACACACACACACACACACACACACACACACACACACACACACACACACACACACACACACATACATACTTATATATCATCATACTCATCTTCCATTTAAAATTATTTCTGAATGAGTTTGAACATGTTTGTCAGTTTTTTTTTATTATTATTGTGTTTATTTAAATTTAATTCAACAGATAAAATGTCAGTTGTGTTTAAAGTTAAAGAGGAAATAATAATATAAACTATATAAAAATACAAACTTTATTTCAATCGTTTTGTTTTAGTTTTAGTTTCTTAATTAAAGTTGATGTAAAACTAATTATTTGTGTTGATTAAATGTCTGTTATAGATTCTTTTTATTTTAAAAAGTGATAGTTTGATGAACCAACAATGCTCTTTTTATGTCTGATAAGATCTCGGTGTTAAAAGGTTAACTGATTATCGATTTGTAAATAAATTCGCTCTGATCGATTATTCATCTAATCTCGCAGCCTCAGGACTTTAGATAATTAATAATCAGATCAGTCACCGGGTTCTGACTCTTAGTTTGTTGTTTATTAAAGAGTTAACACGAAGACCTGATGTAACATCAGTTTCTTTCTTTTTTATTTTCATTTTCGTCTTTTAAGAAAAAATCAGACGATGACGCTTCGACTCTGAGAAGAAAAACGCAGTGAACTGGTCCAGGAGTCAACCACCTCTCGGACTGTACCATTATGATGGAGGAAGAGGGGAGGGACTTTTCTTTCCTCGCGGAGGATCAGAGATGATGACCCGCGCGACACCCAGTCCCGCCGTCGGTCTCGTGCGGGAGAGATGGTGACAGCTCGTTGGCTCGAGACTCAGATTCACATGAAGATTCATCAGTAGGAAACTTCTCCCGCTGGATCGTAGAGGTCAGTTGTGTTTGTGTTTGTTGTTTAATTTATTGTTTCCTGCAGAAACAACATGAACATGTTGGTTTGTCTCTGGTGAGAAACAGCAGAGCTGCAGTTGATGATCCAGGAGATAAAGACAGTTAACAACCTTTAAAACCAGAGGCTCCAACTGATGTTTGACTTGTTATCTTCAGTAACTTCAGCTGTCAGTGAATCATGGAGGTTGTTTATCATATAAACTAGTTTTAATTAGAAAATATCTCTGATTTTTCCTCATGTTTCATCTGAAACATCAAGTCTTCCCTTTAATGTAACAACTGATGAATCTTCATTCACTGTGATTTTGTTAAATTATCACAAACAAACTTTACAGTCGTTAAAGTTATTAACTTAACTTATTACAACTTATGTTTGGTTGTGTAGCGTCACAGAAAAGTTGACATGTCAGTTTGTTTTTTAATTTTATTTATAAGTTTATCATCAGATAACTTAGTGATAGTGGAAGTTAGTTAACTTCATCAGTTAATTAACATATTATCACAGACACATTAACATTTATAGATAAATCAACCACAGTTTTATTATGAAAACTTAAATAAAAAGTATCATGTGTGTTTCTGTGTTGAATCTTGCAGCAGCTTGATGCTGAGTTTCAGTTACTGTTTCCTTATGATGAGGATCTTTACTTTAAGGTTGTGATATTTCCTGCAGCTAAAATATTTAAAAGCTGTTTCAGCCTGTAGACAAAACAAGTTACCCAGGAGTCAAACGAGATAGAGAACAGAAGAAGAAGAAAAAAAAAAAAAACTGCTCAAGGACGTAAGATAGAGAAGCAACAGACCATGAAGACGGACGGCGTTCAGGAAACTGGAGCTTTGTTGTGTTTGCCGGTTATTTCTTTTCATGCAAACCCAAGCAGATACTGCTCTGTGTAATATGTAGACACACACACACACTGTGTTGTTATTGTGTTAACTGTGGTTTACTGATGAAAACATCATGTTTCTATAGTAATTATACGATTACAAAATATTATCCATGAATTATTATTTGGACGTTGTCTGTCAGGAGAGTGTGTGTGTGTTTATTTGAGTCGTTTCATCCAGTGACTCCAGTGTTTTAATGTGTGGATGCATGTATATGTGTGTGTGTGTGTGTGTGTGTGTGTGTGTGTGTCACTGAGCAGTTGGTCAGTTGGCTGGTTGGACATCGACCCAGTGTCTGTTGAGCAAACTGTGAATGAGAGCATTTGCTGTGGGTCACTGGTCAGTGATGAGCCCATCTGAGGGGTCCACCTGTGTGTGTGTGTGTGTGTGTGTGTGTGTGTGTGTCGGCACTTTGCATATGTGTGTCTGTGGGTCAACGCTCACTGAGCATCTGCAAAGCTGGAAGTTTTTTCTCTTTTGACTCGACTGTTCAGGGTGGAAGAGATGCCACATTGACCAGCTGACACTGCTTTACATTCCTCTGCCTTATCTCCCTCTCACACACACACACACACACACACACACACACACACACACACACACACACACACACACACACACACACACACACACACACACACACTAATGCACTAACATTACTTTGCCACGTAGAAACAGTTTTTGTTTCTGCACATTGACAATCAAATTTGTATATATGCTCTCACACATCTCTCTGTGTGTATGTGTGTGTGTTTTTCTGCATGCATGTGTGTGTGTGTGTGTCTGTGTGTGTGTCTCTGTGTGTGTCTCTGTGTGTGTGTAATATGATCTGCTGTTGGAGGAGCAGGAGTGGAGGCTGGACACTACAACCCAGCTTGTCAGATTGAAGAGAAAGAATAGCAGGGATGCTGCGTTTGTTTGTGTGTGTATGTGACTGGTGTGTGTGTGTGTGTGTGTGTGTGTGTGTGTGTGTGTGTGTGTGTGTGTGTGTGTGTGAGCCTGGTCATCATGAGAAAGAGCCTGAGGTTCTTATCTGACCTCTCCTCAGATGACCTCTCACCCCTCAAGACAAGCCCTTTTGTGTCCACTGAGCCAGAGCCTACGGGAGAGAGCGTGTGTGTGGGTGCACATGGGTGTGTGCACTTCTGCATACTACTACTTCTGTGTGCGTGTGCGTGGGTATTAAAAGTATAGGCCACATCAAAGTCTAACTTAAACATTGTTATCTGTGTGCACCTTTGACCTTGTGGTCAGGAGATGTCCCTCAGACTAAAACATCCACGTCCTCAAAGCAAAGAGCTTATATGTGCGTTTGAATAAATTAAGTAGAAGCTGAGCAAAGCGTCGTTTAAAGGACCGATGGTGGGAAGTTTCTCTCACTAATTCCTCCTTCTGTTCAAAATATTGTGAATTTCTCCTCTGTGGGACCATTAAAAACTTATCTGATCTGATCTTAAATGTCTAACAAATCATTTGACTGAACTTTGTCATGAAACGTTTTCAGTGAAGAATGTTGTTATTTCTTTTTTTTTTGTAATGCAGCAGCATTGATTTAATTATGAATCAATGATGTCATGAAAAACTCCTGTGGTTGTTTTATAAAGCAGCTGTGTTTTAGCTGCAGCATCTCAGAGCTTAAATTGATCCAACTACAGGTTTGCATGTGTGAGGTTGTGTTTGAGGGTGGTGGTGGTGGTGGGAGGGGGATCCAAGGGGTCATAAAACACCACAATAGTGTCTCTCTCCCCGGGGTGAAAGAGAGACAGAAAGAGAAGGAGAGGAGGGGGGAGAGGGAGGAAGGGGGATGAAAGGAGCTCCCACGTCCACGTCGAGGAGGGAGGAAGGAGGAGGAAAGATCAATAAAACTTCCTTAAAACTTTAACATTCTGCTCATTTCTGTCGTCTCTAAGTTTAGGAACAAATATCGCTTCAGAATGAATTCAGGTTATGTTTCATCTTCTGTAGGAGTGTGTGTGTGTGTGTGTGTGTGTAGCTACACATCAAAGATGGAAATAAGCTTTTTGACTGAACAATGAGAATCACAACAGGAGGTTCCTTTGTTCGGATCCTAACAGCCTCAGCTCTTTTTAGCCACAGTAGCAGACACACACACACACACATACCTGAATCTACTGATCCCTGTTTTAGTTCATGAAGAAAATTATTTTTAATGTTTTATAACAATGAAACAAATTAACTTCTGGCAGAAAATGTGACTTTAGTGACTCTGTTGTAAAACCTCCAGTTTTAAACCTGCAGTTATTTTCATTAACACTTGGTCAGAAGTTGGAGGTTTGGTCAGGAAAAGGTGGAATACACCTCTTTGCTTTCATCTCCTCCTGTTTCCCTCCCTGTCTCCTCCGTCTCTGGTTGTAAAATGACCAGTCTGCTCTTTGGTAAAAGGTGTGATTACTTCCTCTCAGCGTCTGTTATGACAGGGCTTTTTGTTTTCAACCCTCTTGTCTCGCTACAAAGTGGCACAAAGCATTAAAAAGTCTGCTCTGCTCCTTTACATATGAAAGCGTTGGAAGGAGAAGGTGGCTGGTAAGGTGTGTGTGTGTGTGTGTGTGTGTGTGAGAGAGAGAGAGAAAGTAGAAAATCTTTACCAGTGTTTAATGTTGAATTGAGGAGTTGAAAGAGTTAAAGGTGATTGAAGTAAAAACTAATTGTGTTTCATTAAAATAGTTGAAACTGTTTTATTTCATAATCATTCCTTTGGTTTTTAGTGTCTTTGTTGCTCGACACATAGAAATGATCAGTAACTAATATCCCAGCTGTCTTTTATTCATGTCTACAAACTGTGTTTAAATCCTCTGTAACTTTATTTAAAACACATCAGATGTCATGTAAAAGACTGAATTAGTTCATTTAAGGCTCATGTTTCTTCGACCTCGTTGTTTCCTTTTAGTTACGCTGTCACTCACAGATTCATCAGACATGTAAAAGTTGCTTTTTAGAAATAAAATGTCATTTACTGCCTCATTTGCTCTTTGATGAATATTTTCTTTGTTGGATTATTTGACAGGAAGCATCGTCCCGTTAACTTGTAGTTTATGACCCAACGGCTTTGACTCTTTAATCTGACAAGTTCGTCTTTTCATTAATTTGATTTGCAGCTTTCTGACTAGACAGTGAGTCTCATGCTACCGTCTGTGTGTGTGTGTGTGTGTGTGTGTGTGTGTGTGTGTGTGTGTGTGTGTGTGTGTGTGTGTGTAACCAGCATATGGACAGTCAGAGGTTTAAAGAAGAGGGATTAAGTTGGTTTTAAGAAACCAACCTTGTTATTTTCTTCCTCACTGACCCAGTTTGCTGCAAAACACATCGTTGGTTGAGACAGAAACCTCTCCTCAGAGTGTGTCAGTGTTTATTACGGATTTATCTCTGTTTTATTCCAAATGAGCAGTGATTATAATTTAGAAAATGCCGATGGCAACAGTGTGACACAACACAGTGACAAACTGTAAAAACATGGCGTCTCTGAGTAAATTATTCAAAACATGTTTTTCTTTAACACCATTTTTTTAATGAATAAGATGAAATAAAACTAAGTTAGTTTGGTGAGTTCACAGTTAATTTCTCTGTCCGTCGTTCTCGTCTGGTTGAGAACAGATGAAGAGGCGAATCAGGGGGAAACTAGAGAAAGATGCAGACAAAGAGAGAGAGAGAGAAAGTGGAAAAACAGCGAGAGGGAGTAGAGTCTAGGTCAGGGTGTCCTGACTCTGTCAGTAACGCTGATTTTATGGCATGCTGTCTGGACGGATGCCATCCACTAGTGAGCACTGTTTATGTCTGTCTGAGCCTCCGAGAAAAGATTTCTGTTGATTTTTCTGTTCATATGAAAAATGTGGCTTGTTTTTCCTGACTATTAAACTGACAAACGTTCAATGTGTTTTTCACTTCACTGATCCTTTTATCCAGATCAGGCTGTTGCAGAAATGAATCTGTTTTTCTAGTTTCTTTTCTCTTTTAATACCAAAGACTAAATACTTGTGAGTCTCTATTTAAAGTAGCATGAGCAGCTCGAGTCCAACAGTTTTTTTACGGTGTTTCCACAGGATACCAATGGGGAACTCTTACGCCGGCCAGCTGCGGACCACACGCTTCGAGGAGGTTCTTCATAACTCCATCGAGGCGTCGCTGAGGTCCAACACTGTCGTCCCCCGACCCGTCTTCTCTCAGCTCTACCTGGAAACAGAGCAGGCCTTGGCTCATGACGGTGGGTTGCATGGATACACAGACAGTGTGAAGATTCAGTCCTACAAAACAGTCTCATTGTTTTCCGAGAATATCTCCAGTTCAAGTCATCAGGTTTAAACTCTGGATGACCTGAGATCATTTTTATTCTCTTGACTTAATTAAATCTGTTTCTAGTCGTCAGCTCACGTGTTGTTTTGTTTGTGTCTCTAACAGGTCGGACTGAGAATGATGATGAGGATGATGAAGACGGATCAGAGTCTAACAGCCCCCCGATACCGTATCACATGAAGCCCCCACCTGAAGGATGCTGCACCACAGATGGTTTGTACATATGTGCACATGAATGCTCATAAACACATCACATCAGTCACATTTACTTAAATATTTCTGCTCTGTAGCATCGTACATGTGGTGACAGTTCATCCTCATTGATGCATCTGCTGAACATTTGAGGAATTTGAAAAGTTGCATCGAGACAAATTGTTATTTTTTTTAAAAACCAAACGTTGGTTTGTCTGTAGGATCCCTCTCCTCACTACCACAAGTCACATGTTATTTTGAGTCTGACACTGGTTTAAAACATAGAGATTTGTCTCCACTCAACTCTATGTCCCTCACACTGTCGTTATAACTCTTTAGTTTGAAATTACAAAACATCAACTTTCTCTAAACTCATCTGATTGATGTGATTTTTCTACCAACACAAAGTATCAACTCATTATCATCTGGAAACAGACCTAGAACGACCAGAACTTTATCTTTTCCTCCCCAGGTTTCTGTCAGGCCGGCAGGGATCTGCGTCTCTCCTCTCTGGCATCAGATCCTCTGGATGTTCCTCCTGGCTTCATGTTGGTTGGGATAAAGTCTCCGTCTCTTCCTGAGACCCTGCTGGTGTGCGCTGTGGACAGACGCTTCCTACCGGACGAACGTGGTCGTAATGCTCTGCTGGGTGAGCAAAACATCTCTCTGTTTGTGGCTCCACTACAGTTTTAAATGTGGTTTAAAGTTGACTCACTTGTTTTATGTTTTATATGTGATGTGTGCTCCCTCCAGGCTTCTCAGGAAACTGTATGGGCTGTGGAGAGAAAGGCTTTCGTTACTTCACAGAGTTCTCCAACCACATAAACCTGAAGCTCAGCACACAGCCCAAGAAACAGAAGCACTTGAAGTATCATCTGTACCGAAACAACCAGGGAGTTCTGGTCAAAGGAGCTCCCATCTGCTGGAGGGGACACGGTAAGAGATGGATACATCTGAAAAAACATACACAATCAATAACAGTCGAGAAGCACTAGTCAGCTGATTTGTTACTTTTTATACAAAATTGATTGGTCATTATGGTTGGAGATGAAACATCTGCAGAACAGATGGAAACAGGCTGGAGTAAGACCTCAGACCTTACTATGGAGTAAGACCTCAGTTATAGAGATGGATGGATGAGGTAGGTAGGTAGGTAGGTAGGTTGGTAGGTAGGTAGGTAGGTAGGTAGGTTGGTAGGTAGGTAGGTAGGTTGGTAGGTAGGTAGGTGGTGGTAGGTAGGTAGGTAGGTAGGTAGGTAGGTAGGTTGGTAGGTAGGTTGGTAGGTAGGTAGGTAGGTAGGTAGGTAGGTTGGTAGGTAGGTAGGTAGGTAGGTAGGTAGGTAGGTAGGTGGGTGGTGGTGGGTTGGTGGTAGGTAGGTAGGTAGGTGGGTTGGTTGGGTACAGGTGGTGGGTAGGTAGGTAGGTAGGTCTTGCTGGTACAGGTCTTGCTGGTACTACCAGGTGAAAGGTGAGAATAGAAAGGTTACAGCCTGGAGGTAATAGTGTGAAAGGACACCACCTGAAAGAAAAGTCTGTATTCAATTATCATTAACCTTGTACATACTTACTATGTCCATCTATCACATGGAGTCAGGTCTTTTTACAACAGGTCAACAGCTGCTTGGAACAACTTCTGTTATCACGCCAGTGTTTTTACATATGTGTATATATATAAAACACATATATGATGTGAAGATGTTTAGTTCACTGCCTGTGTGTGTTTCAGATGGCAGAATGAGACAGTTGGGAACCATCCTGTCAGAAAGTCAGGTGACATCAGAAGAACAGCCACCGAACCTGACGTCACACACACCCGGCAGCTACACAGGTAAAACAAAGCACATGAACAAACTACAAACAAGCAGTGATTGATCTTGTTACTAATGTCATTTAATGTCTCAGTAGGAACTCATGTGGACTCTATCGGTCTGCCTCATATCGCTGACATCCCCCACTCACTGACAAACGGCAGCCATGATGTTCCCTCCATCACCCAACCGCCGTTAAATCAGTCTGGACCAGGGAGACCGTCAGTCACAGGTATTATATGTGTTCACTCTGATGACTGTAACTACAAGACTTTCATCTACACGTGACACTTTATTTCACACGATTGTTTTAGTTTCACTTTATTCAAACTATCATTCATGTTAAAAAAGGTCTGATAAAGAACCAAACTAACTTCATGTAAACTTTAAATTAGACTCTCATGTGTTGCATGGTAACGTCAATTTTATATTTTTTTCACTGTTGCTGTTTGTGTGTTTGTAAACTGGTCAGTGAGTCATTAAGCTCCTTCCCTGAGTTTCTTCACACCTCTGAAAGGGAGAGTTCCTTCCACCAAACATTCATATGTGTGTGTGTGTGTTATAACACCCCTGCTATACAGGAGCCAGCCATCTGCATTGTGTGTTGGGGGTGGGGGGTGGGGTGTCTTTTGTTTTCTCTTCTTTCATTTGCCAACACTTGGGGCACTAAAACGTCTCCCTCCTTCTTTTCTCTTCTGTCTGTGTCGCCTCTATAAACCAGGGTTGTAAAATTCCCTCTCTCTCTCTCTGTCTCTGTCTTTTTTCTGTTTTCTCACTGAATGAAAAGCTTCCTTCCTGTCAGTGCTGTTTTGTGTGTATGTGTGTGTGTGTTTCATGACCCTTTTAACAAATGGACCTTTTATGTGTCTGTCTAGTACTGCATTTCAACAGAGGAAGAGACGGGTTAATATATGACTAAAGTACAAATGTTCTTCACCACCGTCCAACCTAAAACGTCATACAGGTTATGTTCTGTACACGCTACATTAAGAATAAACAGTTTTAAAGTTAATATCTGATTTTTTTTTAATGCTCCAGGGTCACATACAAATGCTGGGCCTCCAAAGAAGAGACACAAAGGTTGGTCACCTGAATCATCTGCCAACAACCAGCCAGAGAAGACGCCGCCATCTTCATCGGCCTTGTCAACGTTGTCAGTGTCTTCTGCTGTGACAAATGGAGCCAGAACAGGTAAAAAAAGAAGATGTGTTAGTAGATATTTATCTAACGTATGGATATGTGTTTTTAAATGTGTGTTTTCTTACCTTCTATATTCAGAAACGGCCGCTCCGCTGAGTTCATCGCAGGCGTCCTCGACCCCTCTGTCTCCTCCGGGTCTGTCTGTCACGGTGCCTGATCAGCTGCTACACACCTGCAGACTGCAGCCTGTCATCTTCAAAGGTTTAATCAGAAATGATATTATTATATTCGTGGTTCTGATGTTTTTCTGCCTCTCTATCAGACACATTATTTAACTGGGATATTTAACATGATTAACTGGGATCTTGTTCCGCTTCGTTGTTAATACTAGACGTTGTCATTCAGGTGATCAGGTGAGTGTTTCAGTAATGAGCCAACAGATGGACGTTAACGCTCACCTCTGCTCGGGTCAAAGGTCAACCAGTACCTGAGGCTGTTTCTCAGCCTTTCAACCTTGTCACCTGTCGAATCATCTTCCTTTCCTCCCCGTCGTCTCAGTCTGAACCACTTCCTATATTTAGTGTATCTACTTTCATCCTTTTGACTTTTTTGTTTTCACTTCCTCCTTTTCCTGTCAACATCCTTAAAGGAGGAGGAGGAGGTGATGTACCACCTGAGCTACAACCCTGACTCCACCTTCCATATGTTAATCTGTTTTATTTGCCTCTCTGTCATTCACGCAGGTCACGGCCCACTCCCTCAACTGACAGGAAACGTCAGCGAAGTGCTCGTCAGTTCTCTGCTGCAGAGTTGTTATCTGAGCTCCCAGACGCTCCCCAGAGTCTATCAGCACTACGGCCCGTCACCCATTCAGCCACTGTCCACGGAGATGCAGATCCTACTCACAGTTTATTACCTCGTTCAATTAGGTTGGTTTAAAACCCTCTTCAGAGACAAGACTGTGATTTACAGTCAAAGCATCATTGTTGTGCCTCATAATGACCACTAGGGGGCAGACAATTACTGAATCAGTAAACAAATAATTGTGTGAGTTACTTTAATGATAAAGAGAGGATCTATCTATCTATCTATCTATCTATCTATCTATATAGCTAGATAACTAGATAACTATCACACAATTATTACATCACCCTACAGTTTTCTTTGTCTGTTACCTTCATCCCCAAGGCCCTGACCAAGTGCCTCTGATTGAGGATTTGGAGCAGATATTCATGAGGTCATGGAGAGAGTCTCACCTGAGTGAGATTAGACAATACCAGCAGCCTCAAACACCAGCAACACAAGGGAGACACTACGGCATAGAGGTGAGACGGGACATGTGTCCTACTGAAATATACAGATAAAAAAACAAAAAACAATAGTTATTGTAATAATCCTGAATATAAAGGACATATTGACACAAAGCTTGCTGATATACACATTTCTACAATAACACTATCAACAAGACAATAAAAACAAAAAATAAACTACTTGTCTTTTTTCCGGCCCTGTCTCCAGACCTCCTCCACGCTGCCTGGTCTCCCCCAGCACCTCGGTTTACCTCCTCAGAGCCAACAACCTCTGACCCCCACCCAGCTTCCCTGGCTGGCCCAGCTGGCAGCGTCGTCCTGTGGAGAAGGCGTGGTTGTTTTAGGGGAACACATCAGATCTTTGTCTCAAGGCCTCCAGCAAACATTCAGCAGGTTGATGGAAGGTCGGCTCGAAAACACCAACTATGTGGTGATTATCGTCACTGCGGCGGGACAGGAAACACAGTCCTGTGTGGTGGTCACAGGTGGGAGCTGTGGTTTTATAAACACATTGTAACGTCTTATATCAAGAACATAGCAGATTGTAATTAGCTACATTTGTGTGTGTTGCAGGTAAACATCAATGTCGAGCTTTGGCAGAGAGTATGTTCTCTCCAAATGAAGGTCTGAAAGAAATCAACCACCAGCTCTCCACCGGCGTCGCTCAGGAGCTCATCCACTTCTGCAACTCTCTGGGACAAGGTGAATCAACTGTCTGGTTCTTGATTTATGAGCATGTTGACATGTGCAGCGTTTTCTTCAGTGTGTTGAGTCATAATTCATCAACATTTCTGTCTTTCTGTTTCTCAGACGGTGACATGGATTCTCTGCTGGACGGCGCCAGCGTGGACAGCAACGAGCCGTCTCCTCTACCCAGCAGTCAGGACTCAGCTGAAGACAGAAGTCACAAAAACACACCGAGTCCAAAAGACACACACAGCACAAAGGATTCACACACACAGTGTTCAAAAGACTCACCCAGTCCAAAAGACAGAGCGTCTAGTCCCAAAGACTCATGTTCAGGTAACTGTCAACCAGTCATCAGTGTCAAAAAAAACCTTTTCAGACATTTCTTCAACTAGATAATTAAATGCTAAATGTGGAGTTTGATGTTGACTTGTGTTTGTGTGTAGAATATTCTGTCGAGTGGCGTGAAGTTCGTCCCATCCAGTTGGCAGTGGCTAGAAAGCTGCTGTCTCATGTTTGTGCCATAGCGGACTCGAGCACTCAGAACCTGGACCTCGGTTCCTTTGACAGAGTCAGTTTCCTCATCCTGGTCCCACCGTCTGAGGTCACATTTCAACAGACTGTTCTCCACCTCTGGAGCTCCGGTCAGTCTCAGATCTCTGTTCATTTTCATTGAGAATTAATGTAAATCTGTTCATGACGTGATTGTGACCTCACTCCTCTGTCTTTGTGTGTTTATCTCAGGTGTCCTTCAGGAACTTGGGAGTTTAGATCAGGAGTGTTTCTCTCAACGAGACGCTGAGCGATATGTGGTTAAAATGGACCAGAGTGCTCAAGCACAAATTCACAACCTCATTCAGGAAGCTCACAGCAACTCCTACACCCTGTATATACTGGTCCATGACCACGCTCACTGGGACATTAGCAGGTAAAAAAAGAAGAATGTATATGATTGATTGTTTCCTTAATGTTCCAGTGAAATAACTGAATCTTTGTGTTTTATTTCTGTTGTCAGTGCCTCCTACAGCAGTCCAGACAGCGGTCTGGGTCTGGTGGACCAGCTGCTGAACTCTCGACAGGTCAGAGATTCTCCTAACATCCTCATTCTCCATGTGACCTCGTTCCCCTTCGCTCTTCAGACACAGTACACACGGATCAGCCCCTACAACGAGATACACTGGCCGTCGGCTTTCAGCAACGTAAGACTGATTTGTCTTTGATACGCGCGTCACTTGGAGAGAGTTTGTATTTAACTGATATAACATTGTGTGTCTGTGTCTGTAGGATGTGGATCTCTACCATGAGAGGACGCGGTATTTCGGTGTGTCAGAGCTTTTAGAGTCGACTCGTTCAGGAAGCAGCCTGCCTCTGATGCGTTATGACTCCTCCTTTGAAAGCATGGCATCCGCCTTGGAAGAGAGGTAGTTCACTAACACGATATATTTAACCTTGAACATCCTACAGGTGCGTCATGTTTCCTCTGTAGCTGCAGGCGCATTGTGTCGCCCTGAGAGAGCTGAAATAAGCATTCTGCAAAGTTTATTTCTGGTATTTTACAACTGATTTAACGTGAAGTATTGACCCCAACGAGGAGCCTGGTCACATTTTCAACAGGTGACTCATTTGTCATTTATTTATAAATGACAAAATAATGACTTTGATTGTCAGTGAGACAAATACAAATGCCAGTCAGGTCAAGGAAAAGTGATGTGACCACAGTCTGATGGATTACAAGTTACACTGCACCGCACAGATATAAAGGAATAAAATACCACGTGTGGGTATTTCCAGTATCAAAATATACAGAATCACATGAAAATATTACTCATCCATTCCTTTATTAGTTTAAATGATGCTCCAGAGTAACATGAACCAGAGTCTATTTCACCATGAACACGAGTCAAACTCCCCCTCTAGATATGTTACGTTGGTTGAAGTAATATCCAGTTTGACCGTCTTTTGTTTTCACAACCAAATAGTTAACAATGAAAGTAAATGGGGCAGTCAGCCAAACGTATCTAAATTGTCATTTTTTAACCACTAATAAAGCTCAAAATATCACTTCACTTCAGCAGTAGCATGAATAGGGTCCCTACACATAAACTGAAGTACTGATAACTTAGTAAGTGAACCCAGAGTTTATTAAAAACACTGTTTTACAAGACTTACCCAACGTCTGGTTTTATAACAACTGGTGATGAAGGTTGTTCCACATCAGCAGATTCATCATTTTCCTGAACAACAGGTTGATGTGTCTGTGAAGAACAAGAAAATGATGAATCTGCTGGAACTTCTGATATTAAAGAATTACAGAGAAACTATAAGTTGCTAAAGGTTCATAATGCAAATGAGCAACACCTCACATAGAAACCTGAATTACTTGTAGATTTACATAAAAAAGGCTTCAAAGAGTCACTGAAACATCTCCCTCTCTCTCCCAGGTTCCCTAAACTACACAGCGCCGTGATCCGGACCACAGTCCTAATCCAACACTACTGCATCGCTCTGATGGCTGCGTCCGGTAGAATCGGCGGACCCCACAACCTCCACAAACACACGTCAGTAGAGACGCTGGAGATCGTACAATCACTGCTCACCGCTGCTCAACAATGTCCCGCCCACCACGGTCACATGGTCCTGCTGCGGATCCCCTCATTGGCTCTGGCTGCGTGGGCTCATCGACGTCTGTCCAGAGTCAGGAGACAGCTGGGTCTGGAGGAGAGTTTTGAAATCATACTTGGAAATCCCAACCAGACTCTGAATATTGGGCAGACATTTACTGATCAGATCAAGGTGAGAGAGTCGTTCATTATATCATGAATACAACAAAAAGTGAAATACAAAGACATTAATAACTTTTTCTTCGTCGTGCAGACGTGGCTGAAGATTCAGGACTCTGAGTGGGTTCCTCGTACCTACCTGGAGCTGGAGGCTCTTCCCTGCATCCTGATCCTGTCTGGAGCTGAACCTCTGGGAGAATCACTGCCCAGGTACATGAACTGATGAGTCTGATAAACTTATCTTCACAACACTCCCTGCACTGTAGTTTGTGCTTTAGGCATTTTTAAACGTCGATGCCTGTTACACTATCACTTATCACTTCTACCCACAGGTCACTGAAGTACTGTGACCTCCGGGTGATCAGCTGCTCCTACCTGCAGCGAACTACTCTGGAGCAGGAGCTGGGACTCGCTGCTTATCTAGTGAGAGCAGAGTCACGACCTCCTCACAACCCCGGGCCAGGGAGTGACCTGCTGGAGAGCGATGCTGAAAAACTCAGCAGCACCGACAATGAAGAGGAGGAGGGACAAGACAACGGTCAGATTATAATACGAACAGTATTCACTTGATGTTTTAAAGGATTTAATCTGACCTGGTGTCTGATTTATTGTTTTATTATCCGTCTTATTCCAGACTCTCCTCTGTCGTCCAGTCAGCAGCTACAGTCTTGTCCAGACGGAGGAGCTTTAGATCCTTTCTCTAACCAAAGCAACACTTCACCAAACGTCCAGAAAGGAAACATGGACTCTGTTCAATCTCCCTCACAATCACAGACTCAGTTTCAATCCCAGATCTCATCTCAGTCTTTTCCGTATCCTCAGCCTGCATCACACCACCAACCACAGCCTCAAAGTCAAAATCAACTTTCATCTCAAACAAACTCTCAACCTCACACTCAAACACTCCCTCAGACTCAGCCTCCTCCTCCTCCCCCTGGTCAGTCTCGTCGTCAACACAGCAAATCCACCTCCTCTGGTTCTTTGTCCCCGAGAGCCTCCTCTCCTCACCTCAGCTGCTCCTGGGCCCGAGGAGTCAGTCGTCCTCCTTCGGTGCTGCTTCCTCGTGCTCTGTACGACATCATCACCGCCAGCGACAGCAGTGGTCTGCCACGATGTACCTCGTTCCTGCCACACATGTCTGTTGCATGGGCAAGTAGCTTCAGGTAAAAATGACACTGTTTTTTACATCCTGGTAATTTCTAATCTCACATTCAACAAAGTTGACGTCTCCAGGATTGATTTCACTTCATAAACTAAAACATATTTAAGTTTTATTAAGTGTCCTTTGTTCTGTCTGTTATGTAAAAGTCTGTAAAAGTAGAAGTAGAGACACTAGAGTAGAAGTAGAGACACTAGAGTAGAAGTAGAGACACTAGAGTAGAAGTAGAGACACTAGAGTAGAAGTAGAGTAGAGAATAAAATAACTTTGGTAGAAGTTCAAGTCGTCACTAGAATGATTCTCCAGTAAAAGTAAAGTATCTAGAACTTCAGTATGAAAATAATGTTAATAAAACAGAAGAATTTGGTAGAAGTTCTAAAGAACTAAACTTGTTCTTTTTTCACTAAACTAAATGTGTGTTTATATTGATAATGACCGTTAAGATGGAGCCTCCATCAACCCTCAGACATGGTGTTGATGGTCTAAACAGTCACAGGTTGACTTAGAGTCAAAACACCACATTTACTGAGTCAAAGTGTCGTTAAGTTAAAATGTAGTGAAGTTAAAGTCACAGTGACATGATTAACACTGCTCTAGTAAAGTACAGATACTGAAATACACAAGTGAAGTATTAGTACTGTAAACCTTGTCATATTTCATGTTTAAAGAAATAAAACTGTTAATATATGTTCTGTGTTTAGACCTTTGCTGAGTAAGATGATGACATGTACAGAACAGTCTCTGTATTATCGTCAGTGGACGGTTCCTCGTTCCTACCACATGGACAGCAGCAACCGCACTGAAGGACGAAGCGACAACTTTCACCCTCGCAGGCTGCTGCTCAGTGGACCCCCTCAGGTATTTTCTACCTTTATTGTTGTTTTATTACTTAAAAGTACACTCATTCTATCTGAGTGTTAACATTGGTTTCCCTCTCTCTGGTCAGGTGGGTAAAACTGGAGCGTACCTTCACTTCCTGGGTATTTTGTCTCGGATGCTGATCCGACTGATGGAGGTTGACATCTACGATGAAGAAGAGATCAACTACAGTCAGTGTATTTGCTGCACTTCTCTGTCTCTCAGTGTTTTTTTGTGTTCTATTTTGAATGTTCATGTAAATATGTTGTGTATTTAGGTTCCCAGGCAGAAGGAGTTCAGTACCACCCACCCAACGCTTCATGGCCCAACCCAGATATTATGAGGACGATGCCGTTTGACTACACCATCCATGACCCCAAATATGATGATATCAGTGCTGTGTACTGCCCTGGATATAGACCCAGTACTGAGGGTAAGCTTAAGTCTAGTTCACACTAGACCATCACCATCGATCAGTGAGTCTCAGTCTCCGTCGTGATCGTTGGCGACTTGTGTTCCCATGATGTGGAGTCTCAACAGCTGGTCTGAGACCTGTAGTGTTCACACTACAAGACTTGTCAGTGATTGACTCCCGATCACACCGTGAC
The DNA here is from genome assembly GCA_016801845.1 of Polydactylus sextarius. Taxonomy (NCBI): domain Eukaryota; kingdom Metazoa; phylum Chordata; class Actinopteri; family Polynemidae; genus Polydactylus; species Polydactylus sextarius. The sequence goes on from CM028906.1 coordinate 28,822,894, forward strand.
GTCACCAAACTCTACGTCTGGTCACGTGAACTAGACAGGATGTAGCCGCTGCTTCTCACCGTGATTTACAGCCGTTTATTGTTGACGAGCACCGGTGAAGACGCTGCCTCCGACACAGACTAAACCGCTAAACCGGCGTGTAAACATCACCATGGCAACACGCTGGTTTTCACGGTGGAGCTGAAATCAGCGGCAGACCTCCCCGGTACCAGGTAACATCTGGATCAGACGCGGGGAGTTTGTAGAAAGTGAAAATGAAAGAAAAACCGTTAAAACGTCAGACTTTTAAACGTGGTTGTAAATTCGTTAACACTTATCGTCGCTAACGTTTGCCATCGCTAACATTTTGCATTGCTAGCGATTAAAACGTAAGACTTTACGACGTTTAGCATCAGTAACGTTTAGCATCAGTAACGTTTAGCATCAGTAACGTTTAGCATCAGTAACGTTTAGCATCAGTAACGTTTAGCATCAGTAATGCTTAATGTTGCTAACTGTTGCCTTGGTGGTTATTTAGCATCACTAGCGCTCAGCACTGCTAACATCGGTAAAACTTCACATTATTAACTCTTGGCATCTCTAACATTTAACATCACATTACTACACATTATCATAACATTTAGCATTACTAGCGTTTAGCATCGGTAACGTTTAACATTGGTAACACTTAATATTGCTAACTCTTTCCATCTATAACATTATCATCGCTAGCTCTTAGCATCACTAACGTTGGTAACTCTTGCCATTTCTAGCGCTTAGCATTGCTAATGTTTAACATTGGTTACTCTTGCCACCGCTAAAGTTTAGCATCACTACCGCTTAGAACAGCTAACGTCAGTAACTCTTAGCATTGCTAACATTTAGCATCACTAGCTCTTCAAACGTCAGACTTTTAAACGTGGTTGTGAATGAATCAGTGAGACGGCAGCAGCATTTATCTCACATCCCTCCTCTGATTGGCTGTCGCTCTTTGTCAGTCTCTTCAGACTCCTCCAGTTTTCTAACATGACAGATCCAGTCCCGGTCTCAGACCAGGTCCCGACGGCCTCTGATGGAGTCGTTAGGGCTGTTCACACATTATGATCATTAACTGATGATTCACCAACCATCAGAGGACCAAGTCCACCAGACACCACCAATGGAGATCACTGGTGGAGTCCACTGGTGTCAACTAGAGTTTAGTCAGATAAACACACTGACATTCACAGGATTTTCATCTTCTCTAAACATATTAACAGTTTCTTTCCTCTGTTGTCTTGAAGGAAACCCTGTTCGTCAGGAGGATGTTTACCTACGTAGACGAACATCAAGAATCAAACTGTCCAAGTACGCAGCCTACAACACCTATCATCACTGTGAGCAGTGTCATCAGTACCTGGGCTTCAACCCCAGATATCAGGTCAGTATACACACACACACACACAGTCTGACTAATGGCACTCAAACTAATGTCAGTCCTCTCTAATCATAACTCAGATGTATGAGTCAACACTTCATGCCTTCACATTCACTCATCTGCTGCTGGGGGAAGAGATCCAGCTCTACTTCATCATCCCAAAGTCTAAAGAGCACTACTTCAGCTTCAGCCAACCAGGAGGTCAGCTGGAGAGCATGAGGCTTCCTCTCACTTCTGATTGGGTGAGTTTGTCAGCGACGCCTGAACCACCGAACATCAACTATATTAGCACTTTTAAAAGTGTTTAGTGGAATAATCTTAGATTTTTACTTCATTTGTGCCACAACTGGTAGTAATAATCAGTCTTCATTTTCATGACAACAATGTGTAAAAATGTTCATATTATTGTTAAATTCACAAGTTTTAAAGTTCCTCTTTAGTGTCATATTTTTCTAAGATTTCTGTTTAAAAGTAAATCAGTTTGTGTTAATCTCTTCTAGATGTAGACAATAAAACAGTTGTTTCATTTCCTTTAACTGGTGTTTTTCACAGTTAAGTACAATACACCATCTCACCACAAGGTGGTGCTACAGGACGAACTGGGCTCAAACTGATTCCTGCAGCTCTTATCAACAGTTATAACATATGTACACAGGAAGTTCCTATTTGAGGAAATGTTTCTTGAAACAATTTAAAATCTGAGATCAGCATCTGAAGCTGCCAGAACTCTACTGTTTTCCTGGATCTTCTTCTTCTGAGGAAGTCCTGAGAGTGTCGCTACAGCACGACGTTAAATTTCAAAATTTTGAAAATTCACAACAGATCAACCTACAAATTACAGTGCTACAGATTTACAGCCCTAATTTAAACCTTTTGAAGTCCATCACTGTTTAAACAAATCTCCTCCCACAGTTTTTGCTCAATTGACACTAAACCACACAGGTTTTTGATTTATCAAAAAACTGACTAAAGTGCATCAAATGTTTGACTGTAAACTGGATGTTAAACATATACTTTATTTATCAAATTCTTGCTAAATATGTTTTTAATGTTCATTTAAAACAATGACTAAATTTTGTCGTGGTAGATGACGTTTGAGATAAAATATCAGAATTTTATCTCAAAAACTGAATTTTTTTACATCGTTTTGAATTTCAACACTTGTGAGCAATCAGAGTCGATGCAAAAATGGCAGTTTTAAACATCAGTTTTTCCAAAATGCATATTACAGAGCCGCCTTTATTTCATCTTCCTCTGCTTGCTGCTCAGAATTGCCTAATTTTGCCTCAAACCGCCCGGCCCCGACCACTGCTGCGCAGCAGCTGTAATTTACTGATTGTGTTTTAGTTTTAATGTTTTATACCTGGTAACATCATGTACTCATTTTTGTTTTATTTTATTTTGTTTTTCAGAGCCCAGACTGCATCAAGAGTCCAATCTTCACTCCAACAACTGGTCGTCACGAACACGGTTTGTTCAACTTGTACCACGCGATGGACGGAGCGTCACATCTACACATCCTGGTGGTGAAAGAATACGAGATGGCTGTTTATAAGAAGTACTGGCCCAACCACATCATGCTGGTGCTGCCTACCGTCTTCAATGGAGCTGGAATAGGTTTGTTACTTCTACAACTGAGTAGACGATGTTCAGACGTCAGACGATGGCTGATATCTGCTGCAGATTTATACATTGTTCTGGGTGATAATTGATCGTTTTCTCCTATTTGCTTGATGACATGTCACACTTGAATACTGATTTGATCCATCTCTCCAGGCTTCATTTTGTGCACTGCACAAGAAATAAATTAATAAAGCAATTATTAAATATATAAAACTAAACATTTAAATTAAAGGTTTAGAGCTTTTATCAAGTAGAATTTGTCAAGTTTGTTGGAAAATTGTAAACTGAATAGAACTGAATAGAACAGAATAGAATAGTCTTTCGTTGTCATTGTACAGTGGGACAAAAACAAAGATTGACAATCACAGTGACAGGCAGGAAAAAACAAACATAGGGGGATGAGAAACAATACAGCATATTAAAAAAGGGGTATTCTTGTGGGTTGATATCTGTCTATGAGTGAGTGTGTGTGTGTGTTAACAGTCCAGACGGCCCAGGGGAAGAAACTGATTGTCAGTCTGGTGCTTGTGGGACTTGATTGACCTGTAGCATCGTCCAGGGGGCAACAGGTCAAACAGGGGTGGGTGGGGTGTGATGGCCTCAACTTTCCTGAGGCAGCAGGATGTGGAGATTTTTTTCAAGGATGGCAGAGGGCAGCCGGCAATGGACTATGAACTTTAAATTATAAATAAAATCAACTAAAAAATATCGTCCGACAGTAACACGTCATTGTCCTCGTGCAGGTGCTGCTCACTTCCTCATTAAAGAGCTGTCGTATCACAACCTGGAGCTGGAGCGCAGTCGTCGGTCGGAGGGAGGAGCTCCGGCCGGAGACGTTTGGCCCTTCATCATCCTCGCTGATGACTCCTGCGTCATGTGGAACACAGTCGACCTCGACGCACGCAAGTACATACGGACATTATGTTTTTATCAGTAATGATTCAGAGATACAAAATAAATGTTGTTTATATTATAAAGAAACTATGTGTTGTTATTAAATTAGCTGCACTTTGCTTGTTGTTGTCTAGCGGCCCGATGGAGCACGCTGTGTCACTGAAGCAGGTTTTACAGCACATGGAGGCCTGTCCAGACCTGGCACACTACGGACTGTGTGGCATCAGGAAGTGGAGCAGCCGAGGATTCACAGGTCAGAGGTCATAAAGTTTGAAGGTTTTAATGAAACGTGTTTGAAACAGCTTAGATTGACAGAACTGGTGTAATCTTTGTTTAATGAGGCAGAATATAAAACAAACAGTAAAATACCTGAATGGTTTGTGTTTGTTTTGTCAGGTAACAGACAGAGGGAGCCGTTCTCCAGAGGTCACCTACACGACTTCCTCCTCCTCAACGTGGACCGGAGTCAGAACATACAGTACGACCAGAACCGCTTCACCTGTCACGACGTGGACTTCACCCTGAGGCTTCACAGCGCCGGACTCCTCGTCTGCAGGTTCAACAGTTTCAGCGTCATGAAGAAGCAGATCGCCATCGGAGGATACAGGACGTTTATCATCAAGACCAAGGTGACGTCACAAAGATTTTACACCAATAAATAAATAATATATACACTGATGTCATTAAACAACAGTCGTGTGTGGCTGCTTGTCTACAGATGACAGATGTTCCCACGTCCGTGGGGCCGTCGCAGTACGTCTGTGCCCCAGACAGCAAGCACCTCTTCCTGGCTACACCAGCTCAGCTCCTCCTGGAGAAATATCTCCAACACACCAGTCAGAAGCTGTTTCCACTCAGCACCAAGAACCACACACACCCTGTCCTGTCTGTGGACTGTTACCTCAACCTGGGACCTGAGGTACACACACACACACACACACACACACACACACACAAACCTCTTTCTTAGCAGTAGATAATTAACCCTCAGAGCACTTTTTGTGATTGCATCACGATATATAATGGATGCTTCAGAAATGTACAATATTAAAGTCTTAAATCATTTTTTCCAGCAGAACTAAACTTATTTTATTTTAACCTATTATCTATATAAACATGGCTAAGCTATAACCATCAACTATATTTAAAATCTGTTTGAGTTTTATTTTTAATAAACTGGTGTTAACCATGTTTTTTGTAACATTCTTGCCTTATTCTGTTCACTTGTTACCGTCCTGTCTTATAAGGAATTGCTTTTTTAAAAATTCAGTCAAAGTCTGATGTTGCATCAGCAGCACAGATCTGTGCCACCGGAGTGTTAGAAATTCAAGTACTGGTTCATATCCAGCTCAGAGCTTATAACAGTCACGTCCCTCTCGTCTCCTGCAGGTGACCGTGTGTTTCGTGAGCTCCAGACCTCACTCTGTCAACATCAGCACCACAGGGCTGCTGTTCAGTGGACTTCTCCTCTGCTTCGCTGACTCCTTTGTGACTCCTGGGTTCCTCAAAAAGTTCACCTTCCTCAAAGGTACAAGGGCAGATCAATCATGTATTAAAGTACACAAGTACTGTCCTGAGCCGGATGTACATGAGGAGCTGCATGTAGCTGTTTGGTAACAGAGAAAACATTATCTCAATGCTGCACACACTTTATTTTTACTGTCTACTAAGTAAAGTCAACAAAATCCTTATAAAAAAAATCATTTTACCTCAGTAGTACGATTACAAAAAGACAAAACTCTCCACAGTGATTTAAGATGCCATTATTTTGATTTCCATATCATAGTTAAAGTCTCTATCCCTCTCCCTCCTGTCTGCCTCCCTGTAGGTGCGACTCTGTGTGTCATCAGTGCAGATCGTAGCTCGTTGAGGCAGACGGTGGGTAGGCTGGAGCTCGAGGAGGAGTGGAGGTTCAGGCTCAGCGACGAATTCCAGACCGCCAACGCCAAAGAAGACCGACCGCTCTTCTTCTTGACCGGGAAACATATATGACTGGATCATCGTGTGTGTGACGACACAGAGGATGACTTCCACGTCAGCACAGGGTTCGAATCACTTTGTTGCCAAAGAGAAGAAATACTTCAAGTAGTTTGTGTGTTTTTGTGCAATGCAATCATTTATTTTCTGGTTTTGAATCATCAAGGTTTGTAGAATAGAGACTCCTTTATCTTTTAATGTGCTTTGACAATGTCACTGTTTACATTTATTGTGACGTTTCATATAAAACACTTGAGGGCAAATGTGTTAAAGTAAATGTGTTTCATTAATAAGAGTGATTATTAGGATAGTAAAGGAATTTCTTCGTATCACGGCCGGTGGACGTCAAATCACTGCATGTTTTTACTCTTCACTCTGCAGCTTTTATATTTCTATACGTGTGTTTGCAGCTGTTTTGAAGTTCTCGTTCTGGAAACTTTCTTGTTGATGCTCACGACATGAGAAGCTTTTTAAAGTTCAGACACAATCATTTGTGTGCAATCGTAAGCCGATTTTTGGCAACAGACATTTTTTTAGGGTGATTTATTTTGGGTTTTTGATACATATTAAATATTTTGTCACATTTTTTATCATGTAAAAAAAGTACTTATTCTCAGCGTGTACAAGAAAAACAATTGTGATGACATTTCTCTGTTTGGATGGAGAACACTTTTATACTTTTTATTATTATTTGTACTTGTGCACAAATATAAATCCATTGTGCACTTGTAGCATTTGACAATGTACAGTTTTTATGCCTTTAATTGTATAAATGTACAGACGTTTTAAATCTCTTGTGTATGTGTTTCTTTTTTGAACGAAGCATCGAATCGGTCACTCTAAAGCTGAAATTTAAAAATAGTCCCTAACACATGTCACTAATAATATAAAGAGTCCAAATACTAATGCTAATGAAAATGTGTCTCTTCCAGCACATTTGGATCAGTAAATACAGTTTTTGTACTTTACAAAAGTGGTTTAAAATAAATCAGCAGCCTGACTGAAGCAGTCTGTAGTTAACAAAAAGGATATTGTTTCCTGTGGCACCAATGTAACGAACAATGATCAAGTTCAAGAAAACAAAACTGTTAGAAATGTTTATTATCCTATCAGTTTAACCCTTTAATTAATAGCCAGAAAATTATAAAACCAAAAAGCTTCAAATGTATTTTTTTAAATGTATTTATTAAAATTACTTTATACATTTAATTTACTTTATTTATTCATTTAACTATTAATTTATTTTTCAATATTTATCAATATTTATTATATATATAATTTACTTAATTATTTCCATTATTTTTTATTTAATTATTTCTATTTGAATCATGCTGATCATTTAATGAAACAGGTCACAGAAAACACATTTTCATCTATGGAGGCAGCCATTATTTATCGTGCGCAGTGCATTCTGGGCATTCTGACGTCAGATGGCGTCGGTCGTGTTGACAGGTGAGCTAGCGGCGCTAAGCTAACCTGAGCTAACCTGTAGCTTCAGATGAAAAGTGAAGACAGTGACACTTTTAGCAGCTTTTGGTTTTTAGTTTCCAGTCGAAAGTAAACAAGAGAAGAAGAGATGTGAACCTTCACAGCTTCATGACGAAGAGAAGAAGAAGAAAAAAAGATGTTTGTGGACGTTGAGACGCTGGATCGTCTCCTGTTGGGACGTAAACAACCTGCTGCTACAGTTGAACCATCAGACACTTCAATCATGGAGGAAACCGACGATCTACCAGTTGAATCGTCAGTTACAGCTTCAACAAGTCTGACTGATGAAGGTATTTTAATATTATTTTTTAATTATGCCGGTTTCAAGGTATTAGCCGAATCGCTAACGTTAGCTTAGCGGTTAGCCACAGTTAGCAACTCTAGGCTAACGTGGTTACCGCGACAACTTTAGCGCGATACTTTTACAGTAGAAGTTTTTGTGCATCATTATGTTTAACTTCAGCTTCAGTTTGTGAATTTTCTCTGTTTATTTTCACCTCAAATCCTCCACTAACAGCTGCTCTGTGACCAGTGTTTATCGGAGCAGCAGTAAAAAACGTCCCCCTGAAACTGTTTCCTGCTGCGACACGTTCCGGAAGTTGCAGGTGATTTAAACCGGTGTTGCAGTTTAATAAAAAATCATAATATAATAATAAAAATAAATAAAACTGGTTTTCGGTATGAACCAGTATATCAACCAGCTCTAGCTGTGTTTACAACAAACAGTCTCCCTCTTAGTTCAGTTAACAAGAAGTAGCCACATAGAATAATAACAATTAAAACATTTAAAATTATATTACCGGTTTACAACATTTATTTTGGAATTTAATTTAATTAATTTCCAGGTCTGTATGGAAGTACAGAAAATATTTATGTTTCCAGACTTTTGCTGTTCATTGTTCTTTAAAAATCTCAAACTCTCCGGGATTTTGTGATTGAAATTATTAACATGAATTCAATCAATCCACATGATTTCTGAGAGACCTGAGATCAATCATCAGCATCATGTTTCCAGGTGAACTCACTTCCTTGTTTCTTTTAGAAGACACAGCAAACATGAGATAAAAAAGTCTTTATTGACTTTATTGTAACACAATACTACTTTTTTAATTGGAAAGCTGTATATATATATATATATATATATATATATATATATCATTTCTACACATGGATCAGCCTCATCAGAGTCCAGACCTGAACCCCACTGAATCTTTTGGATGTGTTGGAGAAGACTGGTCTGACTCTCACATCATCAATACAAGATCCTGGTGAAAAATTAATGCAACACTGGACCTCACATGTCCTCACATGGAAGCACTGGGATGTTTCTTTAATGTAAGAAATGCAACATGATTCTCAGATTTATGAAATAATAAATGTAGCACAGCTGTGTTTCCTTTATAATGTTGCCATCATATGTCAGAGATTGCTACAAACTGTGAGTGTGTGTGTGTCTCAGATGAGCACCTGAAGCAGCAGCAGAAGTCCAGCAGCTCCGTTCCCTCTCAGATTTCCTCCAAGTAACTTGTTCCTAGAAACAACTTGTAGGTAAATTTAGTCTAAAACACTCGCTGCCTGTTGAACCGTTCACACACTCCCACAGATATAAAGCTCACAGGATTCATCCTGAACCATCCACAAGAGTTTCTGCACTATCTTCAACAGATTTTGTCTGAATCAGTAGAACAGGAAGAGTAGAGGACATCTTCATCCTTCCAGAAGAATGATAACCATGATAAAGATTTTATAGGAAATTAAGGAGTCAAGCAGCAAATACACACTGGTTTCTAACGTCTCAAAGGACTGAACATCTGTTTGGATCATTCCTGAAGACTCTTCCAGATAAACTTGACAATATTTCACTGCAGTTTTTTGTGCTGCAGCTGTGGATTGTGACTTTGACAACATGGACTCATGACCCACATGGAAGAAGAGCAAGACTTCAGCAGCCTCAGTGAGGATGACAACCCCAACGACAGCTGGTCCTGGGTAATAAAAAGCTTTTATATTATGTGGATTACAGAGGTGAATGAGTGAAATATTAAATATCATTTATGCATCAGTTCAAGGTAAAATCCTTTCAAATTAAGACAGTCCTTTCAGACTAAAAGCACAATTAAAGGTCCTGTGAAGGGACAGTTTAGACTTAATGTAGGGGAAGTAGAAACATCAGCAGCTTTAAGGGAAATAATGAAGTTAAATATAAAAACTCTGACTCTTCATATGAACCTGTGTGAGTATTAAGAGGAAACGTAAGAGACCACCTGACTGACTAGAAAGTGTTTAGTTGCTTTCCAAGAAAAAGAAGATGGTGTCCTTAAAAACACCGTGATCAAATAACCTGCTCATTCAGGTCTGTGTGTTTGCTTTAGTCAGATAGTGTGTGTGTGTGTTTGTTGTATACATGTGTGCGGTTTAGTCAGTGTGTGTGTGTGTGTGTGTGTGTGTGTGTGTGTGTGCAGTATAACTCTAGACTCTATCAACAGTGTTTATATCTCCGTGTTTGACCTCAAGCCCACATAGGTGCTTATAATAAACCACACTTAGTGAAGCTGTTACATAAGAGTCCTGTAACACTGCTGCTGCTGCTGCTGGTGCTGTGTGTGTGTGTGTGTGTGTGTGTGTGTGTGTGTGTGTGTGTGTGTGTGTGTATGACTCTACAGGCTCCACATTTTCCTGCTTGTCCTTTAGATTAAATCTGTCTGAAGTTAATCTTTAACTGAAGATAATTGTTTCCCTTATTTCGTTCCTGTGGTTCCGTCAAGATGTTTGACTCTTTGTTCTTGTCACTTTCAGAGTTTCAGCTCATTTATATTCTTTGTTTTTGGAGGAAAAGACTGTGATGTTTGTAACATTTTCTTTCGCTTCTCTATTTATGTTTAGCTTCATTTTTTTTAATAATTAGCAAAGACACAAACAGAAACAATCGTTGAAACAACTTAAAACACATATATGAGTTGTTTTTATTCTCTTGTGCTTCATCATGAGTCTTATAAATTAGAAACTTATGTTTAAAAATGCAAAAATGTTATAAAACTCCTGGTTAAAGGAAGAGAAACCTACAAACAAACTAATTTATTGCCAAAGATATAATTTTAACCTTGTGATTTAACAACTCCTCCACATTATATAAGAGGATGTTACTGTCGTCATCCAGTGGACGTGTGTTTATTCACCAAACAGACGAGAAGGTTGGTTTGTCCTTTTTTTCAGGATCAATACTGAATGGAAGAGAGTCCTGTCTGTTCTATAAATTATTAATCAAAAGGCAGATGTTTGTTCCATCATATGTCAAACTGTTGTTCAGGTTTAAATATGTTTGGTGGCAGTGATGAAAGAGGTTTAACCAATCACGTCTCTGCTCTGGAAACTTAACTAATCAGATGAACGTGTTTTCTAGTTTTCTTGATGAGGGTGGGGGCAGGTACAGAAGATGATGGGGGTGTGTGGCTCCTCAGGCAGCTCTCTGATTGGCTCACACGGCCCATCCCCCCTACAGACGCCCCCGTCTCCACGGTGATGAAACGAGCACATTCTTGACCTCAGAGTTTCTGTGAAATCAGGCTACTCCATGTCCTCACAACCCCCCCACACCACACCCCCCTGCCTCACCCCCATCACGTGTCTGACATGAGGTAACACACAGTTAACACACAGTTAACACACAGATATGTGCTCACATTCACACACACAGTTACAGCTCATGAACAGAGAAAACAAATATTAACCTCAACACATAAACAAACGAGGCACATGGACACACGAGTGTCGTAATGAATGAAGTCAAGTGAAGTCTGTCAGACGTTCAGCCAATCAGGAGGCTGTTTACTGCAACACAACTTGCTGCTTAACATAACCATGTTACAAAGGAATGTAGAGTATTTCTGTAGAAATATCAGGATAAGTAGTGAGACAGAAGAGTCACGAACTTAAAAGTTTTTACTCCAGATATTATCTTTTTCTGCACCACAAGTAGCAGTAAATCTCCTCCACTATGAAGAAAATAAACCAGTTTTTCCCTCTGTCATTAACCAACACTCACAGAAACAATAACATTCTGGAGATTCTCTCTTTTTTCTCTCCATAGTCTGTTTCTCTGGGTCCAACCTCTTCTCTCCCTCTTTGCTCCAGTTGGCTACTTGACGCTCCCACGACTCATTTCTAAGAAAAGCAAACACGTGTTTCCTTGTTCCCGCTCTGTCTGAATAGTGTTGATAGTGTGTGTGTGTGTGTGTGTGTGTGCTGACTATGACAAAGTTATGTTCATGATCAGCACAATGCAGCAGCACATATGTATGTGTGTGTGTGTCTATATTAATTGACAGCAGAGACCATTTGAAAAAGAGTCATTAATTGTGTTGTGTCACATGTTTGGCGAGTTTTCCTGCACACACACACACACACACACACACACACACACAGCTTATTTTCACTATAATGTCATTCTCATTGCGTAAGAAATGTTCTTTCTATCATTCTCCTAGTGTTAGCTCTTTAAGAAAGCTGTGTGTGTGTGTGTGTGTACTTGTGTTACCCCTTCCTAAAAGAGGTCTAGAATAACAAACAGGAATGGGAACAGTGTAACTTGGGGACTGGTTCTTAGAATCAGAACTGAACAACAACAAAAAAGATCCAGTTCAGAGAACAGGACGTTACATAACATCACTAATCTGATTTATCGACTCAATAATGAAATATAACAATTATATAAAAAAAGCTCTGTAATTAGATGTAATGTTCATATCTAGTGGAAAGTTGATGGAGCAGCTGTTTTAAACTGTTTTCATGCAGCAGCTCATTTGAATGTTTGAACGTCTGGATGTTTTTTTGAGCAGATTGTGACTCGTCTGAAAGTGTTTCCTAACGTTACTGTACGTTCTTTAATTATTGTAAATACTGTCCCAACACCTGACGGGTTTGTTGCCTCCTTCTATTTCTCCGAAGGGCAAATACACCTTTTTAATGTGTCAGTTTGATGAGGAAACTTAAACACTAGTTGAGTGAGACTGTAAGCTACATATATGAATATGTACATTAAACATTTTTATCATTTCCAGTAGTTGTAGTAGTTGTTCATACGTGTCAGAAAGCATCTGAGTTATTTATTATCTGTCACTGAGACTGATAGTTACTTTAGATTTTTACAAATGAAGTGAAACAGTTATGTCTGTCTTCCTTTCATTCCCTGTCTTTAAAGCTAAATTCAACAGTAACAGTTCATCCAGTCTAGGTCACTTTCTGCGAATGAAAAACGTGAGACCTCAGAAATGTCTCGGTCTCATGGCTGCTCCTCGATGCATCAGAGCAGCTGGTTTAGATTTAAATTAAGACCGAGACACAGTCGTTACATTACACAGATACATTGACTTCAAGCTGCTGAATGTCACTGCTATTCTTAACTCTGCTCCACATACTGGACTCTTCTGTCTGAACACAAACAAGGTCCTGTTTACTATCACTCTTCTCTGTCGCTTACAGGTGGATGTTAAGGTTTAATCTGTGGTTCTGTTGTAGTTTATAGTTTGTAGAATAAATATCTAATACACGATTTAAATCAAGTTATTAAACTTAAACTGATAGAACATGACACATCTCAGCCAATCAGAGCAGCTCAATCATCTTAATCATTAATATGTCGGGTCATTAGTAATGAAGTTATTTGTTTCACACCAAGATAGATAGATAGATAGATAGATAGATAGATAGATAGATAGATAGATAGATAGATAGATTGTTAATCATTTAAAAACAAAATATTATCAACAAATCCTCATAACACGAATTAATACCAAATTATACTAAATTAGATTAATAGAAACTAAGTATTAGTAGTGATTATAGATATTAGATTAAAAATAATAATGATCATTTTATATTATGTTCAGTCAACATTATGTGACGTCAGCGCCCCCTCAGCCAATCAGATGTCTCGGTGTCTGCTGTGGTGTGTGTGGGGGGGCGGGTTATTTCCTCTGCAGTTTAAAAAGGAGAAGCAGCTTCAGACGAACAACAAGATCAGATGAGTGAAACTGGAGCGACGCTGTTAATGAGCAACAATATGTGATGTGACGTGAAGACGCCGGCACATTAAACTGGATTAAAAACTGAACAGGACGTTTGGTTTTGTTGGAAATAAAAACTGAATGGAGGAAAAATCCCGAACGAGAAGCGACGTCAATAAATAATGTGAGTAAATATATAATATCTGCGACCATCAGCTGCTGTCAGGATAGATGATGTATATAAATATACATATTATTAAAGCTGTTATAATAAACATGAGGTCATGAAGTGTCGCTGTCGATGCGCTGGTTGTGTTTGTGATGAGCGGCTGTTTGAATGAAGACTGAGCTGCAGAGCCTCACCCCGAGTACAGATGTTTACAGTCTCATCACAGGCCACACGTCTCACTACGACCACTACGACCACTACGATCACTACGACCACTACGATCACGACGATCACTACGATCACTACGATCACTACGACCACTACGACCACTACGATCACTACGATCACTACGATCACTACGACCACTACGATCACTACGATCACTACGATCACTACGATCACTACGACCACTACGACCACTACGATCACTACGATCACTACGATCACTACGACCACCACGACACTCACGATCACTACGATCCACGATCACGACGATCACTACGATCACCACGATCACTACGATCACTCGACCACTCACGATCACTACGATCACGACGATCACTCACGATCACTCGACCACCACGATCACTACGATCACGACGATCACCACGATCACCACTACCACCACCACGATCACCACGATCATCACGATCATCACTACGACGACCACCACGATCACCACGATCATCACGATCACTCACACGATCACTACGACCACTCGACCACCACCACGACCACTACGATCACCACGATCACTACGATCACTACGATCACTACGACCACCACGACCACCAAGACCACTACGATCACTACGATCACTACGATCACGACGATCACTACGACCACTACGATCACTACGACCACTACGACCACTACGACCACTACGATCACTACGATCACTACGATCACTACGATCACTACGACCACTACGACCACCAAGACCATTACGATCACTACGACCACTGGATCAGCCTCACGGTTGATTTAAATGCAGCATTATTTAGCTGCTGCAATGTATCTGTCAATATCTCAAAGGAAAAATGTGCATTTTATTTGTATACACACACAAACATCAACACTGAACAGTACCACACTATGAAGAGTTTAACAATAGCAATCTATGTGTGTGTGTTTAGTTGTAACTCTTCCCAGCTGCTCCAGTCACATCAAATTGACTTTAATTGGTTTAATCCTTCATATTCAAACGTGTGTAAATCCGTCCACCCCGCTGCTCCCTCTGTCTTTACATCTGTTGTTACTGAAGTGTCAGAGAAAACAAGCAGCTTTTCATGCAGCAGTTTTTATCTGTGTTGTTGTTGTTTGTTTATTGAAAACAATGTTGTTTAAATTTCTTGTTGTTCATGTGGTGAAACCATGTAGTATGTCCACTGAATGACCTTATGAGTTGTCTCGTGACTGCCTATTACATAATGGAGGAGCATTGTGATTGGCTCCTGGATGAAATGCCACAGGAGTGAGTGAGTGTGTGTGTGTGTGTGTGTGTGTGTGTGTGTGTGTGTGTGTGTGTGTGTGTGTGTGTGTGTGAATGGCTCCGTCTGTCTGCACATGGCCTGTGTTGACAGTGATATCAGGTCTGTGTCGTGTCCAACAGTGACTCCATGTGCATGTGAGTTTGGCTCAGATGCAGCAAATAAAGTGAGTCAGGTTGAGACAAAGTGGTCAAATCGTTATATAATCAGTCGTTGCCAAACGATCCCACTCCCAGTCATTGAGAAACAAGTTGTTCACACACTAAGAGATTATTTTCAAATGACTACAGCTCCACCAGAGATAACGGAGGTGAATGAACTTTTGTTTTCTGTCTCCAACATTTTTATTTCTAGAGGCAGATGTGGACAACACACAGACCTCAGTGGAAACTGTTAAACAGGAAACAGAAAATATACAAGAGGCAACACCTTGTTAATGTCAGCATTATATATTATACATGTGGTGTAAATATGTGGTGTTGTTATATGAGGCTGGTCAGGACAAGTCAGTGAGGTGTGTGTCATGCTGGTCTACTGTGAACATGAAGTACATGAAGTACATGAAGTATACACGCTGTAAAACGCTGAGTCGTTAGAGCAGAACTGATCTAACGTGTGACTCATGGTAACTGCTGTGTGTTAACAAATCATTTTCATCATAAGAGTGTTCTTACACATTGTGCCAAAATATTAGACCATCTGTCCCGGAGGCACGCTGAAGTCATCATGTGTGTGTGTGTGTGTTTCAGACAGATACTGATCCAAACCAGTATCTGAATCAGCAGGTTGAGATTCTTGTTGAACAAACAGAACAGTGATATCACATATTTAGTGTTTCTATTTTCTTCCTCAGTTGATGAAGCTTCAGTCAGAATCATGCGGTTTGTTGAACGAATAATCATCCAGGTTGAACCGGACGTGATCGAACTTGTTACGTTGTGTCTCCAGAGCTTCTTCTCTCTATGACAAGCAGCTGTTTCCTGGTGTCTCACTGTTTTCATACCTGTGGTTCAGCTATAGGATCATTAGCTCTTCAGCAGAAGAAGCTTGTACATTATCTCACTGTCTTTTTTTATGTTTTTGTAGTTGTGTTGTTCAACGTCCCCCTTCCTCCACCCGACTGCCACTCGGGATAAACAACCAACCATCTTGCAGCTCACTGAATGCATTTCACTGTCTTTCTTTCTCTCCAGGGCCATGTTTGGCATTTTAAACAGAGGCCTTCAGAGGCTGTGGATCAGAAAGACTGGCACAGCACCACATGATTAATCTTGTCCCCTGATGGAGCGTATTTGCATCGCAGAGAGGGAAAAATGCATGTTTGTGTTTCCATCATGATTTCTGTTTTTAACACACACACACACACAAACATTTTTCAACTTCCTCTTTTTTAACAGAAATTCACATCCTTTCACTCACAAACACAACCCACTCACAGCAACAATGTGAAAACGGTTTCAACAGTTTTCCTAGAATATGAGATTAGAAGAGTGAGTGGATCAATATCTGGCAGGATGACATGATGGCCTTGTGCTCCATTAAAAGTCGTTTTTCTTGCTGTTGCATGACACTAGACAAACGTTAATATGAATAAAACTCTATTTAATGAACAGAAAGAAAAGACGAAGTGAAACTAACAGTTTCTCTCTCCCTGTTTTGTCTCCAGTTACAGACCATGAACTATGTGGGTCAGCTGGCAGGTCAGGTGTTTGTGCAGGTCAAGGAGCTGTACAGAGGACTCAACCCTGCTACGTTATCTGGATGTATAGATGTCATCGTGGTCCGGCAGCCGGATGGATCTCTGCAGTGCTCCCCCTTCCATGTCCGGTTTGGGAAGATGGGCGTGCTGCGTTCACGTGAGAAAGTGGTGAGACACTTTGACATAAACAGTTTATTTGTGAGGCGTTTATGATTCTTTCTGAACGGTCTCTTGACTCTGTCCTGTAGGTGGACATAGAGATTAACGGAGAACCGGTGGATTTACACATGAAGCTCGGAGAGAACGGAGAGGCCTTCTTCGTCAAAGAGACGGAGAACACGCTGGTGAGTGATGACTGACACAGTCGTTAGTCTGAGGCTGTAAACACATAAATAGAGGAAGGAACATAACTTACAGACATGAAGGTCGAACAGCGTGAGTTAAAATACCGACGGTGTTTGACGAGGAATTTAAACTGGTTTCACCTTTTACTTAATGAATCCACAAATGTGTCTTTGTTATTGTGATTTTTATTAGTTGTTACTAGTTTTCATGTCCAGAGGTGACAGATGAGTCTCTTCTGTGTCTGAAATGCAACATGAGTCAGAACAACCTAAGTTATTTAACTAAAATGATTTGTTTTGACCCAGATTGGCAGAAATATCAATGAATAACAGAAAAATTACACTCAACGTCTGTCTAAAACTATAAAAATGATCAGTAGTTACATGTGATGCAGTGACAGATGATACAAACAGAACCAGACAAATGAACTTTAATCATTAAAACCCTGCAGCACCAACTCCATTCAGCTTTAAAGCAACAAAGCAAACAAACATTAATAAAGAAAACAGAGTTTAAGGAGCATAAAGGAAGAAACAAACTAAGACGACAACATGGATATAAAACGATACAATCAATCAAACAGATCAGAGATCTGAGGCAGGACCAGGCTGATGACCTTAAACATCAAAATACATTTGTCTGTTTTGAATTTAATTTTTCTGATCTGAGACTCAGTTTGCATCAGAGCAGATAGATTATTATTAACAAACTGTCTGAAACATAAAACTGAACAACAACAGTGAGGAACAAGAGCCTCTGTTCCCTCGCGGCATCCGGTTGGACAGCATGACTTAAGTTTCCTGGACAAACACCAACAGAGCACACGCATGGAGGTACAGCATGTGCAGCACAAATGCAAACCTGGCAGAAAATAAAAATAACTACATGACCTCTGTTTTTACAACTGAGAGATGAGTAACGTCATCATCTGAGGAGATTAACAGTGGTTTGTTTGTCTTTGCTACACAAATAAAATTCAGTTTCATTAATGTTTATTCCTAATCTGAGGGATTATATTGGTTTAATTAGTTTCATTACCTCCTGTATCTGTGTAGTCACTGTAATGTTCCCATGTCTGTTCTACAGTTTCTCTCTTTGACATAACTTGACATAACCCTGAACAGTGGAAAAACCAGCAGTGTTATTTATAGCTCTAACGAGAGTCACTGATCTGTGTACAGTCCACACAGACATCGCGTCAGACGTCACAGAGGAGCAGGACCAACAGGAGACTGTGTATCTGCTGGAGATTTTACTGTCTAATCATCTCTGTGATCTGACTGCAAAAAGATCAACAACATTTTTAAGAAACTTCAACCCAACCGCCCTCCGCCGCCTGTTACTCTGCCTTTTCTCTTGTCAGTGTAAAGATACACTGACTGATTTGTTGAGACTTGTCTCTCACACCTGAAACATTAAGCTTTTTCTGTACAGAAATCAGTCTGGAGGCTACAGATGTAATAAATCTCATTTAGCCTATCTATCACCAGATTTTATTACAACATGTGACAAATTATAAAACATCAGTTTTTTTTATTTATTCATTTTTATTTGGAGTCCAGTGAACATTAACATTTGCAGTTTTGAGAGGCTGAAGTCCTCAAACACATTGAAATGAGCTGAAAGTGGTTTTAGTTGTTGGATGTTTCTATTGAAGCTGCAGCTCAGAGCAGATGAGCTGTGATTTGGCATCAACACACATTTGGAAAAATGTCTCTTTTCCTTCCTAATAAAATACACCGAGCTGCATCAGACTGTTATGACATAAGCTGTTCAGATCATCTCATTTATCTCTCTCCATGTCTCACTTTCTCTCTCTATCTCAGGACTTAACAATGATTTATCACCATATTGACCTCATATAACAGCATCATGTTCCTCTGTCAACAGGAAGTAGTCCCGTCCTACCTGGCGACATCACCCATCATGTCAACAGGGGAGCAGTTAATGGAGTCTCAGCTGGGCAGAGGCACTTCACGTCATCATGGTACAACAAAAGAGAAGACACACTGGTATTTGTGGACGTACTGGTTGAAAAAACGTCTCTCATGCTCCCGTCTCTCGTCACACAGACACCATCCCCTGCAGCTCACTTCCTGTCCAGAACCTGGGGCCTCAACAAAGTGATGTAGTGATGATGAAGAAGAGGAGGAAGAGGAGGAGGAAGACTCGACCAGAGGGAGGAGGAGGTGGCGGAGGGAGGAGAGAGGAGAGCGGGGACGAGTTCTCAGAGGATGAAGACATGTTTACCATCGACTTGAGCTCAGATGAAGAGAGAGAGGGTGACAGCAGCAGGTGTGTGTAGAAGTCAGAAATCTCTCAGCATTTCAAGTGTTTCTGAGGCAAAAGACTGAACCTTTTTCTGTGCATCATCTGTTTATTTGTCTGCGTGTTGGAGGTAGAGAGAGAGAGGTTATTAAATGTCATTAAACCCCAGTCAGTTTGTTCTATTCGCTGTCGTAAACAACCTTCGTCAGGACTCAGTGTTTGTGCTGCCAACGTCCTCTAATTGTGTTAAGTGGAGAAACAGAGCGCACATAGTTTTCATGCATGACTGAGTCTGAAATGGTTGTTACTGTTAGAAGGAGGAGAACCGGTTTATAAAACATTTAATGTGAACCAGTTTGATCCAAACTTCAAATGTCATAAATAACTATTAACTGGATGAATTGAATCTTTATAACTAAGAAACCATAATGAAAATGTCAACCTGACATCTGACATTTAAAACCAAAATGTTTTAAAATGTAAATCCAGGTATTTGTCTACATCATTAAATAGTCATGACTGCAACAGTCAAACCAATGAGAAGATCACTGGGTTGTTTGTATAAAGGAAAGTATCAGTAAGAAACAGAAACTCGGTTCAGTAAAATCATTCACATCAGATCAAACCATGTTCTTAAAAACTATTTAATGAGCGTAGATGTCACATGTGAACCTTCATGTCTGTGCATGTTTGTGTTCATGTGTGTTGGACGTCATCCAGAGATTTGTCCTGTTCCCACACTGAGCTTTGTCTCTTTAAAGCAACGTCTCTTTAAAGCAACGTCTCACAGTCTTTTTAGGAAGTTTACCACATGATGGGGCGGGAAAATTCCTGAAAACCCTTAAAAATGTCACAGAAATATGTGTCTGCTCCATGTCAGACTACGTCTGGTCCTTTATGATAAAATCTTCTACACTGTTTTGTTATTTAGTGAAAACAAACCACATTTAACTTGATGTGGATGTGAATTTATATACAATGTAAACATAAGTAGGAAATAATATGTGTGTATAACTGACATATACAACTGTGTGTGTGTGTGTGTGTGTGTGTGTGTGTGTGTGTGTGTGTGTGTGTGTGTGTGTGTGTGTGTGTGTGTGTGTGTGTGTGTAATCAGATCCATGTACGGAGATCAGGGACCCACATCCATCACACACACCAGCACTGATTGGAGCCGTTCTCAGAGGTTTGGACATTAAAACACACACACACACACACTGGTCTATTAGATTCTTCTTTCTTATTTATTTACTTTATATAACATCACACATTTTAATACATTCTCTGTCTCTGTAACGAGTAGATAATAATCGTGATTCTTTTCTTCTCCTTCTGTCTGTTTCTCTCTTTCAATGTGTTTTCCTGTAGTAACGTGACTAAGGAGACTCTCTCCATCCCTCAGCCCTGTGGTCTGTCCATCTCTTGTCCTCAACAGACATCTCACTTCTCTTCTCTTATTAGGTATCATCTTCACGTTCACGATCACTGAATACTGATGAGATGAAGTGATTATGACAGTGTTTCAAAAGAATCTTTGAAGTTTCTGCTTTATTTTATTTAGTAGAAATATATTAAACATAATCAACTTTATCTGCTTCAGTCTGAAGATCAAACTAATTTAAATCAACTGACTGTTTCTCTTTCAGCAGCGCCGATGATTCACTGTCATCGACACCAAAGAGCGACTCAGAACTGAGCAGTCAAGATAAAAACAACCCTGAGATGTTGTGGACATGGGGAGAGCTGCCACAGGCTGCTCAGGTACACACACACACACACACACACACACACACACACACACACACACTTCCTACAAACTTTCCAACTAAAGATCTTTTTCATCGGTTTAAAAATGATCTAAAAATGAATGAATAATATTTTAGAAACAGTTGAATGTTGGAATAGGAATAGGAATGAGGAAGTGATATTGAGTGAAGAGTCTCTTCTCTGTGTTTTCCAGCCGTCCTTCCTGACTTCCCACATGAAGCAGGACTCTGCTGCAGCTGTTTCCATCCCGGTGTCATCAACCACCCACTTCAGAGCGATCAGTGACACTGGACCATCTTTAACTGTGTTTACCTCCCAACCAGCAGAGAGACATGACAAAGACAGTGAAGACAGTAAAGATGTGAAGACTGAGGATGAAGATAGAGGAGAACAAGGTAGTAACATGGAGGTGGTTGTGTTTATAATGTGTAAATCGTTGCTAAGACTCTTAACAAATACCAGACACTGTTTACTGTGTAAACACTTCAGTCCTGGCTGTTCAACTAGATCTGTTGACAAATTGTAAAAGATTGAAGTCATCTCAGGATAATTCCCTGAGCCACAACTGAACTTGTTTGCAGGTTGTAAACAACTTTGATAGATGTGTTGAACTTGTCCTCTGGTGACCTCTAGTGGTCACTTTGGGGAAATTCATGTTTTGCAAATAAATAAAAAAACATTTAAATGGATGTTGCTGCAGTTAACATCATGTATCAGTAGAAGAGTTTGTTTTCATGCATCAACTGATTCTCTGCTGCTTTTCTTTTCTTTAGTGAGACAAGTGGAAGCTGTTGGTCCATCATGTTCAGAGATGGAGGGTTTGATAACCTGCTCCACGTCTCCCAGGATCCTCCCTGATCATCTGGAGGACGGTGGGAGTAGAGGAAGTCCCATCAGAAGAACTGATTCACCATCTAAGAAGAAAGGTGAGTTTTTTGTCTTTAAAGTAAAACTCCATCACATGTGAACCTACATCCTACTGTTAGAGTCTCTGAGTTAATGTCAGTTGTTAATAAATGAACCAAACAGTGTCTACGTTAGTGGAGATGTGGTGGTAGCGGTGAGCCTGGCCAGGCAGCTGATAAACTAAGTGATCAGGGCAGATTTCTAACGTCAAAGTAAACAGTGTTGTTGTGTCACTAAAGAGGCTGAACATCTCTTTCTAAGCCCCGTGCAACAACAGCCAGGAGCCTCACCAACATAACACTATGTCTGTTTAACTCAGTAGTGGTAAAGAAACGCTAGAAAACAAGAGTTTAATCAGACTGTCACACACCTCTGTTGGTTTCTGACGCCTTCATCAATGTCTGAAGTCTGTTTACTTTGACGTTAGAAATCTGCCCTGATCACTTAGTTTATCAGCTGCCTGGCCAGGCTCACCGCTACCACCACATCTCCACTAACATAGACACTGTTTGGTTCATTTATTAACAACTGACATTAACTCAGAGACTCTAACAGTAGGATATAGGTTCACATGTTTGTCAGCTACTGATAAACAATGGTATTGTCTCTTTTAGAAAAGAGAAGTCAACACCTTGGTGCTGATGGCATCTACCTGGACGACATCACAGAGCTGGAGCCTGAAGTAGCTGCTCTCTATTTTCCTAAAAGGTACTTTAGTAAACAGTAAACATACTTCACACCATCATGTTGGAGCTTCTGTTTCTAAGAGATTGTGTGTGTTTCTGTGTCTCGTCAGTGACGGAGGCAGCAGCTCGATGAAAGGAGACTCAGAGATGATGATGATGGGAGTGAGGAGCGTTAATCAGTCTCCTCAGTCGGTGGGCAGCAGTGGGATGGACAGTGGTGTTGACAGTTTGTCTGATCAGTTAGGAGACCTGCCTCATGTCGCTATCTCTTTATGTGGAGGACTCACTGACAACAGGGAGATCACAAGAGGTAGATGAAGGACTGAGACACTACAAAAAAAATTAAAACTTTATCTTTTACCTGTTTCAACATTACGTTTCGTCTTGTTCCCAGAACATTTCCAGGAACGAGCAGTTTCCTTCCAACAGTTTTCAGAAAACCCCTCTATCATCGATGATCCCAACCTGGTGGTTAAGATAGGAAACAAGTACGTACCGACACGTTCAGTGACACAGTGTTGATGTTTGAGACATGTTTATAGCGCCCTCTGTTGTCTATTGTAGGTACTACAACTGGAACACAGCAGCTCCTGTCATGTTGGCCATGCAGGTCTATCAGAAACCTCTGCCACAGGTAAATCATACACACAATGTGTTCTCACATCACATCTTTATTTAGGTGAATATTACATGTATAATAGCAAGAATTAATTATTCAACATAATGGAGCCAGTTTTGGTCTGAAACCTGCGTCAGTTTGTGTAATAATTATAAAAATTGTAACATGGTTTAAATCTAATCTGTGATTATTGTTGTTACATTGTGTTAGATGGTGTTTTGTGTCTTTAAACGCTCCCTGCATCACATCCCTGTGCACTTTACTATTAGTTCTCTTTAACTTAATGTTTCACTTTGGTTCATTGTTTGATTTGTCTTCATGTTAATTCATGAATATTCAACCAAAAGCTATGAAATAAAGTGTGTTCATGTTTGTCTCTAATCTGATGTGTCAGCGGTAAAACACACATCAAAGCTGTCGTTCATGTTCCAGAGTGAAATATTTCTTTAAGTTGAACTGTTTTTCTAACACTTTAATAATGTCACCTTGTTATCCTCCTTCTTGTTTTTTCCCTTTTTTATTTACACATTTGATTTCTCCCACCGTCCATCTGATGTGTGTGTGTTAAGTGTTGGTGTTTGAGTTATGTGTTTTCTGCCTTCGGCCTCTTCTCCTACTGCCTCCCCGGTCTGTTTGGCTCCAGTCCGTCTCAGCCTGTACGATGTTTGAGTATCTTTGTTTGTCTTTATTTCTCTCTGTTGTCAACTTGTGTGTCTGACTCTCTTCACCCCGCATGGCTCACTCTTTCTGCTTGTGTCTTGTTACATTTATTTTATTTTATAAAACTCTTTAGATCCTTTATTTTTAATTGTGTTTGCACGTCATTGTCTTTAATCTGTAAACTTCTTTTTAGTGTGTTGAGAGTTGAATCGGTTGAATGTGGTTTGAAATGTGCTGCTTCGTTACATTGTTTATATTTCATTATAGATTTTAAATTTTTCCATTCATTTGTTTGTTGTTTGTGGGTTTATCCATATTTTTGAGTTGTATGTGCATGGTTGTCTCCAGGCGTCAGTGGAGAACATCATGAAGGAGAAGATGCCAAAGAAAGGAGGACGCTGGTGGTTTTCATGGAGGAGCAGGAACAGCGACTCTAAATCAGTAAGAACACACACATGATGAGAGATGCATCTGACACAGTTGATAGTATAACATTATCAACCTGGTTCTTGTCTTTGACTTTTGTTTCCTTCAGGAATCAGTGACAGAAGCAGGAGGAGACCAGGGAGAAAACTCTCTCACTATGGACTCAGTCAGCAGGTGATTTTATTATTTAAACCTCCATGTTTCTCTCATGGACACTTGTTCCTTCATCATATATTAAATCAGTCACTTTTGATTTTTTCAGGATGAAGGATGAGTCCTCCAGTGATGAAGACAGGTCGTCTAATCAGATGTCAGGATCCTGTCAGTCCGACGTCCTCATGAGTTCTGGTAACGTTTGTTACAAGAAGACGCTGCGTCTCACCTCAGAACAACTGGTATGTTTCTGTTTTACTCAGACGTTATTTTTATTTAAAGTGATGGTCCAGAGCAACATGAACCAGAGTCTATTTCACCGTGAATATGAGTCAAACTCCCCTCAACAGATATTTTACGTTGGTTGAAGTAATATCCAGTTTGACCGTCTTTTGTTTTCACAACCAAATAGTTAACAATGAAAGTGAATGGGGCAGTCAGCCAAACGTATCTAAACTGTCATTTTTTAACCACAAACTTGATATTACTTCAACTAACATAAATAAAATAAGTTATTCTGGACCGTGACTTTAAATGTGTGATGCTGCAGCAGATTTTAACATCATGTTATAAAACCTGAACCACATTTTGCTTTATAATGTGATATAATGTTCAATATCCTGTACATTATTGTGTTATTGACTCTTTTCTTTATATGAAGTTTGTAAACACAGTTTACAAACTTCTTAACTTCCTTCTTTCGATCTGTGTGTTGTGTGATTCTCCAGATGAGTCTGCAGCTGAAGGAAGGTCCCAACGATGTGGTGTTCAGCGTGACCACTCAGTACCAGGGCACCTGTCGCTGTCATGGGACGATCTATCTCTGGAGCTGGGATGACAAGATAATTATCTCAGATATAGATGGAACAATCACCAGGTAAAGAAGCAGTCAGACAGTTTTAGTTTATAGTAGATGTCAGACTTCAGGTATATTTGTGGTTTCACTGTTTGTGCGATGTTGCTCTGAAGGTCTGACACGTTGGGTCACATCCTGCCGACGCTGGGTAAAGACTGGACTCACCAGGGTATCGCTCGTCTCTACCACAGAGTCAGTCTGTGAGTGTTTTACCGACTGATGTAAATATCACACTTCTTTGTCTGTTCAGTTGATGTTCAGATGTTAAGCTACAAACTCTATCTGTCTCCGTCACAGGAATGGATATAAATTCATGTACTGCTCAGCGAGAGCCATCGGCATGGCTGATATGACCAGAGGTTACCTGCACTGGGTCAATGAGAGAGGAACCATGCTGCCGATGGGCCCCGTGCTGCTCAGCCCCAGCAGCCTCTTCTCTGCTTTGCACAGGTCAGATTCAGTCTTTATACAAACTAAACATGATATCTTTAACTGTTTTAACAGTAGTTTTATCTTTGTGTCATAAATGCTCTTAATCAATCATCATCACATTTTATTTTGACTCGACAAATTGTGTGAAATGTTTTAAAAAAGTGTTTAATATATGTGTTGTGTTGTTTAGGGAGGTGATTGAGAAGAAACCAGAAAAGTTTAAGATCGAGTGTCTTACAGACATCAAGCACCTTTTCTACCCAAACACTGAACCTTTCTACGCTGCTTTCGGCAACAGGGCAACGGTAAGACTTTGTTAAAGATGCATTAGCCACGTTTCCACCACAGGAACATCCGGGTAATATTACAGGAACTCAGCCGCTGGCGCGAGTCTCCACCAGAGAACAGTCCTGAGGGGTAAAACTCAGGGGTAGGGACTCTGTTCGGCCCCGAGAACTTCTTGGGCGGGGGTTAGTTGACTCGGTTGTAACTCAGAACAGTTCATGACACAGTCAACGAAGAAGAGACATTTTTAAAACCCAGCGGCAGAAGAGAATCAATAAATAGTTTCCATAAAAAGAATCAAGCCTCACTCTGTCTTCTAGGCGGCACCACATCTGTCATCGTGCCACAGAAACTGAAAGAACCAATACTTGTCTCTAAATATCGCTAAGAAAATAGTCAGAAAATTCAAAATTGGAAATCTAGGAGCGCTTGTCATATAAACCATTGGATCAACTTTATCTCAGAACACATCCTCACAGCATATCAGGCTTCAGAGACAACGGGAAATATTTCTCAACCAAATTCAACCATAACTGAGCCACGTACACTGCAGCACTGACCCTCAACATGTGTATTCCTGATACATAACTCCTCCCCCTCTCTTCCTGTCTCCCTCTCTTCACACACATGCACTCATGTACACGGCTAAAGATTTCATCAAAGACCCTATTTTACTATGTTCCTATTCATTTTTTTCTCTGTACTATGTGAAGTCATATTACTGATTGAGTGTGTGTTATTTCAGGATGTGTATTCCTATAAGGAGGTGGGGGTTCCTCTCAACAGGATTTTTACTGTTAATCCCAAAGGAGAGTTGATACAGGAGCACGCTAAAACCAACATCTCCTCGTAAGATGTTTTCTGTTTCTTTTTATTTTCATCCATCAACAAGACATATCTGGATGTATGAATTCAGGTTATATACACTTTAATCTGTGCGTCTTCCTTTCAGTTTTGTGCGTCTCTGTGATATGGTCGACCACGTCTTCCCCGTCGTAGTTCAGGATGAAGGAGCAGACTTTTCCTCCTCTGACACATTTCAACAGTGTAACTACTGGAGCAAACAACTTCCTGATGATACCAACCAGGAAGACGAGGACCCACAGCCCCTTGAAACAAGCTGAGGAAACCCCATAGAGTCCAGATCAAGGTCGCTGCATTCCAGCTTTTCTTTTTATGTGTGTGTGTGTGTGTGTGTGTGTGTGTGTGTGTGTGTGTGTGTCATGATAAGTGACACTGGAGTCGGTGGTTGTGTGATTCAACATGAAGCCAGCAGCAGATTTAAAGTGACGATGCTGATGATTTCAGAATCAGACGACTCGAAACACGTTGTCAAGACTCAACTCAACTTTGTTATATTTAACTTCAACTACTGATTCAATGTAGATGAAGGTGTTTTCAAGTTTTTGTGTCTTTATTCATCAGGGAGCAGACACTATAAAACCTTAGGATAGGAAGCCATAGAACTCAGAAAATATGGAAACGTTTCTGTCGAAAACAAAACAAAACAAAAACTTAACTATAAACCTGCTGCATCAAAAAATGGCTCAACACAGTGTCAGGTTCAGATAAACGTCACATCACGACTACGACAGAAATCAAGACGAAGCTCAAAACTGTTAGAATCTGTTCATGTGATGTCAAACATCATCATCATCATTAATAAGAAACAAACAGATGAAAACATCTGGTTCTGTCCTGAAACTCTGATATTTGTTCGTTAGTAACATTTAATGTTTTAACTCAACGGTACAGAATTAGTTGGTTTGTTCATCAAACAACTAGACGCCATCTTTCTTCTCAAAGTATCCTGGGTAATTTCCTCTCATCTGTATCTGACCTCCCTCTGATTTTAAAGGTTGAAACTCAACTTCGTCCTTGTTGTTAGAAGAACTGGGACACTCTACCTTTACATGACAACATGTAACACCGAGTGTTAGTGTCAAAATCACTTATTTGTTTGTTGTTTTAAGTCTGAAGACGACTCGTTCAGCTGGTTACTGGTTTCTTGTTCATGGCACAAAAACAACCTGTTTGATTAGAAACTGAAACTGAATATTTGTCATTATTGATGTAGACTGGTCTCAGATCAGTCGATCTAATCTAACCAACTGTTCTCTGAATTTTTAACAGTGATGTAAATATTTTAGTCTTTAACATATTAAACGCAGCAGGAAATCAGAGTCCAGATACAACACAAAACTTTCCAGAAGCAGCAGCTTCTACTTTACGACGACATGTCTGCAACACGTATGAAGTTACACAGCTACTGTATCTTCTGTATCGACTTCTCGTGCCAACCACGTCGCAGGTTACAGTTTAAACGTGTGTGTGTGGTTGAATGACCGTCTACTGTGAACGATGTGACTACGCTCAAGACAAAATGCAGAACAATGCAACTAACGTCAGTGTGTGTTCTCTACGTTTGGTTTTATACAAACAGATAAATTCACAGTTTGTTGTTGTTTTAATGTCTAATGCTCATCAATGCAACTACATCATAAGCTCATACAGGACGTGGTCACGTGGTCACGCGGTCACGTGGTCACGTGGTCACGTGGTCACGCGGTCACGCGGTCACGCGGTCACGTGGTCACATTTCAGTTTTGTAACGTTGACGCACAAATCAATATATTTTTTGATGTATCGCACTAATCCGTCCGTTAATGAGGAATGAATTTGATGCAGTATATTTAAACAGATGTTTTCTGTTTGTTGTTGTAAATATTTATTTCATTTATCAGCTCTCACTGATCAAATAACATTACTGTAATGCATTATAGGAGATTTTTAATCACGTATATAACTTATGAAAGGGGAGAAACCACTGTAAATAATGTATAACACTAATTTTTTGACGTAAGAAGTGAAACTTTTTACTGGTGCTCACTCAAACGCACTCGTATCCATTATTACTATGAAATCTTTCTTTATTAAACCAACTGAATTTACCAAACAACCACTAAAGCGATCGATCAACTTGCAGTATTTAGTTTAGATGGATGAAGCAGCTTTGAGCACTTAACAGCTTCAAGAAAAGGAAGAAGTTTCTCTCCCAGATCTGAAATAATATTTAAATTATTTGGAATTTTTTTTTTTTTTTTTGTTAAAACCAGATTTCTCAGAATGTATTCACTTACTTTTACATTGAAACAAATGAAATGAAAATGGCAGAAAACTGTTAAAACGAAACCTCTGACTGATTCTGTTTGTACATATGATACAAGCGTCTGATCGACTGTGACTGACTAAAAGTAAATGAATCAGGAGTTATTCTCACACTGAATGATTGTCTGTATGATTTTGATTTTAAAGAGTCTGGTGTTATTTGTTATAAGAGGAAAAACACGCATGTTGTTGTAATGTTGAGCTGCATATTTACATGTAAAATGATTCCTGTCTTGTCAACTGATCTTTGTCTGGAGGTAAAATAGATAAGAAATAATTTGTCAACAAAGTGTCCAACTATAAAATCTGGTTTGTGAAATATTGAAGTAAAGAATAAGAAGAAACATCTTCTTCTTCATGAACACAAAGTTCTTCTCAGATTCACAGTCGATCATCGTTTTGATGATTATCACCTGATTCTTTCTGTGAAAGATCCATTAAAAGTCTTGACGTGTTGATCAGTTTGTCCCTGTGTTGACATGAGTGTCGTCCTGTAGAAAGTGTGTTTGGGCTCTAAGCAGCAGCTACCGAGCAGTGTGAAGTACAACATGTTGTTTCAACAAACCTGTGTAATGGACACTTTTTCTTTTTTTTTCAATAAACTCAAATTTGATTGTTTCTTGTTACATTTCTTTTTTAACAGCAGTTTGTCTTCTTCCTTTCACCTTAAACAAACAGAAATAACACTGAGCGGTTTCTTTGATGATCTATTGATTATTGAACTGAACTTTGACTAAACCAAACTATCAGTTGTTTCAGGGGATCAGTCTATTTCCTGGCGTCTTCTCCTTTGTTTAGGTTTAAAGAAGGAAGGAGAAGAGACACCAACATGGAGGAGGAAAGGAAATATTTACTCTCTTGTCTTGTTAAAGGA
Source organism: Polydactylus sextarius (assembly GCA_016801845.1). Taxonomy (NCBI): domain Eukaryota; kingdom Metazoa; phylum Chordata; class Actinopteri; family Polynemidae; genus Polydactylus; species Polydactylus sextarius. The sequence goes on from CM028906.1 coordinate 28,853,077, forward strand.
CCAATGCCACAATTAATTAACTGTAACAAAATCTCCGAAAACACTGCAACTTTCACTGCATGTTTTTGGAAAAGTCAACAACTTTTGGACGATGTCTGAAAAAATCCACGTCTGTGAAATCCTGGAGGGACTGATTATAGATATTTAACAGCAGTGTTTTATAGTAACAAAGTACTAATACTTCACTAGTGTACTTCAGTTTTAATTATGTCACCGTGACTTTAACTTCACTACATTTTAACTTAACGACACTTTGACTCAGTAAATGTGGTGTTTTGACTCTAAGTCGACCTGTGACTGTTTAGACCATCAACACCATGTCTGAGGGTTGATGGAGGCTCCATCTTAAAGGTGGATGATGGAGAAACTTCAACAATATCAATATAAACACACATTTACATTTAGTGAAAAAAGAACAACTTTAGTTCTTTAGTTCAGACTCATTCATTGTCTATGAAGATTGTTGTAGCTCCATGTTTTAAAGTGCTGGATAAACTTCATAATATTCTTCTGTTTTATTAACATGTACTTGTACTTTTACTTTCTACACTTAACTACATTTACTTATAGATTACTGTCATACTGAAGTACAGTAAATACTAGATACTTTAAGACTTTTACTGGAGAATCATTCTAGTGACGACTTGAACTTCTACCAAAGTTATTTTATTCTACTCTAGTGTCTCTACTTCTACTCTAGTGGGACTTTCGTATACTTTATGTGAAATTTGCACAAGGCAAAAGACATGGTAGAGCTGTATTTAACTAATTTTGTCCCTTGTCAGCACCTGTAGTCTCAACATGGTGACCTGCATTGACCTCACCACCTCTGTGTTTATATATAAATGGAAAATTCCTGAACATTTCGACTTGTTGATGGAGGTAATTACCAATAAATGAGGTGGTAGTTGTGAATGAAACCGTACTATCATGGTTCATTAAGGGAAAAGACTAAAACAACTCATTGACACATTCATTCAATATGCAGGTCTCTCTCTGTCAGAGTTTGGACTCAAACTGCCTCTAGTAGATTCATAACCTGAGCAGCTGCTGCTATGAAACAAACACATTACATCCAATCCACTGTTAAAACAGAAATCACCTCCAGTGACTGCACATGTCCCTTTAAATAAAGAGCTATTGTCAAATAAAACCAGAGTCCACATGCAGACTAATATCAGAATCCGCTGGTTTTATTTCCCCTCGGCTCTTTAAATAGAAAGACGTTTACGGATAATTTGTTGTGATTGATGCAGTTTCTTTGCAGTTCCTGGAGGTGATATCTTTGTTTGCTTCAGATTGGACTTAATGAACCAGTGGTCACGGTCACAGAACATGATTAGATGTTTTAACGGCTTAATTGTGGTTTTTCTTCACTCATTCCCTCTAATCTGCTTTTAGTTTTTTCTGTTACATCGGCAAATTTGTTTATTATCTTTCCTTGTGAGGAAGATTGATACCAACACAGCTGCTGGATGAGCACAGTCTGATTTCATTATCAACCCACACTGTTTCATGCAACTTTGTTATAATTTTTATTTTATTTTTATTTTTCCAGTCATCTGTTTATTTCTCCTCATCCATCTCTGTTTGATCACTTCTACAACGACTGATCAGGATCTGAATGGATCGTTTGTAGATTAACAGTCGTGATTTTTGTTTTGTTAGTTTGTTTTAACCGTGGGACCTGCAGGAGGGAAGAGCACTTTTATTTTCTTCTTCAGATGAGAGTCAGATCTAATCTCATAGCAGTAAAAGACATTTTGAATAATCTCAGTTTCTTCTTCAAGAATCAGTTGGTCATAAAGACGTTGTATTTTGCTTCACAGAACAAACAGGAGAAACAGCTGATTCACAACTATTTCAGTCAGATTTCTTTAAATTCCCTAAACAATCAAATAATAACTCTCCTATAATTGATAACATTAAACAATAAACTGCATTTTGGTCTCACCTGTTGCGCCCTTCCTCTTGGTTTGGCCCAGTGATGATGTCAGTGATGACATCACCAATACCATGAAAACCAGGAAATGTTTGGCGGCCATTTTGAAAAAAAACTAACCTGCTTGTTCAGTCTGAAACAAAAGGAACAAACAGTTGTAAGTATGACAAACAAACTATCACACATCGATCAAACTGCAACAAAAGTAACAACTTATTAAAACTAAATGACATTTTGTTGTTTTACAATTTATTTAACTTATTTATTTTGTTTTTTTCTACTTTCTAAACCACTAAGTCCTGTTGATACAGGTTTGTTTAAACTTCACTACTCTTTTTTTTAAATCATCACTAAAATAATAAACAGACAAATTAATACAATGACAAAGAAACTACAACTCAAAATGAACCATCCATTATAATCACATATAGTTTTAAATGAGCTGCTCATTTTATAGATCACTAAATATTTCCCCACAGAGCAGAATGACTGTAATATATCTGTGGGGAGGTTGATGAGGTTGGTCGTCATTTCCACCGACTGATCATTGTTAAAGTCGTTTTATGAGCTGAAAGTTTAAGCTTTAATAACTCACCACCGGGTCCCAGTCGTCAGGAACAAAACGTCCTCGTCTATTTGCTGTTGGACACTATACGACATTTCAACAGGGATCATTAACACACATGTTGGTTCACATCCTCACACTGACAGCATCAATTAACAGGACAACAATGAATTCGTCTCTTTCTCAATCAGCTCCCAATGTTTGACTGGGACCATGTGGTGAAACTACAACACTAGTGTTACTTCACATTTAGTGACTCCTCAGGTCAAATCTAAAACGTTTTTTGTTGAAAACACATCAGTGTTTCTTTCTTTTCTGCAACAAAGACAAGATGGCGACTGAGGTTGTCAAGTACGACGCCTTTAACATCCAATCATCTGGTTGTATAGTCACACCCCACGACCACTGGGTCTTTAGATCAAAACAAACAACAAAAAAAAATGACAGTCAACAGAGAGATGAAAATTACTTTTTGATCCACTTTGATTTCTACCCTGAATCACACACGTCCTGTATGTTAATTTAAATAAAACTATCAGTGAGTCAAGACTATGTTTGTGGTGTAATTGTTGATTTATCTGCTTCTGAAAACACGTAACTGGTTCGACTACAAACCAACCAGTCTGGTAGGTGACGTCACGTCACAGTTTCTTTCCCCGTCTCTTCCCGGCTGAAGAGAGAACGAGGAGCAGGTCATAAAACTGACCAGGTCAGATATTTTCCCAGGTTAGCGTAGCTGCTGTTAAGCTAACGTTAGCGTCAGAGTTTGACGGTGACGTAAATGTTGTGAGACCAGTGTTGTAGTCGCTACGTGGTCTCACACTAAACCTAAACGTCACCTGTTAAACCCAGGACACGTTTCAAACGGGACCAGAAGATCATTTATCTCTTTGACTCTTGTTCATCATTTTTATGATCATATCACACCCATGAGGTAGAGGACGTTGGTCAAGTTACTGTGAAAGAATAATCAGTTAAATGTAAAGTTTCTTTTTCGTCCACATCGTTCAAATCATCATCAACATCTTTGGAGAATAATTAGTTACAGTCACTAGTAACAATAATACATGTCTGAGTCTCTGAAGTGTTTTATTTTTGTTAAATCTGTGACACAGAAACTGTCAAACTATTTATTATGATAAACACCATGAGCATGAGGAAGTAAACTGTGGAACAATCAGATGTTCATGTCTTTAACAACATACCTGGTTATTAAATGTGGTTGTGTCTTTGGCTGTTTCAGGTGAAGTGTCTCAGTTCTCAGAGCTTCTATAGTGTTGAGGGTTTTTTTTCTTTTTTGTGATTAGTTTTGTTTGATCACTTGTTTCACATCATTAAAATTCTACACTTTGATGTGGAGAAAGTTCCTTGTGTAGGTAAATATTCTGCTGCAGCTTTGTTCTTGATACGCAGGAAGAGGAAATAATATCTATAAATAATATATATTTCCGGGAGAAAAAGCTTGAAAAATCCAGTGTCATGGACTTGGTCTGGTGGTCTGTTATTGGATGTGATCTTGTTTGTTCAACCTTTGACCTGCCAGTCCCAGTTTTACTGTTTGTGCGGGACCAGTAGCCCAGAGAAATATTAGGTGACAGACTTAAGTACACTCAGCATTAGTCCGTATGCTCACAGAGGTAATGGTGTTTGCTTTTCAACGGGTTTTTGTAGATTGATTGTTTCTGGTTTGTGCATCGAGCTGAGTTGTTAAAATACAGCCGCGGTAAGAAGCATCTGTATTGGAAATGTAAATGCTGAGAAAGTAAAAATGCTTTGCAGGGAGTAATTACGGTATTACATACGGCGGTGCTTTGTCACTATGAACGCTGATGTATATTAGTGAAACATTAATGAGCAGTGCTGCAGTGGTTAGAAGCATCATGAAGCTTTGAACTGGATCACTGGCTCTTGTGTCTTTGTGGGTTTTCTAACCTTCTGGTCACATTAACCTGTGACTAAAACGCCTGTAGGCGTCGTCCTGAGTGTGAATATTTATCTCTATAAGTCAGTATGAGCCTACATCTGCCCCACAACCATTAAATAATAAACAGCATAGATACTGTTTTATTTTTGTGATTATGGGCCAATCCCATCTCTTTCTCTCCTTCTTTTTTTACCCATCATCCCTTGAAACAAAGTGTTGAGGTGAAAACGTTCCTCTACTTCTCTGTCACACGTCATCACAAGTCGTCACTAGTTGCTACGTAAAAGACGATGAGGAACGTCTCCATGACGACCAGATGACAACAAACAAACAAAGATGGCGTCTACAGACTCGTTTATGTCCATCAAGTTGATGACGGATTAAAAACTGACAAGATGTTTGTTACATTAATAAAGATCCTGTTATCAGATCAATGGAAACGTTAGCAAAGAGACAACTAGCGACTGATAGCTAATGCTAACGAATGTTATTGATTAGAGGTTAGCAATAACTTAGCTTAATAAGTTAAATATATTGGTTAGTTTATTAATTGAATCACTAACTTTTTTGACATCTGCATCCTTGTCCTGGTGCATGCTGGGAAATGTGGTCCAGGAACAGCTTCGTCTGGAGGTTGTGACCCCTCAGCCTTCATCTAGAAGAGGATCAGACAGATAAACTTCTACTGACGTGGACGTGTTAAACAGAGGAGGAGTTAAGAGGTAGACATGGGACTGGACCTATGTGTGACTGATAAAACAGTTTATTCATCGTTTCAGTTGTGTGTCTTCAAGTTGTTTTATTGTTTTTTTATGTCTCGTCTTCTCTGCAGCTCCGCCCAGGTGTTACTGATCTGTCATCGATCTGAGAATGAAGTGTTTAAAAGCATCAGTCGTGTTGTCTGTTGGTTTTCCTGTCTCACACCTCGTTCTCCGTCTTATTGGCTGAATCTGGACGTCGTCCCTAAAGGACTGCGGCTCTGAACCCATCACATCCCGACTTACATCAACTGGTAAGTGATTGAATGTGAGAGGCGACGCCGTGTTACATTACTCTGACAACACTAAAATATGTGATTTACTTCAGTGGGTTTAGGACTTTTTATTTTGTGTTGTTTACCGTCTTCACTGTTCAGACACCAGGGTCAATAGAGGTCATTTTTAAACACTTGTTTATTTAACAAGTTACGTTGCTGTTCTTTTTTCATGATTCGTTGTTTGTTTGTTGCCTTTTTTATGCTGAGACGTTCTCTAGTAATCCCATCCTGTGGGTAATTCCCTTTGGCAAAGTCTGCACAAATGCCTACTAATAGAAAGTGGACATAAAGGACTGAGAGAGTATGTTAAAGAGCCCTCAGGCGACTAACAATTTAAAAGTGGGACAGCCCAAAGCCCTCTCAGGCCTCATGGACAATTGTAACAAAATTGAATCATTAATCACGATGAATTGATTAGATCCTCTTGAATTATACCGTCCAACCTGGCAGCTGCCAACACGGAGGCTCGTCTGTCTCTTCATCCGTCCTGGTCTTGTGATCGTTACATCTCAGCGATACCCTGAGGAAAGTTTCACATTTGGCACAAATGTTCTCTTGGTCTTGAACTGATTAGATTTTTTTGGTGGTCAAAGGTCAGTGTGACCTGACAGAACCATAACTCAGAAATTAATATGCTAATGATGACAAAAATGGACTCAAATGTCAAACAGAATAAAATGAAGTAGTGATGAGGTTTTTTTTTTCTTTATATCAAAATGGACAAAGGTCAACTACACAATGATATCATAATGTTCTTGAAGGAGTCTTTAGAAGCCATTATATATTATACAGCTCATAACTTGACTGGTTGAAGTGTGAAACACATGGAGATGATGTTTTATTTCTTCTATCGTGTTGCAATTAAATAACCGATCAGATGAAGACTGGATGTTATCGTCTCTAACTCCAGTATGATGAATGTGAAGTCGTAATGATGTTTGTTTTTTTTTTTAATTATCATATAAAGTGAAATAACCATAAACAAGGTATCTGAGAGAGAGAGAGAGAGAGAAACTAGACTCAGATAACTGCATCTTTGCCTTAAAGAGATTAGTATTCATGACAACACAACATCCCACTTTTGACAAGCTCCTTCACTTCAAAGAGACACATCATACATCTTTTTTTTTTTAGAAAAAAGTTACCACGATGGATGTAAAATGAGAAGCGAGATGAGAATAACAATGATTTAAAATTTACTATATACACACATCCATCCATCCTTTAAATGCATTACTCCACTCTGAACATAGTATCATAGCTTTGACTTAACCTTCACTGTGGACTCTTAATTAGCAAGACTGAAAAAAAGATATGTTTAGTCAACGATGGCACTGATGTATTATTAATGAACTCACACTCTTCTCTGTGGTTTTCATCTGCGTAGTTAACTGTTAACTGGAGCACTCTCGCTCTTCGATACATATTCTTCTATTCTTGTCAAATTATTCATCCATGAACCTGATGACAGTCACTGTGTTTGCTAGTATTCCCATGAGCCCCGTCTGCTACAAAGTGTGTGTACGATAATAGAGTTAAAGCCATTAATTCATGTTTTATTCTGGTAAAACACCCTCAAGGTCAAAAAGAAGATCCTAACTCATGTATCCTGGCGAAGAGAAATTCGTGGCCACTACAGTTAGACTCGGTGTTATGAAAATATATAACTTATATTGCATTACGACCGGGGAAGAGAAGTATAAATTAAGCCTTGAGCTTTGAATTTTCTCAGTAAAACGCATTATTGAATTATTTTTGAAGAACTTCGATGATTTAGTCGAAGCAATAACATCGATGAACAAAACCAGGAAAAGAGTAACGGCGTTAACGTGGTCCACGCTCGTTAATCAACAGTCCAGTCTGGTCCTGTAGTTTTCTGATGGTGAACTGATGAAACGTTTCCTTTAATACAAACAGGAAAACATCGTATCTATAAAGGAAGATCTACTGAATCATGTTTTGTTACAGTCAATAAAAGACTTGACAGGGAAACTGCAGCTACTGTACATGATGAATAGAGACAGCGCAGGCAGGGGAAGCATTACAGCGATTTGGTGAAAGTACGTTAGAGGACAAGCTAAATATCATCTCAAACTTTACACACTGAGCCCAAAGGGTCTGGAACAGAGGAGAGTTATTTATTATAAGTCATATTCATAGCCCATGATATCACTGTGTGAGAAAATTCAAATCCCCTACAGAATAATAAAACCCTCCTGTCTGCTCACAAATCTTCTACATCTTTGACTATTAAATGTTGTCAGCGCTATATATATATATATATATATATATATATATATATATATATATATATAGATAGATAGATTCTCTCTCTCTCTCTCTCTCTCTCTCTCTCTCTCTCTCTCTCTCTCTCTCTATATATATATATATATATATATATATATATATATATATATATATATATATATATGAACCGAGTTCATGGGGGTTTTTAATACGAGTGAGATCAGCAGATTCACGTTTTTATCTGGATGTTTCTTCAAACCGTTCCTGGGTTGTAGCTCTGTGATAAGAACCAGTATCTGTTTAAAACTGGTTCTTCACCCTGAGGGAAACATGTTGGACATGAACATATGAAGAAAGTAAACACGAGATTATAAGTAATGTACCGTAAATACAAAATGAGTTCATAGATCTCGTTTCATGACAAATAAAAATAAAAATGCCTGCAGTTCAGTTTCATGAAGCTGTGCCACTAGATGGCAGTAAAACACAAACATTCAGGATCCACCAGGCAGCAACAACCCATGAGAGGAGCCTCTGGTGGTCAGACGGTGGCGTTTTTAGTGAATATGCACATCTCTTTTGTAATAGACATGATGCTGAAAAACAGGGATCATAAATGCACGATCAGCCGCTCAAGTTTCACCTTTTCACTGTGACACCTCAGCCCAGCGGCTCCTCACGTCAGTTTGATGGAAAAAAAGCCCCGAAGCTGCAAACATTATCAATATTAACGTGATGTCAGAGGCTCCGTTTGCTTTTGTTTTGCTTATGTGGCTCAGCATCTTTTAAATATAGTGTTAGTTTATTAATAATGACGCTGTAGATAATCAGACCCACCTTGTCCTTGTATATATACCAACTGTAATGAAAAGGCCAGAAGACAGTCAACAGCCTAAAGTGCTCACCTTCTAAAATTTACTGCACATAAAGTCGACAGATGCTCCACCATCAGCACCACCCTCTCCAGCCTCTCACTGCTTATTGAGTCTGCGGCTCAGCACATCATTACTAAATTACTGATTACAGGCGTAAAGCGATACAAATGAGGAGGTTGCCCCTGATGCTTAATTGGTAGGATGTAATAACGGGCTGTGATATGTGGGCCCTTAATTGTGTGTTTACTGCACTATTTATTGGAGAGCGTCCCTCCCCTGGCTGGTCGCTGATGAGGTTAGCTGTGTTTCCGCCGGCGTGCTATCAATCCTGCTTCATTTAAGGACACACAGCATAAGAAGTGAGAGAAACACAGAGTTTTGCCTTCCAGCTTGATGTGGGTAGAAGAAGTCAGCGCTGTTAATGATTTTCAAATTCTCTCTGACAGGAAATGAAAGCAGAAAAAATAATGACGAGAAGAAAAAGATCATAACTTCTTGGCTAATTCATTATTTGTTTTGTTTTTTTTCTTCATGATTTATACTGATAGTTATTTATTTGTGTAGATATCTGCAGTATAAAGACATAAAAGTTGATATTATTATTATTATTTTGGTGATTTTACTTTCTGTGATTCTTATTTTATTCTCAGTCTTTATTGTCTCATTGATTTCATGTCTCATCACATTGTTGCTCTTTTATCCAGTTGCACAGTTTAGAGCCGTGTCGACACCAGTGACATGATTAGTATTCAAACTGTTGTGTGATCCAGTTAAAACTTATTACGCAGACTAATGACCTTATTAAGTTTGTACATCTGTGGTTAAATTTCATTCTCAGCTTGATGCTTGTTTATGTGGACATGAGTCATCATGATCATTCTTTATATGTTGGTATGTTCTGTGTTGGATGTGGGTGGACGATTGCTTTGTTTAAATCTTTTTATAAAATAAATATAAGACCGTCTGAAGTCCGTTTTAATGAGATGGTCAGAGTGTTTTCCCTGGTAACGGTGTCTTTAATCATCAGGCTTCCTCACACATTCATGGTATGTTTTTTTTTTTATTTTCTCTTTTAAGGAACAGACACTTTATAAGCAACATTTCACGACCACATATTCTTTAAATATTCAACATTATTAGTTTATCTGTAACATAGCATCTAGTGTTTGATCAGACACACTGGGTGAGAGAAATCAGTTGATTTGTCATTTGGGTTGTCAGGGAAACTGTCAGTTAATTATATATATATCTACATCTACATACAGTTCATACTGATCAGACGTTTGTTATGTCAATGTTTCCAAAACAGACCAGCTGTGATGGTGGACAGAGTCAGCAGGGTGTCGGTGAGGCGGCGGCCTGCGTCTCCTCACCATGTTCAGCACTGGTCCTCACCATGTTCAGCTCTGGAAAAGGCTTCAGTCAATTAGACGTCCAGTGTAATTCATTATCCCTCGTCATGATCTGAATTAGTTTCTACTTAGGAATTTTTGCAGATCTCCAGTTAAATTCTCATCAACATAACCACTCTTCATTTCAACACAAGCACCAAAAAAATCAATCAGCTGTTGAGGAAAAACATGAAATAAACTGACACATGACACTGATTAGGCACATTCCTGTGGTTGCCATGGAGATTCCTTCATGTGTGAATCTATACATACATATGTGTGTGTTCAAGTATTAATCAGCAGCTCAAAATGAAGATATCACTGTTAGACTTGATTATGCTTGATGTGTTGCACATGCATTGTACATTCATCCCTGTCTGTCAGGAGATTTACTCATTGGTTGACTTTTATTTATGAGGCTCTACTTGGTTTGAATCCATCCTACCTCAGATTTCACCTTGTTAGGAAACTTGGACATCACAGCCTACGATCCACTGGTTTTTTCACCCTGACTGTTCCTTGTGTTTCCACAGAACTGGGGAGAAAGGCGTTTCACTATGCTGCTTCCTCTACTCGGTACTTTGTTAAAATTCTTAAAACTAAAGGACTCGAGAGCATTGATCTTTGTCACAGTTCTTAGATGCTACTCATTTAAGCTAAAAATCTTTAACTGGTAACTGACAGACACATCCGACATATCTGATGATAGTTTTACTTTCACTTTGAGTTTCTGCTCGCAGGCATCACACATTTTGAATTTTCCCAGAGTCTTAGTGAGAATGCTTAGTTGCCCATGGGAAATCTACCCGAGGCCTGCATAAAGCAAGGCCAATCAAAATAAATTGGGAAGCCTCTTGTCACATCAAGTGCAGCTGCTCCACAATCATGTTTTCATTTCTGACCTCTCTGTGGAGAGATGAAAAGGGGCTTCCACTCACTAAAGACTGCGTCTTTCTTCTGCATCCGTGTTTCATTTTCATATGAATAAATGTCAGTCTAAATGTTGAAACGAAGACGACGTATTCAACACAATATCTGGATATTTTCTAAAACTCAGTGGATTTATTAAACAACTGTAGTTTCTATTATCTATTTGTTATTATTATAGTCTTCTAGAAACAGAACGTGGTAGGTTAATTACAGTAGAACAGATTAAAGTAAAGAAAACACTGGTTTTGTATCAGGTCATTGTTGATTATTGGTTCATATGTAGATAATAGTAGATCACTGATGAGCCTTAGTGAGTGTTTTTATATTTTAAGTGGATTTTGATAAGAATATTTAAATATTTTGGACTAAATGCGTTTTAAATTCAACTGAATATTTATTCATACTGTGACATTTCCTCTTTTTACTTCAGGTTTTATTTAAACTGTGTTAAGATGTGATCTTTATAATTTTATATTCTATTTCATAACATTTCATCCTCTTATACAGTAAACTATCTGAAATACATCTAGAGAATCAATAGTAACAAGTGAGAGTTTATGATAAAGATTTATTTTAATGGTAAATGTCAATGATATAATTTCCTACATTAACACAGTTCAGATATGAGTCTTATTTTAATTCAAGGTGTGAAAGCGTTTTTTTGTTTTTTTTTTAATTTACTTTAATTGTAGTTGAGGTTTCTTGTCGTGGTGGAAACAGAAGAAATCCACTGGATATGAGACGATAACGGAGAAGAGATGATATTAGAAACGGAGGCAGCGTTCATATTAAAGTCAACAAAGAGAATTATGCTGCTGTGACAGAAAAGAGAAGCTGAGAGAAGAATTAAACACATAAATGACGAACAAGTGAAATTCTTGTTTTCTCTTGTGACTTTTTTCATAAAATCCAGATTAAATTCATTCCACTGCTTTTTGTCCATTATTCTTTCTGTCGTTCCCCGACTGCTCCTCTCTCCTCTCCTCCTCTGTCCTCCTCCTCTCCTCTCCTCTCCCCTTGTCTCCTCCTCTCCTCTCCTCTCCTCTCCTCCTCTGTCCTCCTCTCCTCTCCTCTCCTCTCTCCCCTTGTCTCCTGCTCTCTCCTCCTCTCTCCTCCTCTCCTCTCCTCTCCTCTCCTCCTCTCTCCTCCTCTCCTCTCCTCTCCTCTCCTCTCCCTCCTCTCCTCTCCCTCCTCCTCCTCTCTCCTCTCCTCCTCCTCCTCCTCCTCCCTCCTCTCTCTCCTCTCTCCTCCTCCTCTCCTCTCCTCTCCTCTCCTCTCCTCTCCTCTCCTCTCCTCTCCTCTCCTCCTCCTCTCCTCTCCTCTCCTCTCCTCTCCTCTAGTCAGACGTTTCTTTGATCCTAGGATCCCACGCCTTTCACCCCTCTCTCCAATCCTCTCGGGGTCTTATTAACAGACACGCAGTTCTCATGTTTTATTGCCTATGATAAAACCTCGCCTCTGATCTCTCATTACAGGCCGGCTCTTTGGAAATGGGCCCCGCACCCTTCGGCTTAATATTGCCCGTAATGGGGCAAAAAGCTAAATGCACAATCTGAATGTGTCGGGTACAAACCAGGTCCCTGTGCATTAATAAGCCATCAGCTCATACTGGGTTTGGCCTGATTCTTGTCTCTGTGCAGATTTAACATGGGAATATGCTTCTTTTTTTTCTTTTCTTGTAAAGTGCGCTGTGGTTTCAAATAGTTATCGTATTCACACATGCACACATGAAATCACACTTACACGTCTGCAGAGGAGCATAAATATACAATGAATCTGTTCACGTGAATAAGAATAACACACCGACACAAACACGCTGGATCTCTGAGGCTGACTCGTTTTACATGTTTGCACAAACGTCTTCCATGATCCATTTCATGCTGAGTCTGTCTTTCACCTTCTCTGGGGGAAACAGAAACACTCCTTCAGTCTCTGTCACATGTTCCTTCAGTCCCCCCGGGCGACGTAATGACAAAAGACCAGCGGCTTAAGAAACTACAGTTACCCGTCTTCCTTCTTTCTTTTCCCTTTCATCCCTATAGGTTTTGATTTTTATACATTTATAGGTCATACATGCATGAAACCAGTACAATTATTGTTCAGTTTGAAAGAAGGTCATCCATCAGGTGGCCGGACACCGAGTTATTTCCTCTTATCGCAACATGGACGTTAGGTTGAGTCTTTTTATATTTTGTCATCTCTTACCCCAGTTTAGACTCGTCTCCTTATCTTGTACAACGCTGTTCTGAGTAGCAAATTATTAAATCTGTCGTGTAACATCAGGTTTATTTACTTGTCACAAATACAATGTTTCTTTTTAAAAATAAACTAAATAATTTCCTAAATGTACCTGAACTGAACGATCTAGTTTTTTTCTCTTTTGGATCATTTCTATGTGTTTACACTGATGGTCTCAGCTGTAACATCGTAACATTATAAATCATTCTGACGTTTTAACTAAAGCTGCAAACATCAGTAGTTGATTTCAGGTTGTAACAGAAATGTGTCATTACAAACCTTCATGATTGATGTGAAACTGATTTTAATTCATATCAAGAAATGAGAAGATAAAGGTGTTGATAGTTGTTTTTTTTTCAGTGTTAAAAACATAAAATATAGTTTAATGTAGCAACAAATATCTTATCTCATTAAAAAGAGGATGAAGTTTCTGTTTGGCTGTGGTGTTAAAACAGACAGACTGTCAGCTTCTGATTGTGTTTCAGTCCATATTCTCTCGGTCTGGTGTTTTTCTCCTGAGGCTGTAAAGGGAAGTGAAGATGTAGAGAATAATTAAGAGGCTATGACAGACCTGCTACCTGCAACTATTTACTCTCCGCGTTTGAGTGACGAGCAGGGTGTGAGGTCACTCTTGTTTTGCCCCTGTCTTTTCTCTTCTGTCTTGTTTCTCTTGCTTTGCCGGTCTCGAAATTGTTGGTAGTTTGGAGCGGCATGAAAAAGATGACCCGAGGAGGTCTGAACCCTAAAAGAGTCTGATTCATGCTCGTCTGAGAGCCGCATGGTCCTGTTTATTTCATGCGGAGAAAGACAAAAGAACAAATTCAAAACTGCAAGGCTTCTTCAAACACAAACCCACTCGTCTCTCTTCTCCTTTCATGCACCCGGTTCAAACATGCTACGTCTTATCTGCTCCTCTGCAGGTACTGTTACCTTGTTTGTTGTCATCACTGGGTTTTTTTTTCTAAGGCAATAAAAGTGATTGATGGAGAAAGGCCACAGAGACCAAACCCAACCAACAAAAACACCACCAGCAGCGCCTCCATCATCCCAACACAAGCAGCTCTAACGTTGTCTATTCCCTCTTCTCGTAATGTTTAATCTCCTGGAAATACCTCATAATTCACCATTATCACATCCAGTTATCTGTTCCAATATCACTGATGCTATGAGCTAAAACAAATAAGTAAGCTGCACTGCAGATTCTCTTAAGAGATTTTTTTTTTTTTTTTGCATCTTTTCTTTGATTAATAAAGGTAATTAAATCAGGGAATAAAACACATCAATAGAAAAGAGCTTAGCTTTAATTATTACTGCTGGCACCGTGCAGTCCGAGCAGCACAATAAAGTCGGGGGGAACCTGAAGACCTAATTAGAAGAGGTGCCATATTTACAGGCGCCCACCCGTCCACTGCCACCTGAGATTTGCTTGATTGCAGCTAGATTGGAGAAGAAAATGAGAAATGGAGGGGGCCTTTAGTCCCACAATTACTTCCTGGCTTTCATTAGGCCGGTGTTGTGATATGATGGCGTCTCTTAGTAGCATCCTCATCACCCGGGAGCCTCTGGAATTTATAGACACACACCACAACCAGTATATGAACAGGAGGAGTCGAACAACTTCAGACCAAACACACACTTATTCAATAGTCACACAATAAGAGTGTGTGTGTGTGTGTGTGTGTGTGTGTAGACATCTCACATACCTGCAGGTGATGATGATGTTGAGTGATGAGAAGTCTTAAATAAAATGACTGGACACACTCACAGATACTTACACAGATGAACATTAGCACACACACAAACAAACACACACACACTTCTCTTGGTTTCAGTTTATTATGAGTGTGTGTCTAGAATATAACACAGCTAATTAGCAGAGTCTGAGCCACCAGTGACCGCGAGCTGCAGATAATTTCATTCTTCCTTCCAGGCTGCTGAGCTGTGTGTGTGTGTGTGTGTGTGTGTGTGTGTGAGTGAGAGAGCTTCTATTTCTGTATATATTCATACATTCGTTAGTGAAATTCACTGCACATGTGCCATTTTTGTACATTTAGTTCCTACAGGTGTGTGTGTGTGTCAGTGATCACAGTGACTCTCAATCAGTCATTCTTTCAGTTCTCTCATCATCAGCGTGACCTCGCCGGTTGTAATCAGAGGTTTAATTTCGCGACAGGACTCTTTAAAACGTGTCGAGACTTGTTGCTGTTTGTGTTTTTCCTTTTTTTGGAGGGTGGGTGGGGGAGTTCATACCAACTGTCCACTCACATATTAATCATATTAATCATACAACTGTATCCATGCAGCATGTGTGCAAACACGTCTCCATCATTCAGCAGCAGCAGCACGTTCAGTCGGTTTCTAACACGTCGTCATTGTAACCTGCTGTACCGCCGCTCAGTTCCTGTTTCCATCTGAACTCAGACTGTGAAGCGGCGCAGCAACAGAATAATATCATACAGAAAAAGAAAAAACATTGTCTCGATGGTGTAAAAAAGCTGTTGAACAAAACAGGAGGTTTCCATGTTTAGGGTCAATATGTCAAGAGTGTGAAGATTACAGCTGCTGAGACGTCTGATGGGTATTTTCTTCTCTCTGCTTCAAACTGAGTTAAATAAAACCGTGTAGTGTAACATAATTCAACATTATTGTCCACAGAGTCATACAGTCATACAGTATCTACACACACACTCAACAGATTAACATAATGTTTCATTTTACCTGAAACGGTTTAACGGTCACTATAGAAACTGAACTCATATTATAACACTGAAATAACTCCTGAAACACGGTTGTATTGAGATTAATGCTGCATTAATTAGAGAAAATCAACAACTCAGCTCAGTGTGGACACACACACACACACACACACACACACACACACACACACACACACACACACATCTGTGAACATAGGTCATTAATTCACGTTGTTCTTTGGTGATTGATTCATCCGGTATCTATCGGTCTGTATGTTCATATTAGTCTGTGTTATCTAGAAGTGTAAATATTGTTATTTTACATTTAAATCTTAATCCTATTCATATATCTTGTGTATGTATTTAAATATCTTGTGACAGCAGCACAACAACAACATCTAAAGGTCTCGTATCTGTATTGATCTCTAAATGTTTCAGATTTCAGTATAAATTTCATGGTAGATCTCAGGACTTCCTTGTGTTGCTTTGGGACTTTGACATCTCGTCTTGAACCATAATTCAAGGCATCGTTAGTTTGACTGATCGCTCGCATCAGACAGGCTCTTTGAGAGTCAAAACTTTAGGCAGAGAAGATTGATAGGCCCGTGACGGAGGCTGGGGGCGTTGGGGGGTGTTTGCTACAGAAGCTCAGCTGCTCTGTTGCTTCCCCACAAACTGACACTCTTATCTCATGAAACTCTTTTTACAAAGCTCAAACAGTCGTTCTTGAACTGAGACCAGTGAGATTTGAACAATATTTGTGGGAACTTGCTGTTTAAATTCAGCCGTGAGTCTTCTTGATTTATTTTTATTGAGCTGCTGTTTTCAGTATGAATGAAGAACAAATGTTAAAACATCAGAATTCACTTGATCTTTGATACAAATCTTAGTTTAATTTACATACCAGACATTTATCCGATCACAAGTTGAAAGTAAACAGAGAGAAGAAGGAACCAAATTGTCTTCGATAAAATTTGAAGTGGTTCAAAGATTAACTAATAAATATTTAAACCACATTTTTCAAATGTCTAATATCACATAGACAGAGACTGTATGACATTTACATTAATCAAATTTTGAAACAAGTTGAAATTGTAGAATAAAAAAGAAGTAATCATAATCAAACACAACAAAAATCAAAGAATAGGTCAACGTTTCCTTTCACGCTGAGACTGAAATGAGAATATGTTTGTTCTTAAAATGCTACAAGTAGCAGCTTGTTCATTTCAGATTAACACAAAATAAAAGTGTGTTTGGACTGAATGAGCGTCTCTACATCACACTACATGTCTGTCGGCACAAACGAGCTTCTCCCTTATAAAAAACTTTTTTTTTCTTCATTCTTGCACATTGGGCAAAGGGCAAAAAGTATAAAAAATCTCTACCAAGCTTCAGTGATTTAAGTTCAATACCACCACATTTAAGACACTGTACGTGTAATTACTTTGGTCTACATTTGTCCAATTAATATTAATGAACATGAACAACTTTCAGCCAAAGCCAGAGGCTGAAGAACTAAGACTCATCAAGATGTAAAATCTAAAGCTCCCTCGGTGAAAGTTGCTTCAGCAGTTACTGTATCTTCCACTGGAACAGTCAACATTTAAGGTACGCTCTGTTACTCCCTTGGGGAGACTGTACAGGCCAAATTACTTTCTGAACTTTCAGGCCTTACACAAGAATGTGGGAATTAGTAAGTTTCCAAACAGTTTCTTCCTCCTGCGTCAGAGGTCAGTGAGTAAACTCTGCAGCCAGAGAACGGCCCCATAAAGTGGATCTGTGTATGTATGAGGTGTCTGTCGCTGAACCTGCTGCCTCCAACAGTTTTCAGGTGGAAGTGGAAGTGAATGAATGAGATGCAGCCACAGGATGTTTTCATAAAACACCACACTTAGCAAAAAAACGTGCAATTGAATATATATTTCACAGGTCAAGAGTCTACGAGCAAAGTTCCTTCATATAAAAAAAAAAAAAAAGGAAAATATTCTGTTTACCTTTTCACTTGTGGAGTTTTTACAGAGTTGAATCCAGTTTGTTAGAGCAAATCTCTAGTGAAACAAAATTGGATGTTCGATGAGTTTGTTTTATGATGGAGGATTATTTACTGAAATGTAAACATCTGATGCCACAGTTAAAGTGACGTCCAGAGCAACATGAACCAGAGTCTATTTCACCATGAATAGAGTCAAACTCCCCTCAACAGATATGTTACGTTGGTTGAAGTAATATCCAGTTTGACCGTCTTTTGTTTTCACAACCAAATAGTTAACAATGAAAGTAAATGGGGCAGTCAGCCAAACGTATCTAAATTGTCATTTTTTAACCACTAATAAAGCTCAAAATATCACTTCACTTCAGCAGTAGCATGAATAGGGTCCCTACACATAAACTGAAGTACTGATAACTTAATAAGTGAACCAGAGTTTATTAAAAACACTGTTTTACAAGACTTACCCAACGTCTGGTTTTATAACAACTGGTGATGAAGGTTGTTCCACATCAGCAGATTCATCATTTTACTGAACAACAGATTGATGTGTCTGTGAAGAGAGAGAAAATTGATGAATCTGCTGATCTGAAACACCCTTCATCACCAGGTTTGAGCTTTATTAGTGGTTAAAAAATGACAATTTAGATACGTTTGGCTGACTGCCCCATTTACTTTCATTGTTAACTATTTGGTTGTGAAAACAAAAGACGGTCAAACTGGATATTACTTCAACCAACGTAACATATCTGTTGAGGGGAGTTGGACTCGTGTTCATGGTGAATAGAAGGTTAGAAGTTAATAAGCTATTTACTGTTATCGCTCCTTTGTGTCATGCCACAACCAACTTGAAATAAATTCAGTCGCTCAATCCTCTTAAATTTCTCATGGTTGGTGACCCTGCAAGATTTCATAGTGATGACTTACAACTGGAACAGTTCAACATAAATGACGAGAACAGGCAATGCTTAAAATACTAACTTTCAAAGAGGATAACTCTCAAACTGTCATCACACTGTCACCAAACTGTCAAGTTTACGGTGGTTTTGGTTAAAAAGTCAGAGGGCTGTTGAAGTCAGCAGATTTTATCCACTGGGAGCTACAACTGTGCAAAATTTAATGGCAATCCAACTCGAGGTTGGTGAGATATTTCAGTCTTGATCTCTGCTAACGTTGCTGTTAAAATTCATCTGCAGGAGACAAACACATGAAATCTTCAAATGCCTGAGAAAGCACAATCTGAGCCTGTGTTACCTACTTGTGTCTGTCAGCCATTTACTCAAGCACACCATGAGTGTTCTTGTAGTGAACCCTCCCCCTCGTGACAGAGCCCCCCTGCATGCTAAAACACGGTATCCTCCACAATTAGCATGATGATAGGATCCTCTGTAATGAGACGACTTATTGCCAACAACACATGCTAATGATAATTGTAATAACAGCAATCATTTCCTTGATACTCTCCCCTCTCATTTGCATTCTCTGCTTGCTTCCTGCCTTTTCCTCTGTCTGTCGTCTTCTTCTTTGACTTTTTCTTTCCACTGTTGCTAAAAAAAACTCTGTATTTATTCTCTGTTTCTGTCTCTGTCTCTCTCCTAACCTTCTCATTCGTATTGTTTTCATTCATAATACTTCCCTTGACACAAACTGCCAAGCAGGCAACAAATCAACATCTCTTTAACTTTAGCACCACTTAACTTGTATTGTGCTTATTCTGCAGCTTGTTTTGTTGTGGGAGATGGATACAGGGTGTGATAAAGTGATACAGCGCCGCAGTGTGCGCGTTAGCTGGTTCAGACAGGGACTTAAATCAGCATTATTGTGCCTTGCGTGGCCCGCTAGTCATGAAATACAGCTGTCAAGTTGCTGTAACTCATCTGAATTTCCACCGAGACTCGACATTACACTCAGTCATGGAGGAAATCATGATTTGTTAACTGCTCGTTAGTTATAAATAAAACCCTAACATATGTAATGCATTGTTAATTGCTCATCTTATGAGAGACTGAGGGATGCTGAGGGAGGCTGTGTACTCATCAGTCTGTATTACAGAGATACTTTGACAACAAGTCAGGGGGAAACTTTTTGTGCTGATAACAAAAACATAAGTGACCTGCATCAGGGACACGGATTACTTCTGCAATACAATTTATACTGAATAACATTTTATTAGGTTTACAGGCACAGTCTATTCCAACCCACTGAAACTATCTCAGCAATAAATCCTGTTTACAAACCTTTAGTATATATTTGTGTCCCCAAAGTGAAGAACTATGTTTATGTGTGTCGCTTAAAGTCGAGCGTTTTTCTGGTCGATGTTGGACCATGATGCTTTTCACCAGTAAGATTTGAAGGCGACAAAGGTGATGAGGACTGTGTCGGGATGTGATGGGTTCAGAGCCGGAGTCCTTCAGGGACGACGTCCAGATTCAGCCAATTAGACGGAGAACGAGGTGTGAGACAGGAAAACCAACAGACAACACGACTGATGCTTTTAAACACTTCATTCTCAGATCGATGACAGATCAGTAACACCTGGGCGGAGCTGCAGAGAAGACGAGACATAAAAAAAACAATAAAACAACTTGAAGACACACAACTGAAACGATGAATAAACTGTTTTATCAATCACACATAGGTCCAGTCCCATGTCTACCTCTTAACTCCTCCTCTGTTTAACACGTCCACGTCAGTAGAAGTTTATCTGTCTGATCCTCTTCTAGATGAAGGCTGAGGGGTCACAACCTCCAGACGAAGCTGTTCCTGGACCACATTTCCCAGCATGCACCAGGACAAGGATGCAGATGTCAAAAAAGTTAATGATTCAATTAATAAACTAACCAATATATTTAACTTATTAAGCTAAGTTATTGCTAACCTCTAATCAATTAACATTCGTTAGCGTTAGCATTAGCATTAGCTATCAGTCGCTAGTTGTGTCTTTGCTAACATTTCCATTCATCTGATAACAGGATCTTTATTAATGTAACAAACATCTTGTCAGTTTTTAATCCGTCACCAACTTGATGGACATAAACGAGTCTGTAGACGCCATCTTTGTTTGTTTGTTATCATCTGGTCGTCATGGAGACAAGTCTTTTATGTAGCAACTAGTGACTACTTGTGATGACGTGTGACAGTGAAGTAGAGGAACATTTTCACCTCAACACTTTGTTTTAAGAAACGAGGAGTAAAAAGAAAAAAGTTCGGAGAGTCACTACCTCCATGTTGGTGGTCATAGTTTTCTACCAGAAACTGTTGGATTGTTTAAGATGGACCACGAGGTTAATAGACATATCGGTGTGACATCATCAGTGAGGCAGACATGGTACCATTATGGTGAAGAATGAGCTCAGCTAGAAGACGAAGCTGTCGATTTACCTGTCAGTCTTCACTCTGGTGCTAAACTCTGGTTACAAGCTTTGGGTAGTGATTGACAGAACGCTTTGGTGGAGACTTTCAGCCAAAATGAGTTTCCTCTGCAGGTTGCTGGGCTCAGCGTTAGAGATAAGGTGAGGAACTTGGACATCCAGGGGAGCAGAGAGTAACGCTGCAGTTTTTTCACATACAGATGCATTAAGGTGTTTATGATGCCTCCTGTGGACCTGCTTTTTGGAGGTTTTCCAACTGGTAAGAGACATAGAAACAGAAGAGTGAAGAAGTGATTATATATCTCATCTAACCTGGGAGTGTCTCTGAATCCCTGAGGAGGAACTAGAAAGTGTCACTGGGGAGTGATAAAACCTCAGATAAGTGGTTCAGAACGGGTGGATGGATGTCTTAACAGCTATAGCGAATCTCACTGTGAATATAAATATCTTTTTGTGAAGTTGGTTCATTTAGTCACATTATGTCTGGCTCACATTCCTGTTTCATGTAGGATATAAAATGAGGATATTGGTTATTAGGGATTTTGTTAATTGAACCAACTGTTCATATAAACTTTAAAATCTTCCTGCCAGGTGAGGTCTTGATAGACGGGTTCAGTGTGTCTGGATACCAGTAAAAATGAGACAAACCACAGAAAATAACTAAGATGAACTCATATCTGGATGGAAACCAAATGAGAAAAGCAAAATAAAACCTCCATCTGTGCTGAGCTCTCTCTCTTTATAACGTCGTCCTGCTGCTACAGTTAAAATCATTTACTCTCCTGTTTGTTTTCAGTCACAATATGTAGAAAAAATCTGTCTGATCATAGACACAGACCGTGTCTCAGTTCACACACTTCCATACTCACAGGCGGTGGCAGAATATTCTCCACCTCACATGAAACATGAGAAAAGTGTCTTTACATGAAAGTGGAAAGTTTTCCATCGAGTCCGAGTAATTTATTTTATAATAGAATCAAGATTGTATTGAATATAAAGACAGAGATCTCCAGTGAAACGCTCTGTGACAAGCTTGTTCATTTCATCAAACTGTAACACCTTCCTAGCAGCATGCTCCAGAAACTCTTGTTGTTCAAAAATATTTCTGATCTTTGACTGTGAAAGTTGTGTATCCTCACTCACTCGCTCCAGCTTCTACTCTGCACGTCGCCTCCACAGGTTCAGGGTTTATACACATGATCATTGGCAGAGCTGCTTTGCAGCAGTGTGAGACATTCGTTTCCTGCAGAGAGAGCAAAGATGTTGAACCTCAACCTGTTACCTTGGATTTTACTTTCCAGCTGTGGCTGGGATTTTGTGGTCAGACAGTGAAGGTACCACCGGCCGTGATATAAAGTGAAAGTAAAATCACGTTTTATCATCACGTTCTTATGTTTTCATCTTCAAACGATAATTGTTTGTTTCCCTCTTTTGTTTATGTCTTAAATTTCCTGATAAAACTGATCTCAGTTTGTTCTAGTCAGCTCTTTCTCTCTTTAGTGAGAAAAGTAAAAATTCAGTCTTAAGTGAAGAATTGTAGCATAAATAATTAAAAAAATCAGAATCAAAAATCCAGTCGGAAGAACTTGATATTTTCCATGTTCTGTGAGAAAGAAGTGATCTAAAATCGACACGGTGATCTGAAAATGTTTTTATTTTCCGTGTAGCTGAGTGTCTTGGCTTCTAACTAACTGCATTAAAAATAATTTCTTCCTCTTTTATCTTTTTTTTTTTGCTTTATTTGATTTGATGATACATAATCTGTCTGTAGTTACCAGAATATTGTCAGAAACTTTTCTCACCTGATTATTTCCACAACTTGGACCGTTACGTTTCTGGAAAAGAAATTTTTGAAGTTTGAAGTTTATTTATTTAAAACAAGGACAGTTTTTATTATGAATATTTATGAAATAAAGAGCTAAATACTACAGATTTTTTATCTTTTGTTCCTTGGACATGTTGATGGTCCCTGATGAATAAGAACAAGTTAAATAAATGAAACAATAACTTACTGGTTATTAATTATTCAGACTTGTGACGAAAACTTTGATTTTCCAGTAACTATGTTTTTTTTATGTTGTTTGTTAAATAAACTAAACTTGATAGTTCATGTTTTAAACTTGGTGTTAATCTCAAAAGGAGAAAACAGTTCGTCCAAATGAACTTTTCCTAAAGGAGACGATGTGATCTGCTCTAGAGCTGCTCTGGTTCATGTGTTTGACTTATTTTTGATGATTTCTTGCAGTGGAGGTGGAGTTAGACCATGAACATATACTAAACTTTATAACTTTATAAACTAAAATAGAGTTTAAGCAGTTTAACAGTTCGTGTTTCTGTAAGATGTGACAGTGATGGTACATTTCTAAAACGTTCAGAGTTTGTTTGATGATGATGTTCAGCGTCATGTCTGATATCATCATTAAATTAAAATATAAACTTACTGACTTTAAAGGTTAAGTTATTTCTCATGTGTCTTACATTAAACAGGTTGAATTTCATTCTATTAACAGTTTTGTTTTTTTTTAACATGATGCTTGAGGCTGAATTTTAAAGTCTTGAACTACTTACATTTGGGTCTGTATCAATGTTTCACCCATTTTGAAAACAACAACAACATACAAACAGAAACATCTCCAACCAGTTGCACAGTTACTCATGGCTGCTGTTGGATGTTGTGGAGCTTGGTATTTGTCTTCTCCATGAATAAACAAAACAGCATCATCGTCGTACATTCGAGTCAAATCAGGGTATCAAAAAGATTCAAAGTGTAAATATAAAGTTGTTTTTTTCTGTTTGACTTCAGAGATAAACCTGCTGAGAGTTTTAGGTGTCGGTGACGTCGCTGAGTTCAATGACAGAGGTGACGTTTCTCGACTGAAATACCCTTTTCTTTCGTACGTCCACATGTTGACACATTGGATCGCACTCTCTCTTTGAAATCTAATTTATTTCTCACAGGACTCAAATTTTCCAGGCTGTGAGTTTGTGACTTCACTTCTGCTCTGAAGCGTTCCTCGAGGACTCCTCTCTAGTAATGGAATCTTTCTCCCTTTCTCCTCAGTCACGACCCCTTCTCCCTCCCTCTCTCCTGCTCTTTCTCCCTCTCTCTGCTGTCTGATGATGTCTCTCTCTCCTCCCTTTTTTCCTTAAGTCATCAACCATCGACTGCACTAAGTTGTCCTCCTCACCACTCTCCTCTCCCCACTCCTCTCCTCCACGAACCTCTCCATCACTGTCACGTCCGCTCTACTTCGCTGGACAACAGCCATCAACGCCACACACACACACACACACACACACACACACACAGAGTTTCATGCACGCACATGCATGAGCACGCATACCTTTCTTTCTTTTATTCACACGCACGCTCCAGAATCATTCTTCTCTTTCTCTTGCAGTCACTCTCCTCTCTCACACACAAAACGCCCGTCTCTGTCTCTCTCTGTCAGTGTTGTGGAACACTTTGACTCGCTCTGGGATGCCTGGTCTCATCCATCACCGTGCGGCGAGACTTGGATGTGTTATGTCACCTCCTCACTTGCATACTGCTGCATTTGTGTATTTGTAAAAGTGTGTGAGTGTTTACATTTGTAATATTTTTAAGCAGTGTGTATTCATGCAAATACATCCATCTATATGCACACTTGAATGTGTATATTCTGTATATCTCCGTGTCTTTGTGCACACATTGAGTTTGTCAGTTTGTATGTTTAATCCTGAGACTCTGCAGGAAATAATTACAGTTTTTTGTTGAGTTAATGGAGGCGAAGCTGGAGGCTTCACTGGGTGAAAGGTCACATATTCATATTCACGGATTCAAGACATTTTATTGTCGTGTCACAACAAAATTCAGTGGCAGCAATTATATGGAAACGTGCTATTATAATTATAATTTTTTGCCACTTGGGGGCAGCAACCGAAGAACATTGTCATAGCTACTAGTGAAGGGAAGATTAACTGATACGTGTTGATACTCAGACACATGCAGGTGAGATGTGAGCGCATCGGTAGAACGGCTGTTAATGGATCAAATCTCTGAAAAGAATCTAGATGTATCAGTAAAACCTGGTATTTGTGATCATTAAATAGAACCTATGTTACATCAACGTGTCTGCTGGATAAAGAAAACTCGCACTTTGGGCCAATATCATTTGGCCCAAAGTGCGAGGGTCTATCTGTCTCGATTCTCTTCTAGACAGAGGATCACACTACAAACGAACGGGCATGAGAAATTTCCCAGCATGCACCAGGACAAGGATGGTGACAGAGGGAAAACAGGACACCTGTGAATTTATAGGGCTGTTGTCAAAAAAAGTTAGTGATTTAATCAATACAATTAACTTACTAAGCTAACTGATCGCTAACCGCTAATCAATAACGTTCATCAGCGTTAGCGTTAGCTATCAGTCGCTAGTTGTCTCTTTGCTAACGTTTCCATTCATCTGATAACAGGATCTTTATTAATGTAACAAACATCTTGTCAGTTTTTAATCCGTCACCAACTTGATGGACATAAACGAGTCTGTAGACGCCATCTTTGTTTGTTTGTTGTCATCTGGTCGTCATGGAGACGAGTCTTTTACGTAGCAACTAGTGACGACGTGATGACGTGTGACGGTGAAGTAGAGGAACGTTTTCACCTCAACACTTTGTTTCTTAGATGAGGAGTAAAACAGAGGAATCACATCGTGATTAAGTTTATTAGTTTGTTTATTTATCTTAGATGCATCTGATCGTTGACAGTGAATCAAGATGTGTATCAGACAGAGGCGGCTGCAGTGTCGTTTATTGATCATGTAGTAAACAGTCTTTTACATCCTGCTGATACGACACATTATTATTGTTCTACTGAGTCGTGTTTCTGACTGTCTGATGTTTTAAACCGGAGGAATAAAATACTAAATGTCCTCTGACAACATATTCAACACTTAGTCACTGAGCTTTGTCTGAACATGACATTGATAAGAAGGTGAACGGGGTGAACTGAAACTATAAAGTTGAGGCCTTTAAAACTCTGACAAAATATTTTTCTTCTGTTATTTAAATGAAGAGACTGGGACTGATTCAGGAGATTAAACACAGACATCAGTGTGTTAATATCCTCATAGTGACTGTAAATATATGTAATATGTAATATTTAATTTAAGATGCTACATCATGCTAAGGTGCTAATTTTGCTGTAAACTAATGGAAGATATTCAGTTATAAACAAAGTGTTGGACACATTTTTACTATTAAAAAAATCCTCAATAAATAAAAACCTCTAAAATAACTGGTCTTTGTGAACAACTTTACCAAAGTCAAACAAAAGCTTAATTAATCAGTGGCTTTTTAACTTTTACTCTGTGGTCGACTAATTGTTCTTGTTTGGCCTCGTGTGGTTTGGAAACCTGAGGTTTGTAGGAAGGATCTTTCCATCTGCGTATCTCTTGTCCTTCTCAGGGTTGAGCTGTTCAGTTTTTTACCTTGGTCGTCGTCAGAATAACAGAATAAAATAGAAGCACTTTTGTTCAAAACGTGACATGTTTTGCATCTGCTTCAGTTTTTACCGTCAGACCTGTTATGCAGTGATGGAAAAAACAAATTACACTGACTCTCGAAATTACTGTAATTAAGTACATTTTTGACTATTTATTTATTTAACTGTGTAATTTTACTTGTAATTCAGTATAAATGATGGTTTTAATCTACAATCATATTCACTACTGAGTGATCTACAATATCACCTGGCATCACAAAGACACAATGACAAATCAGTTTCATTATGACATGAAGCAGCAGACTCATCTGGTTCCCACGGCAACACATAGATACGTTGCTGCAGCCAGTGAGGTTATCAATAGATTGGTTGAACTATATGATCAGAACTGTGTTAAAAAAGACGACGGCACCAAACAATGTGATGTTGGCAGCTGCAACCAAATATAACAAATGTTGTTAATTTTATTGATAATTTATAATATTTGAATGAATTTAACACAAAAGATACTTTATATTTGTTTTGAACACAACTGATCCATAGAATCATTTAATTGTTCTGTTGAAAACAAATGTTTACATCATTTGAATAAATTAAACATTGATTTAAAACTAACTAATCCTCTGATTAGTTGTTTAAAAGAAAAATTTGTACTTTTACTGGAGGATATTTTTACATCAGTTATTGTATTTAAGTGATATTTCAGTCACGTAACAAAACTTAAAACCTACTGTTCCTTTACATCATCGATTGTTTTCTAATTTCAAGTTACATCTTGAATCAATAGAAGTGTGACCTATTATAAAATACTGACAACAAATAATAGAGTGAGAGTCGCTACTGTCCAGACTATAAACACTGAGACTGTATTTTATACATATAATAAGAATAAAATGTGTGTATTTTATTTATAAACAGTTAAAGAAATGAAATCAGTTTCTTTGGGCACTGCGTCATTTTCTTCACCGTCATCACACACTTGTACTTCAGACTCCCACATCTCACATCCATCGCTTCTGTGCCACTTATGCTGTAACTCGTCTCTATGCCTTCAAAATAACAGATAATGTGATAATGTGTCGGGGAGAACAGCACAGCGCTGCACTTCACCATGTGCCACCGGGGTCACGCCGTCATAAACATGTTCGTTCTTTCCTTCCTCAATTACTCGGTGCTGTGTTCTTTAATAATCCCACAGTAACAGCATGACTCAGTGACATAAAAAACAACAGAAAAACACAAAACAGGCAGCTTCACAGAGAGAAAGCTAATTAATGAGAGGGAAAAAAGACTGAAATATGTAAACAAAAGTGAGAGAAAATATATAAAAAGAAAAAGAGAAAGCAACAGAAATGCATTTGTCATAATGTGCCGCAGCCTCGGTGACTATAACATCCCTACAGTAAGTGATCCAGACAGCGAGTCGTTTTAAAAGCTATTAGAAATGTTTCAAATCTCCTTGGAGGAAATGCAATAGAGAATAGAAAACGCATAATGGAACAAGATGTATCTAATCACGCCAACAGTCAACAGTCAAGCAGGATCACCTAGATTGCTTTTGCAGTGAGGAGCGTGGCTACCTGCCTCTCCACCCCACTCATCCTTTCTTTTCTGTCCCTTTTTAATCTCGCTGAGTGATTTTGAAATGCTGATTTGGATGTCGGGCAGCAGCTTGAGGTGAGGCCTTCACTTTTCTCTGACCTCGCCATCCCTCTGTAGGTCTCTGGTGGGTGTAATACATCTTAATAGATCAGCTCGGCCGCTACTGAATTATAGCCAAATACTGCCTGGCTGGATGTTTTTAAATAGGTGCAGTGGTCTAATGGAATAACTGAATCTCCATGGGAAGTTATTAATCTGTTGAACCACCAGCAGCTCGGCTACAAGATTCCTACCATAAATAAACAATATTGTCTCTCTTTCAGCGCCCTTGTCCTTATTTAAACGCCTTCACCGTGATATACTGTAAATGTTCCTGCGCTGTCAAAACAGTATTTCTCAAAGATTATATCAAAAGAAAAGGTGGACTTCAGGAAGGTTACACCCGAACCCCAAATTGCTCTGAGGATTGCTATCTAGTGTAAATGGCCTTTGCTGTGCCCTGTTATCCGCCAATAGTGCTCTGTGGTGCTGACAGTTGTGATTACTGAGAGATTTGTGAGGTAACTATAAAGCCTCTGCACAGAGAGAAAGCTGACGAAATCACTGTGAACTTAAAGGTTTTAAGCTGCAACAAAATATGAACTAATCTCTTTTTTTACTCCGTCAAATACATTTGAGAGGAAACAGCTGAGTTGATCACATTCAGCTAATGCTAACATGTCTCTGTTATAACAACTGACTACACACATTAAGACATAAAAAATAACACATTTAAAACCAGAATATCTCAGCCAGCAGCTCAGACCAGATCCTGGTTCCTCTTGACAAATCATGAACTGACACTTATAAACCAGGACTCAGCTCAGTCGAAGAACTTCCTGTGGTTCAATAGTTTCAGGGGTTGTAAAGGTCTTAAATTGCAAAAGTGTGAGAGAGAGAAGAGTTAATGATCGACTGTACAAAACCTCAATGTTCATGGTCTTTGTCCCTCTACATGTTGTAAAGCTCAGGCTGTTTAAACCTTCTCGGTTGGTGTGTGTCCTCATGTCTCCTATGTCCTCTGAAAGTCCCCGTAGAGTCTCAGTGTTGATTGGTTGTAACTCCAGACGGGTATGACATCAGCAGACGTCACCAACAGCAACAAGCTCCATGTTTAAGTCAGCAGATGGTTTGTGTTGGTAGCAGAATATCAGAATATTGTAAATAATTGTTATTTACTTTGGTGCGTTGCATCAGTGACGTCGCGGTCGAAACTGTCGTGATATGATTATGTCTCGACCAGATTCAGAGACAGGTTTTTAATAACCATAATAACAGCTGCAGAGAGTAAATATATATATAGAGAAATATATATAATAAAAATATATATATATATATAAAAATATATATATAAGAAAATATAAGAAAAGGAAACATATTTGCATTGGAAGAGAACTTCAAAGAAATGCAACCTTCAATTTGCTACATGAATTGTATAATTATCGGGATGAGACATATTAAACCTCAGATGGATTCAAAATAAACCAATAAAAAAAGGCTCTAACAATAACTAAGTGGTGATATCATTATGACATGTTGTTTAAGCTGCGTGGAAACAATCACATCATGTTCAGAATCATTTTATTTGCTGCAGAGATGGTGAAACATGCTCTTTATTGTGGCCCACACTGTCGACGCAGCTGTTTAAATTCTGTGACAATAACATTAATCTGGGTGGCTCTGACTGCTCGTCAAGGGTGAGCTGCGATAACGTCTCTTTCTCCTCCTCTCTCGCTGCTCTTCTCTCCTAATCTCCTCCTTGCTGACTGGCTGGCAGTTAAGTGGTGGTTTCTCTGTTCGTCTCAGGTCCCTACAGGGCTTGGCAACACTGGACCCTTAGAAGAAATGGTGTGGAAATTGCTTTCTGCTTTTCACCAGCCACTGCAAAAGCTGGGCAATTTACACCTGGGTGTCCCCTACCTTCCACTTGACACAAGGTGGGAATACTGAATGTTGAAAAAAAAAAAGAGTGAGAGAGAAAAGGAGGAGGAAGACATCATATCTGTGATCAGAGGCCTGGTTGGAAATGAACGAAGAAATGAACGTTAGATGGAGAGAAAGAGCTGAACATGCAGCTGTTCCATCCGTTCTTACTCTTTGTCTCAGGCATATTCTTGGTGTTTTTCCCTTGGATAGAAAATAATGCTGCTCAAACACTTTCCACCTCCAAATCCCTGGGCAGCGAGCGGAAACAACTGTCACTAATCATAAGTCATTTTTTTTTGTGGGTCGTCTTATTTTGTGGTGTGAATTCACCGGTGCATTATTGCTGCCAGGGGACCAACAAAATCAGCCTCCCATTAACTGTCGGTGGAACAGATCCAGGGTTTTGTTTCCTGGAAGACTTTTTGTTTCACGGTAAAACACCTGCAGCAGCCGTGACGGCGTCCCATCATTTTCTGTTTTTAATTATCAAGCTTTTCTTTTATAATTAGAGCGAGGAGTTTTACGGTGGATTGGTCAGTTAATTTACTCAGAATGTGGCACTTAATCTGAGCGCTTCAGTGATATTCTCTGTAGGATATAAACAAATAAATCAGGTCACACACCATTAGATGGTCAGTTGGTTGTTTCTCTTGGTGGTGACACTGTTGGTTTTTAAAGGTCAGAGCTGTTTCAGGTTACGTGTGAGACCCGGAAGCTGCTCAAACTGCTCTATTTCTTTTCTTTTTTTAGTTAGTAGCGTAACACTCATCGGTATTTCAAGATGTAATTGTAAAAAGTGGGTACAGATCGTGACAGAACTGCAGCTTCTCTCCCTCATCAGACGAGACACAAAGACATAAAACACATGTTGAATTCACTGACTGAAACTAACTGAGATTAATAAACACACCATGACTCGACACTAACTTTACTTACTTCTACTCGCTCAAAGAAATACTTGGGTGTCTTTGCAGAAAGAGCTGGAGGTGACTGAACTGGAGCAGAGCCGTGAACCTCTGAGACCTGACGACCTCGACTATCAAACCGCGTCCTCAAAACACACTGGACTATTTTTCCTTTTCATTCTCCAGCTGTGTGATGTTAGCAGTCGTGATCAGAGTCATAAAAATCTTACATTCCTTTAACACCTAATACTAATTTTAACCCTCGACTGTCACCTGGTATCTGCTCTAGAACGTGAGTTGAATATCAAGCAGCAGCAGGAAACTGGTGCTATACAATACAAGCTGCTAAGATCTGTTCATTCTAATCTAATTACAGAGCAGAGAGAGGAAATGTCAAGCTGTTGTGCTTATTAGAATCTGAAAACTAATGATCACTTTGAAAGGAATGTTGCTCCAAGCTGGTTTTTCGCCTGAGGTGTATAATTTAGGAAACTCAGATACCTGTGAAATCTGCTGCTGCTGTGGCCAGAAAGCTTCGGATTCAGTGAGTGACATGCATGATTCACTACACTTAGTTCAGCATGAGAATTGAATGCTAAACATTTGTTTATACAGTGAATATCTCCTGCAGCCAGACTCCAATCAGCCATGACACTCGAATTATAATCACACCAACACAAGTCATGTTTGTCCCTTATGGAAACATGTTTGTGTTAACATGTGTGTGTGTGACTCTGATGTAAATGGATGCGCTGTGATTGGACGTGTTGTTTGTTCATAATCAGAATGATCGAAGCCAGATGTAAAATGCATCAGGCCATCAGCAGGAAAATCTGAGAGGAATAGTAATGACCAGAGAAAATCAGGAAGAGAATAGCAATGTTAAACTTTGAAGGTTGTGTGTGTGTGTGTGTGTGTGTGTTAGAGACAGAGCTGAAATGTAAACTTGACTGATGAGCAGGTCCGAGCAGCACAGAGATCAACACATACATATGTTAGTTCTCACTTGTACACACACAATCTCTCAATTGAATTAATACATATGACTGCACATACATACGCATGTGACTGGAAACTCTCTAAATTATGTAGTGAAGCGATCACGACACTATCAACACACACACAACAGGACGTGTGAAACTAAACTGCTGACGCTAGAGAAGAAATAAGACGTTTGAGTTTTGTTGTATGTTTCCCGTCAGACAAACAGTGTGATATCCTTCAGAAACACCTCTAAAGGCTCTTTAAAGCCGGCCTCAATCTCCAGCTGGTCTCACAGCAGCAAATAAGACGAGACGGATCTCTGAGAGACAAATCGGAACGTTTTCAGTCGGCTGGAAAATATATATATATATATTAAAAGGGCAGAAACGAGACGAGAAGTATAGAGAAGGACAAAGACGGAAAAAGAGAAAAGCAAAGTCAACGGCATGAGTTCAGGAAGAGAAAGAGGAAGTGGTAGAGAGAGAAAAAAAATGGATAAATAAAATCCTCACAGCAAAGACCTCCTGGAAGAAAAGCAAGACAGGGAGAAACGCAACATCTTTGTGAGGATAAAAGAAGAAGCGTAATCGCCCAGTTGTTTCTTTTTCTCCCTGAGGCCCCGTAGAAAACAACTGGTGCTTTAAGCTTGGACAGATAGCAGACAGAGGGATGACGGTTAGAGAGGAGGAGAATACCGCAGAGGGCTGGGAGGCACACACACACACACACACACACACACACACACACACACACACACACACACACACACACACACACATAGAATTCCTTCACATGCAAAAGATGCACAAAGACACACACAGAACAAAACACATTCTTTTACTCATAAACAAACACACACACTGACACATTTCCTTTTTAGCTTCCTTTGGTTAAAAGGCAGCAGTGTTCCTACACACAGACACACCCACACACACACACACACACACACACACACAGACACACACACACACAGACACACACACATACACACACATGCACAAACAGTGTATATCTCTCTGTCTTCGTCCTTCTGAGTCCCCGTGGAGCTGTGATGATGGAGATGGAGAGCGGTGTGTATTGACTGTGACTGTGACACAAAGCTGCATCCAGCACCAGAAGCTCATCGGGGAAAAGACTCAGCTTCAAAAAAAAAAAAAAAAAAAACAGACACCAAGACCTCCACTCTGCTGCTGCTTTAACACTCAGAACGTTTTGTGAAATGATCGGAAACTCTTTGAAGATACTTTGGACAGAAATAAAGTGAAGATTAAATCTGTTGATCAAATTACGTAATGACAACAAATGAACATCACAGTCGTCTGTCTCGTCATGTAATGATTTCCATGAGCGTTAAATGTAACATAACAGATGTAAAACATTTCAGTGAGAAAATGATTTGATTTTTACATTAAACTCAGTTTCCAGACTCACAAGTCTGTTTTTCTCACAATGTTCTGGACATAATTTTCGTTTCCGACGGCCTTTTACTGAAGAGTTACATAATCTAATGGTGTTAAAGTGTATTTATTTTATATTTCTCTGCAGGAACACCACATTTGCATTTTAGGACATGATGTAGATTTAACAGCCAGGCTGTCTCTCTGTCTGCACGTCTGTCCTTCCTCTTCTCTTCGTCCTTCTGTCTGAACATCCTTCTAATGTCTTTGTTTTATTTTCCTTCAGTGAAAAGAAACAAAGAGATGCAGATGAATTGCTGCAGTTTTGGCAACAAAGCTGTGATCCTGGTGCCAAACCTTATGGCAAATGACTGATGTTCTGATTTTGATTTTGCTGTAGAAAATCCAACTTTAAGTTAAGATAATGGCTCGAATGTGATCAGTTAAACTCAGTTTGGAGACACATTTCAGTGCCTGCAGGTCTTTTTTTTACAGTACATACATAATTTTCAGTTCTGGCCTTTTTCTGCATCAGTAACTCCTACTCAGCCAGTCAGTGGGCGGTGGAGGCGGTGGTTTAATGTGAACCACTGGAAGTTATAACTTTCTGTTCAGGGTTTTCATACGAGGGTGAAAAGATGTGTCTGGTGACACTGTGTCTTCTCTCTGCAGACCAGTGGCTGGACTGGAAAGACTGGTAGTTATTTAACATTTGGAGAAAATGGAAAAACCTGAGAAATGTTTTATAACTTCAGCCAAACTCAGGAATTGTCTGTATTTTATTTTACACTAATGCTATGCTAACGTCATGCTAAAATAAACAGTAGATTCATGCTTGTTAGGCTACATGTTAATTGCTAACTGCCCTGTGACATTTACTTTGAGACGTATACAGTAGTGTGTTGGCATTACATATATAGAATATGTTACACAGACTTTTATGCGAACAAGTGATATGAGCAGTGAAGAAAAAAATGCTGTTTGTTACATAAACTAATCATTCAGCAGGTGTTTGACAACGTTTTATAGCCCTGGCAGCATCTCAAACCTCCACTATTGCACCACAAATGGTTTTAGCCAACAGATGTTTCTCATAATTGCAGCATTTAGTGCTCCTGTTTTGAGATGCAACACTGGTAATTATGATCCAGTTGCTGACAGAAGCTCAGCTGTGGACGTGTAACATTTTATGTTGCTTTGCAACAGTCTCAGATCCTGCTGTGAAATGTTTTATTCT
Organism: Polydactylus sextarius; assembly: GCA_016801845.1. NCBI lineage: Eukaryota > Metazoa > Chordata > Actinopteri > Polynemidae > Polydactylus > Polydactylus sextarius. The sequence continues at coordinate 28,887,851 of CM028906.1, forward strand.
CTGAACCAGATATTGTCGACTGTAAAAGTAAATGTCACAGACACAACAAGTTAAAATAGATATGACACTTTAAACATTAAATCACAGTCTGAGATTTTAAAGTTTTACCTGTAAATTATTTATCTGTTTATTTGTTTTGAGTTTTAATGAAGTGGATCCAGACGTGTGACTCAGATAGTAAAGACTCTGGCTGTAGTCTATGATACATGCAACACTACAACAGATCTGAGCCGGTCATCATTCAAACACCGTCTATTACTGATCACGTCTAATTGTTTATTTTTTGAATAACAGTTGCTCACATAGTAACAGAGTCCATCCATTAGCTACACCACTTATCTGGCTCAGTTATTGAACAGCTACACCCAAGACACAACTGAGACAAACTAATAAACTGGTGAGAGGTTTAGTGACTTTGTTAACATTGGCATCATAGTAATTTATGTTTCTTCTGATACTGGCACAGATGATGTAGATGGTTTTTCAAAAAAAAAGATTTGTACTAACATGTACTCAGGACTAAATCACACCCTGAGATCAGGGACATAATGTAAAATATGTTTTCAGTTATGAAGGTAGTGAAGTAGTGAAGACTGATTCACTACCTGAAAGACCAGAGTCGTTCTTTCACTGAGACTCTCTTAACATTTTCATTATGATGCTGTTTTCTTATTTAAGAGTTGCAGTCAAACTGACAGGAGTTAATGTGGATATGTAGAGGAAGTAAAGCTTTAGTCACAGGACTGATTCATTAAGTTTCAGATTGTGTTACATCTTGTCAGTGTCATTAGTTTCCAGACGTTTGTCATTGTTGATTCATTTAGTCACAGAGGAAACAGGGTGAAGGTCTTTGGTCTGACTTGGACTTCGGACTCTTTTTAGGGCAGTTATATTTATGTTTTTCACTTCAATAATTGGTTGTATTTTGGAATTTTGGCGTCATTTTGTTTTTTTTTAATCTTTTTCACCTTTAATTTGGTCCATCTAGAGGCCGTACGTCAGAAACTGACAAAATTGGGCCAAATTTGGCCTCTAATGATTTTACTATCTGGGTAACAACCACTTAAAAGCATGAGCAATTTTCATCAGCCTGTTTTAGTCTGAAATACAATTAATGTGTCATGTTGCTGTCATTTATATAACAGATTATAAACTCTAATCTGTATGTGCTGTTTATTGGAGTCAACCTTAGTACATTTGTCCCGGTGGGAATCAAACTCTACTCGGGGAAAAATATTTGTCACACTTTCCCCAGAGCTACTCTGGACCATAGGACCATGTTTTAAAGCAGCGACAAAAAAATGGACTCGCCACCAGGCGCACTGGGAAGCACGTTGAGGGAATTAAGCAAATGCGAAAGATATTCCTTTGTTTCCCCAGAGTGACGGATGAGTGATGACTGTTGGGATAACAAGGGATCAGAGGCGAGAGGAAGGAATAATGAGGATCTGCCCTGACTACCCTCCTCATCCCTCCACTCATCTAAACATCCAACACTACTGCTAATGTCGCTGCAACTTCCTTTAGTGCTTCTTCTACAAATAACATCTTTCTTTGTCAGTGATCCCCTCAGGAAATCCTTGTTTGTCTTATGACCCTGACAACGAAGCTGCAGTTCAATCAACATCCTGCTACTCACAAGGAATCAGTGTCTTGTTGTTGGACACTTGAGTGTGAATATCTCCACCTCACAACTCAGCATCCCTTCATGAGAAAAGACTTTAAAGTCTTTAAGGTTAAAACTTTTAAAACAATTTACTGAACTGAACATGGAGCAAACTTCATATTTTCATCCACATCCTTTTTCTTTGTGACTGTTTCTTCTCTGTTTATCTTTATCAATAATTCTGGTCAGAATCTTCATCTCGTCCTCGTTTCGACCTCCCAGCCGTCGTAAGTGACAAGTCATTTAGGAAAAATACAACAGCTAAATTTCCCTCTAGCAGCAGGACCTACACACACATTAGAAAGTCAATTAAGAAAGGCCACATTTAGTAGCTACTGCAGTGAATCTCTCAGGTCTCATTCTTTGTCAAACTGTCCAGAGAAATTACATGGCTCATTATTAGACAGTAAATATTATTACATAATAGTATAATATATCTCAGATAATTAAAGGCAGGTTGAGGCTTGTAAGATTTAAATTTAACAAAACAACTTCTATTATTTATATTTAGTTGGTGGTAATATTGAAGATAATGATGCTGCAGAATAAAAAAAAATACTTTAACATTAGTGTCACTAATGTTGGATTTAAAGGATAAATTCAGTGTAAAATAAACTGTGGGTTTGTTAAAACATGATAACGAGTTGTTATGTTTGCTGAGGAACAAAACTACACCAGCTGTTACATTACGAACATTTTATTTTTATCGTTTTTGCTTGAAGACATTGCTATTTTCATACATCGACTTGTCGGACTTAATTGGACAGAACGTTAATCACTGATCTGGACCGTGATCGTCTCCACCAACATATCTGTGGCTTGTTTTCAATTCTAATCAATAATCAAAGTCTCACTAGTGCTGATGTTTGCTTGTGTGGCTCCATGTTTCATGTGCGGTGGAGATTACGCCGCCACCGTCCCTCCTCTTCTGCTACGTAGCCAAGATGGCGTCATTAGTCGGCTTCACACTGCCAGGCCAGGACCATTTGGGGCCACCTAGGTGCTAGTGTCCCAGGTCTACTAGCCTGAGACCCTTCAGAGAGTCAGGGCTCCAGCATCTCTGGATCACCCTTTGACCCCCAGTGTGTGAAAACATCACCATCACTGCCCATTTTCGAACATGATGGAAGGTTCAAGCAAAAACAAATGACTAGTGGCAAGTAAAGTTGTAGTTGTAGTTGTAGCAGATCTGTATGATCTGCTGTAAAAAGTTAGCTTGCTAAGTGCCACTAGCATAGCTTGTACTGCGCCGCAGTTTCTTAAGTTTTTCTCGGACTTAGAGGGCAGATCTCTGGATGCAGCTGGATGACCTCCTCATGCCGAGACCAGAGAAAAAACATCATCGTGAGACCAGACCTGTCGATCCATCGTTCTCCGTAGCAGCTAAAATCATAAATATGTTTCTGTTCTGCCATCTTCACTGCCTCTACCTGCCGTCTCCACCTACAGCAACAGGTTAACGTTGACGCCTGCTCTAGCGCCTCTCTGGCCCCGCGTGGCCAAATGTTTTAGTCGGACCAGAAATCTGGGGCTAGTGGCCCCAACTTAGCACCAGTTAGCGCCGGCTGGCTCAGCTTTGACCCGACAGTGTGAAGCTGTTGAGGGTGAGAAGTGTCCATCGTTCCACACTCAACTTTTTGACTGAAGCCATCTGGGTATTAACAGTACACCGTGTTTTACCACACTTGTCAGTGTGAACACTTATGCACTGAAAATAGTAAGTTTAAGTATGAAGTATGTGAATTGAGACACACAAACGTGTAAGATTTACTCCCATATAGCGGTGAGGTCGTATACCTCAACCAACTGAATAGTGTCTTTAACCGAGTGGAGAAATATCAACAAGATTTGGTAAAGCAACTTCAATATTTACTCTAGTTTTGGAGTGTCAGCAGTTTTGTTCCCCTTTTTGTTCTTGTTTCTGTTTCCTTGTCGATGGGACTGTTTTTTTTAACTTCACATACATCGATTGTTTCTCACAGAGCTTTGTTGTAGACTCTCTCTTGTGGGTTTCTCCCTCTGTGAGTCTGAGTTGGTCGCGCTGCCACTGAACGTAAAAAGAGGAGCTGTATTTACTTGGTGTTGTCCCTCGTCGGCTCCTGTAGTTTCAAGATGGCGACCTACATTGAGCTCACCAGCTCTGTTTATATAAATAGCAAATGCAAATCCTACCAGAAGATTTTGTTTGTAGATGGAGGTAATTACTAATTAATGAGGTCGTAGTTGTGAATGAAAAAAATCTATTTTTGTTTATAAACAACCTGAAAAATGACATAATGTGACGTTAAAGAAAAAGTGACTTTGTGGCTGAAAGGTTCAGCTCTGACAGCAGATGGATGTGAAACACAGAGATATAAAACCACTGAAGCCAACTAGAACGAGACTTTAACTGGTGTTGAGAAGAGTTATGATCTTTAAAATGTTCAGGAAACATCAAACTCTCAGAACAGCTTCTTTGTCAAAACTACAACAGAAGAAAAACTGGTCCATCTTTTTGCAGAGCAGCCAAATGAGATTCGATAAGTAAAGGTCAAGCTGAAGTGAATAACAAAATTCATTGAGGTAAGCAACAAAGAGAGTTTTGGCCGATAGACTCCATCGACGTGAAGCATGTTCATTAAGAGAGGGCCATTTCCCCGGAGTCTAGACCCGGTGGTGGAGAAGAGCCAGCGGGTGGTCGATAGAAACCGTTGGATGAGACGAAGACGCTGGATTCATTTCAGAAGCGGGGGAGGGGTTGAGGTTCAGGGGAAAAAGAAGTTTTCTACCTATATTGAGCATTAATGCATGAGCTCCTTATACGTAGCTGTAAGTAGTTTCGTGCATTTTATTCTTGTCAGGTTAAACTCAACCAACTGTAGTTTCAGAATAAAAATAAAATCTAACTTGGTGAAGTCAAACTTTGCTCTTGTTCTGTTCTGTATAAACGTCCTTCAAACACAACAAAGCTCCAGCTGTAAAACTGACTCTAACATGTCACCGGTGTGAACTTCACACCTGAGTCACGTCCTTGTCCGATGCCTCTCAGACGTACAAAACAAATGAAACTGCTGCTGTAGATTTTGAAACGCTCCCTTCACACTCATTTTGCAAGAGGTCTCTGGTTATGAACTGAGTCACGAAGCTTTGAGTCTGTCTCCAGGATGAGAATGAACGAAATAAGGATGCAGTGATCTGTGGCAAGAAATGTCTCTGGATATCATGAAGGTTGAGTTGGAGATTTTTTAAAAGTAGTCGGTCAAATGGACAGAAGTGTGATGATATTTAAAGATCAGCTGCAGTGATTAACCATCTGGAGGAGCTGAAGTCAGATACAGTGACGTTGGGATTGTGTTTGGAGGATTTGACAGCGTGAGAAAGTGTAAATGTCAGAGAAATAGATCAGGAGAATGTGGACAACTTTGACACGAAGAGAAGAGATTTAACTTCTGAACTTTAAGACAAAGTGTCATAAAATAATCACGTCTCGTTGTGTAGATACGTTTAGATGAACACAACCTGTCCGAGAGTCAGATTAAAATGGATGAATGGAAATATGTTTCTGATGACTGCTTCACCACTTTAAACTTTTAATTTGGAATAAGGAGGAAATGTTGAGTTGGCACTGGAAGGATTAAACGCCTGAATCGTCTCCTGAATCCAACAGAAGAACGTCAGACCCCAGTAACAATATAAAACCAGCGTGGAGAGATGTAATTACAGAATGAAAATATGTTGCTTCTCTGAAATGAAAATACACTGAAATGATGAAAATGTTAAGCGAGACAAATATAATCATGAATAAAGGATGTGATCAGAGGATTATGAAACAGACGAAAGTTTCTCTTCTCTCGTCTTTTCTCGTCAGTATCGTTTCTTTCCTCTTTGTCTTTGAAGGTGGAAACATCTCAGATGGATGATGTGATTATGTTTTTCTGCTTTGATGTTTGAAAAGAGTCAACAGGTAAAACTCAGCATGACTTCTTCATTAGCTGAACTTAATTGTCGTCAGAAAAACCTGATGATTGTTTTATCGATGTTTTTTTTTAACTGTTTAAATCTCATACACAGATGTCACACTTTGCTCCTGTGTGTGTGTGTGTGTGTGTGTGTGTGTGTGTGTGTGTGTCTCAAGTCTCGGTTGTGAATCTGTGGCACAAACTCTGGCAGACGAGATACTTCTCACTTCTCAACAATCACTGTTTTTTTTACGGTCGGCACGTCAAGATGTCTTTCTCGGCCTTACTTATTACAAATCTCAAACAGAATTATTCAGTCATCGCCCGTGGCTATGAAGACAAAGCAAGAGGCGGAAAGAGAGAGAGAGGATAACAGCCAGAGAGAGAGGGAGGCTGTTTTATCCCTCAGGTCAAATCATTTTTTAATCAATAGTTCTGGTTTGTGATGACGTCATATGGCGTCACTTTAATAAAGTCAAATGACTGGATTTTTCTCTTCTCCTTCCTCCTAAAGAAGCAACTGAAGAAAATCGTGGAGTTAAGACCTTAAAATCTGATGTGGTGCTTCAGATGTTTTGACTAAATTTAAGTTAAAACTACTTGTTACCCAGAGGAATCAGCAGGGGGCAGGAGAGGCTGTCAACGGATGAGTGGTAGCAGGAGTGTGTGTGGTCAGAGGAGTGTGGGAGTTGGAAATATTCCAAAAATACTTCTTTAATTTGCTTCTTTTTTTCCCACATTTTACATTTGAATGTTTCGCTGTTCGAAGACAGAAGCTGCTCCTGATTCAAACACATTTATGTTCTGGAGAAAATTCTGTGTTGTGATGTTAGTTTTCACCTCAGGTAGATGAAAGTCCAGAGATAATAACTTTATCTTTCTCTTTCTTATTAAAAATGTTTGTTTTGTCTCTTTAACAGCAGATTTAAACATGAGTTTTAACTCTGTAGCATCATTGATCATCTCTTACTGTAAAACCAGGCTGTGATTTAACAGGGAGGTTTTCTTCACCATGAGTGTTTTTTCTTCTTCAACCTTTTCCTCTGTCTGAGATTAACAGGCTGAAGATGAGGTGAAGGGATTAACGACTGTTTGCTGAAGAGACGGTCAGACGGTTTCTCATCGTTTCCAGATTCAGTGGCTTCAGTGGCAGAGAGAGAGAGAGAGAGATGGACAGTGATTACAAAAATGCACACTCCTACATTACCATGTTGGCAAGGATCAGCTGGTTTACCGGAATCAATTCAATACACAAACAAATACATAATGCAGATGCAAAAACCACTCTAACCTTTTCCTCAAACAAAACGTCGTTAATGCAACCACCAAGAAGTTGTGAAGTGTAAATATTTACAGGATATTACATACTGCCCAGGGAGAGCTGACAAAAGACATAGGGGAAACATTTAACAGGACTTGTGGTGGCTGTATGTCAAAGTCTGCTCCCTCATTAGGAAGGATTTTACAAAGAAAATGCTAATTGGCCTTACTTCCTAAATAAAGGCTTATTCTCTCAGCGTATCACAGTGGCCTACAGCTAGACTTCCTTAATGAGATGGGTTGTCTAATGAAGGATACCACAGTCTTGGATTGGGTGTTCGCTTCACCTTGGAGTGTAACATTGCTTAAGGAGCTCCTCTGTATCTCTCTCTCATTATTCGTCCTTCATTTTTATCTATCTCCACCTTCCCAGCGCCTCATCAGCGCTCAAAGAGTTTACGTCTACGACGGGCTGAAGTAAGGCTGGGTTTGGACTGTAGCTTTGTGACTTTTTTCAGTTTGATATAGTTTGGCAGCTCGTTGAAAACATAAGCTTTATTTACCCTTTTGTGGAATCATTAAAACTAACAAGTGTCCTTTTTTATCCGCAAACCTACAAATGAGATAATATTATGTCTGATCAAAGGAACGAATATTCAACAAAAACATTGTTGATGACATCTCACAGCGATTGTCTGTCCTCCAGTTGGAGCTGGATGAGACACTGTGTTGTTCTATAGTCAATGTCCAAGTTTTAATAATTAAAAACAGAATCACAACCACTCCAGTGTTTAAAATAGAGCTTCATAAACATCAGCAACATGATCCATATTCAACCTGGTTTCACATTTATTTTATTTTTTTAGATGTTCAGTGTATAATCACATTGAGATTGATTGTAACACCATTTAATGTCAATCAGAAGTTGACATTAGCCTTTAAAGCGGCAGGTTAATTAATGAGAGGTACTAATATTTGTTCACATGTCCTTGCTGTTACTGTGGCGACTGCACATAACGTAACCAGAAGCAATAACAAGGTTAATACAGCTGGATGAGGAGATTATTAGATATCACATCAAAGGTCAACTGGATTTTCTGCTCTTGGGTGATGTGATCAGGTTGAGGTGGATTGTGGTGACTTTTACAGACACACAACCTGCAGCGATTCAGTTGTTTGTTTGACTGATTAGAAAAAAGAACCAGACAGAAACATGACATGTAGTCGTAGTAGATTTAGTCCTATCTTGTCTTGTTATTTTATTATATGATGATTGCTCCTTTAAAATTGCAGAAACATTTCAAGTGTGCAGTATTGAGGAAAAAATACCAAAAATATCACTTCTATTTTAATCTTATAAATAGTTATTATAAACTGATGCTGACACATGATTGTGTGGACGTAGTTTTCTATATTTTTCTGCCTCTGTGAGTCTGCAAAGAGCAAATGGAAAAAACTATACACTTGTAAAGTTGGTGACAAGGACCCTTGATTGTAGCTATAGGTAGTCACTTGTTAAAGATGCTGCCACAACAGAGTATTACAGAGTATTACACTACAAGATGGATGCAAATAGGCAAAATCAAATCCTTATAGGTATTAAAAGACAGGTACAGTAGACACACTTATTTCCTCTCTCAGTTCTCAGTAACTTGAGGGTCTAACATGTTGAAATTCAGTGATCTAGACACTTATCCTTCCTTCTGTCTCATATAGACACTCATTGGTTCTGCTCTCATGGCCTGTCCCTGGCTGCTGGCTGTCCTCTGTTGGCGGTATTTGTAAAGATCCTAATTGCCCAAGTGTCTAGAAAGTGGCGGCTGAAAGTGTGTCTGGCTAATGAGCTCCCCGGGAGAGGGTCAGTAGTTAGCTGAAACAAACCTGGGCTCTGCTCCTTGATAAAGGTCACATACCTCCAGGGAAAAATGCCACAGCGTGATGTGATGACTGAGAACAGGACTGGCCAGCATTTCACTTGTCATTAAATGAAATGAGTGAAGCACAGAGGAGGATGACATTCTTCTGAATGAGGTGACAGGTCGTCGGCCCGACACAAACACTCAGTCCCAACGAACACACAAACTGTTGGGTGATATTAACGGCCTGAGACCAGAACATGAGATAATAAGGACCCAAAGAAGAAAAAAAAACACTAAGAAAGAGAAAGAATGAAAATAGGAAGAGGTGGGACTGTGGTGCTGGTTTATCTGTTCTGTTAAAGTGAAGATGTGATATCTTATTATATTACCCTCCACTCAGAGCTGCCACTGAAATGTCTTGACAGATTTTAAAGAAATTTTAAAGCCATTAAAATCACAGAGATCCCAATAAGGATCCCCCAAAAAAACAAAAACACATTTCGCAGCAGTTTTTATGAAACAATACAGATAGATTCAAATCTGAATCTATTTTAATGTTATTTTCCACTAATTTGCAGCACAAGTTTAAAAATGATCAGATAATGTTTCAGTGGTGGAAATGTAATGTCCATTAATCTTCCATTTAGAAAATAGAAACCATGTCACAAATGTAAGTAACACTGAAGGACATTATCTGTTACAGTAAGAAAACCCATCAAGTCCATTAACATGGGACATAGATTTTACCTCAACCAGATGGACAAAAACAGTCCTGAAACTTTGGTTTGTGCAAGAGCGAAAACAAAAAGTAAAAGCATCAGCTGCCTGATACTAACAGCACAAGTGGAAAACACTAATGAAACCAACATCCTCTTCTCCTCTCTTCACCCTCCATATTTTCCCTTTAAAACTCACGTTCTGTCTCTGGTTCATTCGCTTCATAATTTGCTCCTCCATGTTCTTTGTCAGAGGTTATATTCCTCAGGTACAGACGCTCCATTAAAGCTGCAGACCAGGATCTACTGACACAAATAAACCAAAGAGAAGAAGAGTGAATCTGGGCTGTTTACTGCACATACGACTGAGGGATGGATATGATATTTACATATAGATGTAGTCGACGTAGCACTATATAACACTGCTCTGCTGTTTTCTTAAAAAGACCAAACTGTTCTTCGTTTTTTTCCTCACAAACATTTTCAAATAGAAAGAGGCAACTTTAGTTTTCTACTCATTTTAAAACATCATGTAAATGACTTGAACTTTACTGACTCCGTGACACCGACTCTGTCTGTTTTCTTTCTTTTTCTTTTCATAGTTATTCTTAAAGGTTTAAATTTTTTTTTTTTAATTTATTCAAAGGTCTTAACCTGCTTTTAATCCAGCGTCAGCTGTGACTGTCACTGCTCCTTTGACCTTCATGGAAAAGCAGTGTAGACGATGGATGGATGGTGTTAAACTGAAAAGCAACAGGATTATTTTTGACGTCTAAGTCTGGCTGCTGAGCGCTGAACTTCCTGTGATGTGCTGCTTTCTCCTTCACATCTTTCATCACAAAAAGCTGCAGATAGAACAAGTTATTTCACCTCTCGAAGGAACAAAACAAGATGTTTAGTACCAAACTTGGATGTAGTTGCACGTTGCAGTGAAAAGTTTTTTCGGTTCATATGTATTTTTCTTGTTGGTCTGATTTCTTCTTTATTCATCTTTACAAAGTGTTTTGATTCAGCTTCATTTCCTTCACGTCTTCTCTAACATACTCAAACCTGTGCACACATGACCGAGGCAAGGGTTTATTTTATTTTATATAAAATCTTTACGTCCTGGACAGACAGAAAAACTCAGGGCTGACAGAGACACAGAGTAAAAGAGGAGATGGAAAGTGAAAGAGACAAGGAAGAGAGAGGGACATTGGGAGAATATGAGTCAACAGTGAGGGAGAGAGAAAGAGATTGCTGCAGATGGCTGCTTGATACAGATTGTGAAACTGATGTATGACAGAACAGATTGGTGTTGCCTCTCAGATACATCTGAATTGAATGTTGTCAGGAGGAGGTAGATTACAGCAGAGACTGAGCTGATGCAGCCTCCTGGACTAAATGAAGACGCGCCTACTTTTAGATGAGACAATGAGACAGAGAATACGTGTGTGTGGGTGCGTTAACAAGCCACCGTGCCAAAGGTTTGAGGAGACCGAGGGCATTGTTTTTTCAGTTTGTCTAAATTTATTCAGTCAACAGTGTTATAAAATTCTGTAGTGTATCTTCCTGAAAGTAAAATTAAACTTATTGTCTTTTGCAGAAGTGTAACAAAAGAAATATATGAATAATGTCTAAAGGAAATTTACTAAGCCACGGCAACAAAGAAATAACAGTAGATTTAAGAATCACAACCAGTTCGGTTTGTTCTCATGTCGTTAATCTACTCAGAGGTCAGAGATGCATTAAACCAATTACCTCAGTGCTGTAAAAGGAAATTTCTAAAACTCTAACAAGATGCTTCTTCTTATTTTTCCTCTGTGGCATTGAGAGACAACTGGCAGCTGCCCTGATGTGTGCTAATATAAAGAGATCAGCCACCTTCTGCTGCACTGTCAAGACTGTGTGAGTGTGTGTATAGTGTGTGTGTATAGGGGAGTTATGGTGTGGGTGGTGCTAGTAGATGTCAAGCAATGAAGCAGCCTTGGGCTGAGAGGCTGAGGAGAGACTGATAATATATCGACAATTCAACCAAACGAGAGACTGAACGTTGAACGTTATCAGGATCAGTCTGGAGCCTGAACACCAGCAGGAACCGAGGAACCTGCCGGTGTTCAGGTTAAGTTTCTACTGATCACAACCACCGACACCTCACTGTTAGTGTTATCTATGATCTAATGATGTAACGTCACTCCCAGAGAGTAAAGATTGTGGTTGTAGTCTAACAGACGTTTGTTATTGTTAGATTCATTTAGTCACAGAGGAAGCAGGTGAAGGTCTTTGGTTTGTCATAGTTATGATTTTCTGGCTTAATGCATCAGATGCTTTATATATGCTTATACATCTATACGTACATACGTACATTTATATTTATTATATTTACTGTATTTATAGACCTGCTGGGCCTCATAACCTCCCGTGATAAACGTGTGCAATAATATTTTACTCTCCATCATTTTATATCATAACCATGTGCAATAATTTATAATTTATAATTTTTTCTTCGTGTGCAATAGAGATACTACTGGGAACAGTTTACATATATTATGTACATATATTAATATAGTAAATATATTATATAATACACACACACATATGCGTATATATGTATATATTCATAGTTTTATTTTATATTCATTTTAAATTTCTGTGTTGGTGTCAGGTGTTTTTTTTTTTCTTCAGTATATTGAATGTGATGGAGATTCAATATCTCTGAGGGAACCTCCCTGTGTCCGTCCGTCCGTCCATCAGATACGTTTGCTCCACCGTGGGCAGATACTTTCTGCTTCAACCAGTCGCTGCTGCTTGGTCGTGACGTATGTTATGCACCAGAACACACCTGGTGTCCTGGTGTTAGGGAAGCATGTATGTTTGTTTGTCTATATCCATCTCATCAGCTTTGTTCAGTGCTGCTCCAACTACACCGAAAACTCAAGTTTGAACATCAAATCCTACAAACAGCTCCCTGACCCGGTGTTGAGGCTCAATGAGAAATTGAGCGGCGCTTGCCTGGCTAATGGTTGACCACGCTAATTAGAAAGTAAAGGTAGGAAGGGTAAAGGCGTTTGTCTTGACTGTGGTGGATTTTGGACTCTTTTTGGGGCAGTTACATCAATGTTTTGGAGTTTAATATTTGGTTTTTATTTTTATCTTTTGCACTTCTAATTCAGGCGTTATAGAGGCTGCACATTCTTCTGAAACTTTGACAAAATTGGGCCAGATTTGGCCTATAATGATTTTATTATCTGGGCTGTGTGTTATCTTGTCGAACGTTTCCTCTGAGCTCTCAGTTCTGGGGCCTAAAAAAAAAGTCTGCAATTTGAAAACTTCCTCCACCAACAACAGGTACCACCTGGTATCACCCACAACGTTATACACAAATAACTTTTCAAGTTGAGGATGTGAGCAGTGTTTGACATGTTCTGCTCAACATTTGTTCACTTCCATACAAACACAAAATGATTGGACTGTCTGACAACAACAACACATGCTACGTTTTTAAAGAAGCAGATGTTTTTATTTACCTGCCTGTGTCTCATTAACCACAGCTTCTCTCTGAATCGTTTTCATCTGAGAAAATCTCTACAGGTTTTAGTTTTTTATCTGATGTCTGTTCATAGATCATCTCTCATCATTGAGACTCTTCTGAGTTTCTACTGTAGTTTCACTATAATCAACTTTTCATTTCATTTTAGATTTAACATTTAGTGAGAAACACAGCTTTTCTGTGAAGTTTTGTCTCTTTTCAGTCAGCGTCGTCTGATGACGCTGATACAATACAACAACAACAACATGGTGACATTTTAGAATGAAATGTTTTCTCTCTGATCTTTTCTCCATGTCTCTGGTCCTCGTGTCTGACAACCACATCCACCCCCCGTCATTCACTACGTAAACACAGAAAGTCTGCTTCATGCTTGAGATGTGGTGTGGCTTTAATTGGAGCTGAGCTGGTTTGGTATATGAAAAGAAAGAGAGACAAGGGGATTTTAGGATCGAGCGTATAGACACACAGCAGCTCGTTCCACGAGGAAAAGGTTGAATGACAAAGACGGAGTCAGAGAGAGAAATCCTTATTGTCTTATGTACAAATACAGACACACGTAGTATAAAACGTATTCACATACTGTGATAAAACATTAAGATCAGATCATTAGTTTCAATTTTGCTGAATATCAACAGTAAGCTTCCTATGATTTAATGCAGCTTTTGTTTGGAAAAGCCTAATGCACTCGTAAGTAGAAAATAATCAGTGAAGAAACGACATGTTGATTTTTCCTGATTAGACTCATCTTTTTCTTTATTGCAGCAAACAGTAAATGAATAATTCTCTGTCTCAGAGAGCGTGCTTGTACAATTCATTACATTACACATCTGAAAATTAAACTAAATGAAATAAAATTACAACTGCCTCACGGGAGACAAAGAGGCAGCGAGTTTAACTTAAAGTTTTTTCATTTTTTCAGCAACAACAACAAAAATGAAATGGATCGTAGCAAAGTTACAAATGTTACGTCCTTTCTGAATCCTCCAGCCTCCCTCCAAGGAGCCACAGCAACACAAAGATACTGAAGTTGTTGCCAAAACAAGTGAATTTATTGTTAGCGATGTTAAACTGGACAAAAAGAGACTTGGAATAAATCCAAGTGACCAACGAACAACAACTACTGACCTCTTTTATTATTATAAACACGAGGAAAAAGGTTCATTCAACACAAAGTCAGTCTGGCTACAACAATACTTCAGATTCTTATTAAAACCATTTTACATCAGATACATCAGATACCAGTCTTCTGTTGCTATGAACATTATAAAATCAATAAACACACTAAATGGTATCATTTTATGGTCCATTGAGGCTCTAAAGTCGTTAGTATCTTAGTCCACAAGAATCACTTGATGACGATCACTTTGGAATAAAAAAGTCTAATTCTGACAACAGTGTTTAGCAGCATGTGAACTGTGGTCCAGTCTCATGTACATCAATGTTACTGTCGTTAACAAAAACCAACGGAATAAAGAAAACTACAATAAATAAACTGAAATAAATCAAAATGATAATTAAAAGAAAAAACTAACTAAAACATTCTGAAATTAGAGATAAAGAGCCCTTCGTTTTTATCTCTGCCAGTTTATTTCTAAGCTGTTTGGATTGATGTGAAATGAATTGATGTAGTTCTAGTTAAGGATGCAACGGTTCGGTTACATCACAGTGTTTCAGCCACGGTAACGGTTCAATTTCTGTTTCCAGGCGGGTTATGGTGACGTAAGTTTGCCGACATGTTGGATTTGTTACCTGATGAGTAGCTGATCATATCCCACATCCATAATCATATTCCACATTGAAACCAAAATTTCCCCACACAGCAGATTTATAAGAGGATGTAAATCTTCAAATTTCCTTTTCTCTGTGTTTTGTCCACTCACCATGATCACACAACTGGGAAAGTTTCTTCTCACTTCTCCAGCGTTTGATACGCTCCAGGGAAATTCAGGAAAATTCAGGAAAACTTCTATTTTAGCCTAATTTAGCAATTATGAAAGCGACTTTTCAATCTTAAATGTCTGTGCAGGTTTGCCAGACTTGACTGAGTAGCTGCCTGAAAGAGAAGCGACATCCTGGAAAAAAAAACTAAAATTAAAACTTACAAAACTAAAACGAAACATTTAGAAAAAAGAAACTACCAAAACTAGCAAACAGCTCTAAGAAGAATAATTAAAACAAAGTGAAGTAGAGAAAGAAAAGGTCAAAATGAAATAAAACTAAACTATAACGTTGTCATGACTTTGCTGTACACAACATGATGAAGTGGAGAAGATGAGATTCTGTTGCATTTTGTTGTTGACTATTGAAATTTATTGCTGAACAAACGTTTGAGTCATAGAGTTTTAAAGTTTTATAGAGTTTCTAAGTATTTTTATTTAGTGGTTCTGTATCTTTCAGGTTTAATCTCCGTCGATCAGGATCAGTCTATTGTTTCTAAAACGAGAAATAAAACAAACCGATTCAGTCTCAGTCTGTTGAATTAAATGTAAATCTGTCCTCTGGTGTTTCACTGACCTTCGCATTACGTCCGTTTTCAGTTTCACCCTCCAGTTTTTCATTAACAGCTACAGTTCAGTATATTTTTAATTCATGTAACAAGACTTTATAAGTTTGTGACTTTGTGAAAGTTTTGTTTTGTTTTTGGTGGAAACTTATTAGCATCACCAAATTGCTTCCGACTCTTCCACCTTTGCCATTCATCAACTGGAGGCAATGAATCGATGAATGTGTCAAACCATCCATCATGATTTCTACCTGGGTATCCACATCAGCGTCAAACATATCCCAGAATGCACTGGTAGAGAGGCAGGGTTCGACCCAGTCACACGAGGAACCAACACATATACAAACACGTTATAAGACTAAAAGCCCAACGAGAGCAATCGAATCATCCTCTGAAACAAATCACAGAAATATAAGGAGATCTAATGCATTCTTGGCAAACACATAACGTAATGTATCATGTAAAGTGCACTTTCTCCACAAATATATAGAATATAAGCATATTTTTTGAGAATCTTGTATTTAAACTAGGCTGATTCTGCAGACACACGCACCAATGTTTCCCTTCAATGTTTCTACCGTCCATCAACACAGTCCATTTTTTATAAACTTTCAATTCAATTTTATTATATAGCGCCAGATCATAAAAGCATTTATCTCAAGGGACTTTATATAGAGAAGCCCAACATTTCCACAATGAGCAGCGCTTGGTGACAATGGAGGAAAAACTCCTTTTTAACAGGAAGAAACCTCCATCAGAACCAGAACTTGAACTAGAACCAGAAAGACTCATCTGGACGCTCATCTGTCTCGACCGGCTGGAGTACGAGTAGCTGTTAAAACAAAATTATCATTACCATTAAATAATAACAACACTAATGATAATGATGATGTTGGTGATGCTGAGGACACAACTGTGAGAGAGAGCAGATCACAGTAAGAAGGTCTTAGGTTCGACTCCCGGGTCAGGTGACAGGTGGACTGACCAGGCTAAACTGCCCGTAGGTGAGGATGTGAGTGTGAATGGTTGTTTGTCTATATGTGGCCCTGCAACCAGTGATAAATGGATGAATATTGATATAAAGACATGAAGTGTGAGGGAGAGACAGAGAGAAGAGGAGCAGTTAGTGTCAGATTCTCCAGCAGTCTAATCCTGAACTAAAGGATGGGTCCTCATGATGCTTTCCAGGATGTTTTCCTCATTAAAGAGCAGGAAGTCAAATGTTATGTACATTTACTTTAGAAAATAAAACAGAGAAGAGACAACAACATTTTCCTACATTAAAAACACACTGGTCACCTAATCTGAAGCTGTTTCCTCTAAACACAGTCCTGCATCATTAAACAAGACAAGGCAGTAAAAAAAGCACTTGACCAGACGTTCACAGTCAGCAGTCCTCCACACTTTTAGAGGCTAAAACAATTCACTCCACCACTAATGATTTTGTCCAAATCATGACAGACTCATAAGATACAAACCAACACCAGTCACCTCCATTAAACACGGTGAACTCTTCATTCACTGTTTGAGAAACGAACAGTAGACATTGAGATGTGACGACAATGTGATGACAGACGACATTTTTTACAGTGTGATGACGTGACTCTTCCTTTCCTCTTGCGATAAGATCAGTTGTTGAGATTATAATTGATCTCAGTTGACTTGATAATCAACACATTTAATTAAATTAGTGAGATCAAGATGTTTAATTTGGTCGTTTCATTCAGTTTCGTCTGATTTTCACTTCATCAATTTTTAAATTAAACGGTAATAAGAAATCATCCAGTCTTGATGTTTCATGCACTTTACAAAATTGTTCTCTTGATTTGGACGTGGATGAAGTGCTGTAATTTGTGCTTTGAATGAAAGACGTTTGCTCATAAACGCTTCATCCAATTACGATTCAGAAAATATTGTCAGGGCATTGATATAATGTGTCATCAAACCAATTCACTGACAAGAGGGAAATGTGTGTGTGTGTGTGTGTGTGTGATTACAGTCAAACAAACTCCCCATCATTTCTTTTTTTTCGTATATTAAGAGCTGGATAACAACATCTGATAGCAGCTCTTTTTGTTGAGATGCTTTAATACAGCAGCTTTTTTTTTACTGTCTTGTTCACTTCAGCTCCTGTGTGACTCTGCAGCTACAGCTCTTCCTCTTTCACTCTCTCTCACTCACTAACTGACTCAACACACACATACATGACAACACACACACACACACACACACACAGTTGTATTGGTAGTGTAGAGTTGTGTTGGCTGCTGTACCTACCTGCCTCCCAAGGGTTTGTGCAGCGATCAGAGCAGCGGTCCTCGACTCCCAGCTCCAATTAAGAGAACAGACAGTTGATGAGAGAAAGAGAAACACTCCACTAGAATATTAACAACCAACATTTTGGCCACATTCTTGCTATCTCCACCTGCAGCTTTGTCTATGAGAATTCACCGCAGAGTTCGACGTCATCTTTATGTCTAAAAAAGCTTCATGACTTTATTCCAAAATATCAGACACAAAGACAAAAAAATCAGAAGATAAAGAAACATTGTTGTGCATGTTTTTGTCCTTGGTGATTGACACATACAAAGGCAAATACATGTGCCAAATAATGATGATTATCCTTCAGTTGTTAAGTTTTCAGAATTATAATTCACAAATGTTCACGTCTTGGGATTCTCTTCCATCCTCGTGTTGGAATAAATCCAGTGTGTAACTGCTGTAAGTGTGATGGTATGAAAATAAGCTTTGGATTTAATTGATGTCTGGAGATTTGGAAACCAAGAACAAATTAGATTCACTTAGTTTATTTATGTTCATCATTTAGGTTTTCATACTGACTGATTATTGTCTGTTGGAAAACAACAACTGCTCAGGCTGTTTTTTTAATCAGAAATATAAAAAACTATTTATTACAGATTGTTTTTTTTCTCAGACATCAGTCTGCTATAGATTGTAGCGTAGATGCACTTTTCAAGGCCTTTCTATTAAATAATCATCCTTTAGGCATAAACAACAGATCACAAGGAAAAATGTGCCTTTGGAAAACACAGGGAATATGCTGAGTCATTTATATTATGGAGATATCCCCTTGAGTCTTAAAGATTTCTGGTTTTCTTGAAATTTCAAAAAGAAAGTTTGTTTTTTTTGCCAACATGAGGTCAGTGTTGTTCAACAATGTAGAATAAGATTAAAACCAAGTATTTTCTTATAGATTCAGGATATTTAAAGAATCACTATACATTAGTTCATCATCAAATACTGAAACAAAATCATTTAACGTTCAGACAAACAACTTGTTTTATGCAGATGACACAATATTCTACCTTCAAACCTTTTGTCTTTTACTTGTGACTTTAAGTCATTTGTGAAAATGCCAAGTGTCTCTTTGTAGGAACCTCTGACATTTTTTTTCTCTCCTTTTTATTCTCTTTTATCTTTAGAAAATTAAAACGACACATTCATGTGTGAAGTAAATTGGTTGTTTCTTGTTATATCTCTGAGTCAGTTCACTCTTTTATAAAACGTGATGAATCTGAAGCAGCTGCACAGTAAAAAAATATACTGTTCAATGACTGATACAGTTTGTATATAACATATATGATGATGACGTGTATTACTATTGTCCACTCGTTTCCTAATACAGTATGACTGTGTCTTTGTATCAGCTGTGGGTAAACAGACGAGCTGTTCGTATTCACGATATTTACTCATGATGCACTCGATGTTTGAACTCGTGTTTATGAGAAGTTGAACTGTTTTAAACTAGTGTTTGGTCCGAGTCAAGGATTTAACAAGAAATAATCAACTCTTCACATCAACGTATTTTTTTTTACTAAATGCTATTTCAACACAACAACGTGTCTCTTATACCTGAAGAATTCATGACGAGTCCTGTGAATCTTCCTCAGACTGACTCACACGTCTCCCTCCAGGTGTTGCCCATCAGTGGGTAATTCCCAGACAGATAGATCCTCCTCCTGTTGTGAAGCAGATGGCTCTAACCAGGACATAACGTTGCTGTCTCCCTCCTCTTGTCAGCTCACTGATCAGATATTTATGAACAATAATAAGCTTCCTCATTTACATAATTGTTATTGTTAGATGAAAACAATATGTTCTCTGAACTGGACTTTCTTCAAATAGAACAAAGATCATTCATCATTTAATTACCATGATTTAAAATGTGAAATTACACAACTTTTAATTAAAGAAAGGAAAGAAAATACTTTGACAGCATCACATTATTCTTTCTACATATTATCTCCCAGTCTCCTAATCATCCTGATGCATGTATTCTGGAAATGATTCAGTTTTATTTTGCCTCTACCATTGTCAGTTATCCCCCACAAACCCTGCCCTGCATCACAGGGTTCTCAAATGGATCTTTTTCCCTCCAGGCTTTGCCAACCTGTGGCTGGGCAACAGAGGAGCCATTTATCTCCACTGCAGCCTGCTGAGAATAATCTCAGATGTGCGTGTGCATGTGAATTGGTGTGTGTCTGCGTATGTGTGCGTCGTGGCAGGAAGACGGTCGTAAACAGAACCGTGCAGAACCCAGACGTCGGTGGGCCAAAGCTAGCAATAACAGAGCTACGGAGGGTAATGCTCTGTGTGAGGAGGAATCTGTCGTGATTTAGTAGCACCGTCAATGAGCTGGGCAAGGACAATGGTTCACTAGAGCTCGGCAGAGAAATGAGGACAGGACTGAGGAAATGGGTAGAGACTATGAGGAATATCAGGGTAGGGGATGAGGTAAAAGAACGGGAAAGAGATTACTCTCGGTGTAGGCCTGAGGATATGGATTGGGATGCGGTCGACCAAGGCGTTCAGAGATATGGAAGATGGAGGGAGATTTTTTTTTTTAGCTATAGGAGCAAAGTGGTGGCAGATTTAACCTCTTTATGAGAATATGGTATGGATAAAAGTCCAATTTAGAGAAAGAAATGGGGATAATCTTTAATAATCCCATGGACAGTGTGAATATTGTGAAGCTATAATTACTGGAGCTCGACTTTATAGGTTTGATTTTCTTAATACAGAAAGATTGTGTTAATACTTGTAGCCTATGTACACAAAACAAAAGGAAATAAGAAGCTTAATGATATATTATATACCTGTTGCTCTTTTTTTTCAGCTGCTTGATTTGTTCCTCGAATTTGATGTGATACTTTCAAGAAAAATTCCATTTCCCTGTTATTAGTCATTTTTAATGGTAAAATTAGTCTGACTCTTGCTCTTAAACCAAACATCTAGTTTGTGTTGGTTGATGCTTTTAAACCTCCGCACATGCTCAGTCATGCAACCTTCGTTGGATGAGATGAGTCCACACATGCGACTCCCCCACGATCACTACACACACACACACACACACACGCAGTTTCTCACAATGTAATCACAACAAATCAGTGGTTCAGTATGTGTAAATGTCAGGTCATTAGTGTGCTCCATTCTCCTCCTGTCTAATTGGACCGTGGTAAATATAGGCACTCACCATCGATTCCTACACATCCTGCTCTCACACTTTCTCTTTTCATACCTCTGATCCTCCAGCTCCAACTCTTGGACAGCAGCATCACGTCAGCTGTAGACTGAGTCAGATAAATCCATGTGTTTTGAATATAAATACCTGCAGCGTTTCCACGTGACAGTTCTTTGGCCTGTTTATGTTGCCCTTCTGTATTTCCAGCTACTAATCTTATGCAGCTGTCTTTTTCCCAAATCCAAATCAATGTTAAAAACAATTTTTAATAATAAATGTTTTTTCTCCATCAGACAGTAACCCAGTGTGGCATTGATGAGACTTCTGCTCCACTGATTGAAGAGCTGTAGTTGTGATGGTGTCCTGTGGCAGCTTCAGGCACTAAAATGACTTAATAATTTCAGTGACTACAACTTGAAGCTTCAGTGATTACATTATGGAGTCGGTTCAGTTTCATTTAACACAGTCAGTGACTTTCTTGATTAACAGGATCAAACTCAGTTGTTATTGCTTTTTTTGTTTTGTTTTGTTTCTGTTCAAGTTGCTGAGAAACAGAATAAGGTCTGAGGCTGATGTAACAGTATCAACACTTAATTATTAATAATCAATTTAACTTTGCAATATTTATATCTACAGTTTAATAATGTAACCTGTAATCAAATCTGCATTTCACACACTGATAATAAGAAGTGCTTATAAAATCTTAACACCGTGAAGTTGGTGTTGAGCTATAATAAGCTCCTGTATGTGTCTCCTCTGATACAATAACAACAGTCACCAACAGGGGGCAGACTTGTAAAGGACTAAAGACGACACAGTCACATCACGGTTTCATATGTGTTTGTGTATGAACACGCATGTCACCGACAGTGACGGTGAGATTTTGTACGTCAGTTATAAGTTTATTGGTCCAGGCTGGTGTTTTTACATGGTAAAGAACAGATTGTATCAGTGTCCCAGTCGTTACGCCTCAACTGACACAACGAATCAATGAATCGACTGGGTTGTCTGATACAGTGACAGAGGACACACCCCAGGTGCTCAACAGAGGAGCATTAGAAGAGACAGGGACATAACTTTACAACACAGGAGGTAGTTTTACAGCCAAAGAATCGCTGCACAACAATGTTTAATAAAAAAGTTTTCATCATATTAACACGATCATATCTGCATCTATGTCAGATGTTACATGATGCCAACCTAACTGTGTTTCTAGTTTCTAGTTTCTACATCCTAGAATAAGTGGTAGAGCAAGAAAAAGTAAACTTAAATAAAAGATATTCACTAATATGACAAATGAACACATCACATAAAACACACAGCAAACACAAAACACCAAAGAAATCCTGCAAATAATGAAGAACAAACCTCAATTCCTCAGGTAGAAATGGAGTCAGCTGCCAGATGTGTTGGTGAAGTAACACAACAAAGTTATGACTTACAGGATGTTTGCTTTTCTTTTAGGTTTTTGTGAGTTTTTGGTTCAGATCGTAAATGAACTGAACGAGGAAGGATCAGTTAATGTGTAGAAATAAGATCTGACACAACTGTGAGTTGTGTGTTTGTGAATGTGTAGTGAATGTTGTAGTAGGTGTGTGTATTTGTGTGTGTGTGTATGTGTCATTCTGTGCATCTGTTTCAATTATTTTCCCACCATCCTGGCTGCCTTGTATTGCGTTGAATTGTATGCACAACCATCCCCACATCAAAGTGAACTGTG
The DNA here is from genome assembly GCA_016801845.1 of Polydactylus sextarius. Lineage (NCBI taxonomy): Eukaryota > Metazoa > Chordata > Actinopteri > Polynemidae > Polydactylus > Polydactylus sextarius. Next base: position 28,910,524 of record CM028906.1, read on the forward strand.
CCCGCGAGGACATATTTAAAAATCAATGCGGTCTTGGATGTAGCTAAAAAATTTATATCATTCACTGGTGTCTTGCTCTCTTCAGCACACACACACACACACCTAAACACACACACACGGATTCAATACCAGTTGTAATTCAGTGACAAAAAGCCGTGTTAGTCACCGACGAGTGCGTGCGTGTGTGTGTGTGTGTGAGCGGCGGTGGCTCAATAGTTTGTCAGTTGAGGATCAAACTAACATGTTCGACACGTTTCATCATTTTCCACAGGTCATCAGCTGTGATTCATCTCCCTCCGTCACATGTTTGAAATGTGTCTCAGGATCACAGGATCTTCAAAGACAGAACAGTGAAACACATGTACAGTCTCAACTCAGAGAGCAGAGTTTTTCACTGTAAGAGACTTGAAAACAATGTTTCTAGTTGCAGTTTTGAGACTGTTTTATGTCTTAAATTCATCTTTAACCAGACATCATAAAGATAGTGTATACAGAAAATGAACAAACAGGTTTTTGTTCCTTATCTATGATATGACATATGAACATTTCCTCAGTTTCATTGATACATTTGATTAACAAGATTGTGCTGATCCTGATTGATGGAAACCATGGTAACGAGCTGTTTGACGGCGGTTTCCTCTGTTGGTTCAGTGTCGACTCATCTCATCTATTTGTATAAATGAAGTGAAGTTGTTTTTAAAGCTGCTGATGTCGCTTTGTCTCGTCTTTAGATTAATATCAGACTCTTTTAAAATAAAGATGGAGACATTTTCAAATGTTGTAACAGTTGATTTCCCAGCATGCACCAGGGATGCAATTGTCAGAAAAGTTAGAGACTTAATTAATAAACTAATCAATACATTTAACTTATTAAGCTAACTTATCGCTAACCGCTAATCAGTAAAGCTCGTTAGCGTTAGCTATCAGTCGCTAGTTGTCTCTTTGCTAACGTTTCCATTCATCTGATAACAGGATCTTTATTAATGTAACAAACATCTTGTCAGTTTTTAATCCGTCACCAACTTGATGGACATAAACGAGTCTGTAGACGCCATCTTTGTTTGTTTGTTGTCATCTGGTCGTCATGGAGACGTGTCTCATCGTCTTTTACTTAGCAACTAGCGACGACTTGTGATGACGTGTGACGGTGAAGTAAAGGAACGTTTTCACCTCAACACTTTGTTTCTAGAGACGAGGAGTAAAACAGAGCAACATGATTGGTCCTGAATGTTTGGGGTTTTTTTTAGAAAACATTTTATTATTTACAAATCCAGCCTATAGACAACAAAATGAACATATGTCTCATTTATATGATAAAGTTTGGTCAACTAGTTTTACTCCTGAAGAAAAATACTCAACAGTTGAATTATAACTACGTTTCCCTGAGTAAACAGGAAGTTAGATACTGTCGATACTGGTGAGAACAGTATAGAATAATTATTCATGATCATTCCATTGATCTATTATTAATGTGAAAATAAATAAATAAGTACAGCTTTAATTTGGTGCTTTGAAGTATAAAAATATAACTTTACAATCCTGTTGCCAATTAGCAACATGAAGCTTTTGTCTGAGGAATGTGACGGATCGGTCGGTGTCACATTACTGTAGATAAAAATGAGACGTATAATTGGGGGAAGAAAAAAAAACACTGAGATCTCTGTTGTCATTGGTCTAAAAGTTGCCGGTTGATACAGAGAAGAACTTTTATTTTTAATGTGTTGTTTTGAGCAGCTGATTTTGTGACATTTAGTCGTAAAAGTAGAAGAACAAAGCATCACATTGTTCTTAGAAACCAGGATTACAAAGAGCAACTTCACCAACACTAAATCTAAACCTACTTATTTAGACTTGTATTGAGCCAAAATGGAGCTCAGTCCTCCTTATTTGTCTGCAAGCGAAACTTTTTATCATTGATTTAAGAGTCACAGATTTTATATATTAGCATTTGGTTTCCCTTATATTGCTTTTGTGATTGTTAAGGGCCTTTGGTTTGGAGCTACAAACAGATAGAAAATAGAAGACGAAGAAGCTAAAGAAGGTGAGAAGAAGTGGAGCAGTTGAAAACAAAACTGTATAAAGAAGAGTCAATATCAAATGTTTCTTGTCTTTACCCACAGAGATTTGATTTTTCTGTAGAGTTTCATAGTGCTGTTTCATAATGAGCTCTAGAGTTGATAGTACAGTTTATCCTCAGGTTTGTTCCAGCAGTTATTATTATTATTATTTATTTATTTTATTTCTTTGGCTTTTCTGACCTTTAGCCTGTTCAACCTTTATGCCACGGTCACGGAGCATCCTTAAAATGCCATGGTGACTACCGGTGCATGCGGCATATTGGCACTGCAGCATTTCCACCAGACCACCGCCGCCCTCCAGCAATATCAATTCTCCTCCTGTGTGGTTTACCCATGAGGAGGGTTATACTGCTCCCTGCTTGTTTATTTATGTAAACCTATAATACTTATCATCCACGACAGTGTGAAACCTATAAGAATGCAGCCATTAGTCAAACTACATTACGATGTGACTGCAGGAAGTCTGACATATCATACGAACGGTTTCCATCCTGGCAGAACATATTACAGTAACTATAAAACAGGGCTTTGTTATCGCTACACAGTCTAATTGTTTGCACCGACGGGACTATTGTTTTGACACTGATAGAGCTCTAACACTATTATCGGATTTGTTGCTATCCCATATCAAATCAATGTTGTATATTATGTAGCAAATTGTGCAAGATAAAGGTTGTAGGAAGTCTCCACAATATTGGACCAGAATAATGCATCGCCTCCACAAACTGCATAGGATTTTAGATCAAAACACTACAGGAGCCACTTGAATGTTTGGATTCATTTCTATTCTGTCAGTCAGACAGAGTCAACAGAGATGTGTACGCCACAAATGAGTTCCTTATTTACACATCCCCATGCACAATAAACCAGTGTGAAGATATGAGTCAAAGTCCAGAATAAAAGGGCAAATATATCCTCACTGTGTCAATGTGTCAGAAAGAATAATAATTTGATACGTGTCCAACACATAATTCTGCTTTGAAATAAAATTAGAATAAAAAGAGAAGTTTAAAACAGAAAAGAGGCTCTGGTTTTATCCAGAATAATTGGTTGTATTCACAGATCAGTCTACTTTGTTAACACGCTCGGCTTCGTGGCTTCATATGTAAAGATGATGGTCAAACACAAGAAAAGACAAAAACAGGAGGATAGGAGTCCAATAAAAAGGGGCTAAGTCGGTCGCATCAACTGAAACAAGTCGTCATTCATCAGGACAAACAGGATGTAACTTGTCATTCCCACAGAGACGATGTTATTACCTCAACTGAGAAAAAAACAAGAGAGAATTATATCAAATTCCATCACCGGAATATTATTATGACTGTAAATTACACTGAAACTCATTAGTTTCAAAATGTCAAAATGTCACATGATATAAGACCTGAGAGCAGAATAATTGTTCTGTCACAGTTGAAGCTTTGAATCTTGAGTCTGGATGAAGAGATTTGACATGTTGGTTTGACAGTAAATATCAACCAACATGGACGAGTGTTGTTGAAGCTGCTGGATGATGAAAGACTGAAGCTCTCGTCCTTCAGCAGCAAAACTTCAGTCAATCATGAAGAAAATCTTTTTTCTCCAAGTAGAAAAACAGAAAGTCAGTAATTTTCTGACCTTTTTTTAAACTGTTTCTATGATATTGTAATGTTTGTCTCTTTGTAACATTCAACACTTGAGAAAGTTCATTGTCTTATTATTTGTTTTTTACTCAGTTTTTTACTTTTTACGTTTTTACATCATTTTTTTATGATTGAATCTTTCACACACAAGAGACTTTCACATAAAAGAAGCTAGAAAACATACGTGAAATGAAATATGATCAACAAAATCATTATTTATTTTCTACACCAGCTGCATTTGAAGCAGGAGACGCCCCGAGTGTGAGTTCGTCCTCCATCACCTGCTGCTGCTTAATGTTTTAACTCGGCTCCAAGCTCCTTTATCCTTTTGTTGCTCCAGTATTTGTCACATTAAAGGAAGTTTCTGAGAGGAAAGTTTCCATAAAACCTCTCCAATATTAGAAAACAATTACAACTGACCACTAATAATAATAATAATAATAATAATAATAATAATAATAATAATAATGATAATAATAACATGAAGCTGCCGATCAAATCACAACCTACATGTATGAGAAGTATATGTATTAATAAAGTTTAATTGATACTGTGTGAAGAAGTCATGTGTCTGAGTAGTAACTTTGACTAAATATATATTTTGTTTCATTCTTTTATGTTTAATACGATGTCGTCTCATGGATTGTAGATAACTGACAGGGGGCGGAGCTACAGTGCCCCCTATTGACCTGCTACTGCTACTGCTGATCAATGTCATTAGTTCTCACTAGATGTTAGTTTTTGTTCAGTGTCTCTATGAAGTTAGTGATACCACTTTGTACCTGATGAGGCAGCGTAGTTTCCAGTCTGAAGAAGCATTAATGAGTAAAGTCTAGTTTACTAGTCGACTTCACCATCGATCAGTGAGTCTCAGTCTCTGTCGTGATCGTTGGTGACTTGTGTTCCCATGATGTGGAGTCTCAACAACTGGTCTGAGACCTGTAGTGTTCACACTACAAGACTTGTCAGTGATTGACTCCCGATCACACCGTGACGTCACCAAACTCTACGTCTGGTCACGTGAACTAGACAGGATGTAGCCGCTGCTTCTCACCGTGATTTACAGCCGTTTATTGTTGACGAGCACCGGTGAAGACGCTGCCTCCGACACAGACTAAACTGCTAAACCGGCGTGTAAACATCACCATGGCAACAAGCTGGTTTTCAAGGTGGAGCTGAAATCAGCAGCAGACCTCCCCGGTACCGGGTAACATCTGGATCAGACGCGGGGAGTTTGTAGAAAGTGAAAATGAAAGAAAAAGCGTTAAAACGTCAGACTTTTAAACGTGGTTGTGAGTGAATCAGTGAGACGGCAGCAGCATTTATCTCACATCCCTCCTCTGATTGGCTGTCGCTCTTTGTCAGTCTCTTCAGACTCCTCCAGTTTTCTAACATGACAGATCCAGTCCCGGTCTCAGACCAGGTCCCGACGGCCTCTGATGGAGTCGTTAGGGCTGTTCACACATTATGATCATTAACTGATGATTCACCAACCATCAGAGGACCAAGTCCACCAGACACCACCACTGGAGATCACTGGTGGAGTCGACCAGTGTCAACTAGACTTAAAGTTACATTTCTCTACTTCAGGTCCTTGGAGCATTTTGCAGATAGTTGGTTATTTTTTACACTTTGCCCATTTCAATCAGATCATTTTAACAACATTGTCCTCCCAGGTGAGTTACTGCCTATAGGTCTGTTAGAAAGGAGATTACATAATTATATTAAAGTCCAGTGTTAGAGGGGATTTCACTGCAACAAAATAAGTTTTAATTTCTTAGTTTAACTTTAAGAGGATTACTCTCCCAAACACTTTTAGTCAACTATGGGATTCCAATTACAAAACTCAACCAACTTTAAATTAACATTACATCCATATGTAGATGTTTCCTGGATCTTTTAAGCGTCTACTAATGTCTGTGCTGTTGATCTGTATCGACCGGAGGTTAGACTCAACGTGGATTAACATGCACACACACACAAATCCACACACAGACCTACTTGAGCTGACAACTCAATCAGCGGCCGGCCAGAGGAGAGAGCTGACAGCTGCCTCGTTACACATGCGGGAGATCTCTTTCTAAAATTACAGTTTTCACAACTCACAGCTGTTGTAGATGTGTGTGTGTGCAGAGAAGGAAAGACAGAGTCAAAGAGTGAAAACCTCCTCGACGAGAAGAAACGAGGTGAACCGGAGAAAAACACTCGTGTCTGTGTATTAAAATATTAAGGAACAAAGCTGTAATTGGCTTCGCTGAATCATTGTGATCCTTTCAGTTGAGCCGTTTAGTGGAGTTAAATGGCTTTTTGATGATCAGTGTTAGTCTCAGTGTTCACTGAAAGCAGCTAATGAGAGGAAGCCTCAGACGGTTTATTCTCATTCTCTATAAACACTTACCTGGTATGTGAATCAGTGTGCATCATTGTTCTTTATATCTGTGAGCGTGTTTGTTTGTGTAAAAGCTATTTAAATCATTATAGTGGAGCAGCAGCCGCCGTCAGCTTATCTGAAATGTGCAATTGCTAGTAAGTGTGTGCCGAACAGACAGAACAAGTGGCGGCGTGTTTGAGACCAAGTGAGAGAGTAAAATCATTCCATTTGCACAATAATGAAGTGGGGTCAGAAGCCATCAGCAGTGTTTGCCTCCCACCTAATTGTGCTTATGTTTTAATGGACTCTGTGCTCCATTATTTTGCTGACCCTGGCTTATCACAGAGGCCTCAATTACAAAGAAACAGAGCCAGAAGCATGAGAGCGTGTGTGTGTGTGTGTGTGTGTGTCTGTCTCTGTTTGCATTTGTCAAACTCTTGGTGAAACAACGCTGCCACACAGTAACATTGATTATTTGAAGCTTTTATCAGGTTGGATTTACTAATATTTTATACCAGATTGTCAAGATGAAGAGAAGTGCACAAAGTTAATTTATAATTATAGTTTTCATTTATTTTCATGTGTAACTGCGGCATCAGTTTTTGGTGGAGATTTGTGTTTTGTATCAGAAAGTCTGTGTTTAAAGGTGATTATGAAAAGGTTGAACTCGTCGAGTTGTTTATTAAATTCTGTTTAAAATCTGTTTTATCTCTTAATGTTCACTTGAGTTGAGAAACTTTGTCCCACAAGAGAAACTTCTTTCTTCAGGACGGCACCATAAAAACATAAAACATGAACATAATAAAAACACAATACGACAACAGAGCAGCTGAAGACATTAAAAGTGTTGGTATTATACAACACATAACACAATAAAAGTTTAGTGCCATAAAAGCAAAGAAAAAGTGTAATAATAAGAATAAGATAAATATGTTGAGCTGAGCTGGAGCCTAAAGGCAGTCGATATTGTTTATTTGAATGGATATTTTTTAATTTCATATGAGATAAATGAAAACAGGATCGTTAAGCAGAAGAAAAGACGTTAAATTCACCAAACATTTGTAGAAAGACGTGATGTTGAACGATGGTGACAGATGAATAGAAACACACAGGAGCCTATATTGTTACCAGACTACACTAACGCATATCATATGAATTTGTTGTCGTAACTGACTGACAATGTATTGATTCTTTGCTGTGGCTCTAGTGTAGGTAATGGAGTTTTTCACAGTCTGTTGTAATAATAGTAGCTCTGTTGCACCATGCGAGATCAAGCAGTTCTAAGAAAGTAGTAGAATTCATTTCAAATAATAATATTTTGGCCACAGGTTTGCTCTGGGCAGCCGGGTTTCACCAGCTGAAGGAAACTAACTCTTTCTTCGTGCTTATTGCTATTCATGCTCTCTGCTGCTGCAGACTGGCCCTTAATTATTCAGATGAATAAATTACCTATAAAGCAGAAAGTGAAGTCATGGTGTGCCAGGAGGGAGCAGGCCTGTCAGCTTCAAAGGGCCAGAACCTGCCCAGATCCTGTGGGCTTCACTCCACTTAACACCAGTCACTACACTGTTAAACTTTTCACTGTAAATTCACAGTAATTAACTGGCAGCAGCTTCACCAGTAAACTGCTGTATTTTAGAATTACAGTATATTACTGGAAACAAGTCTACAGTTCATACTGATGGTGTTTTTTCAATAAATGACTGCATATTTACAGTATTTGAATGTATTTAATGTATTTAATGATAACTGCAGAATGTTACTGTAATACTACTACTACTACTACTACTACTAATAATAATAATAATAATAATAAAGAAATGGCAGCAGGACAAGATTCATTATTATTTTCCTTTTCAAATATTTATTAAGATAAAAACAGTGCAACACAAGTAAAACTAGACATGAATAAACCTTAACTCTCTGTCTATTTTCTTTAAAAGATTAACAATCTTTAATCTAAATTACAGCGCATATGATATTTGGTAACTCACTGTGACAATTTTGTTTTTTGTGAGAAAGAAACATCAAATTGTTTTAGTAAACCTGCTGCAGAACAGCAGCAGTATCGTTTGTGTTAGTGTAGCACTGAGAGAAGAACAGTAAACAACAAACAAATTACACTGAGGTTTAGTGGACTGGTGAGAGGAGGTTGTGTGTGTAAGATCAGACCATGAAGTCACATTTGAAGTCACTGATCTTCTTGATGTGTGTGGATTCACTGATGCTGGCTTCTGTTGGACCATGTTGCTGCTCTTCTTGCTTTGTACCTTCTCACGTCTTGTTTTTATGCTCCTCTCAGGACTGATGTCAGTGCAGCTTCTGAAAACAACATATAAAGACAAAAACATTTTTCTTTCAGGTGATATCGGTCTATGGACGCAATGTTAAAAAGAAGCAGTATCGACCATAACAATATTGCTCAAGGCAGTAGTTGTGTTTGTAGTTGCTGTTCTTGTGTCAGAGGCACTATTGGCTGTCACTCCAGCTTATTGGACAATGGTGCGTGAAGAAAAGTGAATCAAGTCGAGCTCTGTGGTGCAGTATATGTAAAAAAGAAGCTACCTTTTGAATGAATTCCAGTGTGCGCGCTGCATCATGTTGATACTGAAGGTTGATGTTGTAAAAGGAGACTACAGCCCAAGCACAAAGGACGTCCCTTCACATCGCACCGTTCTCATATACTCATCATCCAACACTGGTTTGTCTGTGTCACTGGACCTAAGAATAAAGAAGAAGGATTCATCAACACACTCAGGAAAAACATCTGACTGCTCTTGCTCTCTGTCAACATCATCCAGAACTCTCTCTTTTACACCCTTGTTCTCTGCTTGTTCACCCGAACATCCTGGCTGCATAACTTCTCCACTATCTGAGGACAAAGAGCTTGAACTGTCTCTTACAGTGCATTGTTTGTGAGTTCTTGATAAATGGGATGAAAATGTAGACACCACAAGGAACTTTTTGTCACAGTTTCTAAATGGACAAGGAACTGTCCTGCCCTCTCTAATGTGTCCCTTTATGTGAGACAGTAAATTGGAAATGCTATCACACGTTGTAGTGCAACAGTCCACATGACAACATATATTATGTCATTAACAGTCACTGGCCTAAAAAGCCAATTTCATCCGATGCCCTTTGGTCTTTATTTGGGTGATCTCTGTACACGTGTGTTTTGAAAACACTTATTTTTTCGGGATATGCGGTTTCAATCAGGGGGAGCACATTTGAAGGTCAAGTTTCTGACATTCTTATTCCTCACAAAAGCAAATTTTGTTTCACAGTTACAACTACACAGTTCACAAGGAAACATTTTGGCAAATGAAATGAAAACCAAGATTTAAGTGATCTAATTTGTCCAAAAAAGTATTTTTTTAGTTTTTGTAAGTCAATAGCTAATACATGCAACAGTTTGGCACAAATAATAAAAGCAGTGAATTAAAGCGAGGTTCTAGACAGGTCTTAGAAAAAAGTCTTGTAAGACTCATTTGCAGAAAACACAAAGGACTAAGTTCAATTTACTACCTTTCTAGATTAGTAGTTAATTAGTAGTAATTAACTAATTAGTAGTAATTAGTGGTTAATTAGTAGTTAAGTAGTAGTTATCTACCAGCAAAAGCAACAGTGTTTAATGCTAATGTAAACCGACAGACAGTGCTAATTTTCAGTTCGTTAATTTTAACTATCTTGCAAAAATGAAACTTTGTTCTACAGTAAAACTAAATGGTTCTAAATGGCAAAACATTCAGGTCTGGCTATGTCAGTTGATTTTCACCTTTCTTTCACCTTCCCAAGATGCTCAGCTGTCTACAGTAAAGTTTACAGTATAAGTGCTGTAATTTGCTGTAATCACATTTTTTCTCCCAGATTGCATTGCAGTTTATCGTATGATACTGTGTGACAGTAATACAGTAACATACTGTTCAGATTTCACTGTAAATTTACATCAAAGGTTTACAGTGTAGGAATATATGTCTAGGCTTTTATAAGCCTGGTTTAAATGTCAGGGGGTAGGAAGCTCCCAAGTGTGGGGCTCAATATTGAATGAAACTCACATTTAAATCAGCCTGCGTGGCTTTAGTGACCTTCATTGGAATTAAATGAATAGAAGCTGAGGAAGAGGTCAATATGGTGGTCAAATTAAGATGTTTGTGAATTTCTCTCATTTAAATAAATCCTGTTGGGGTTGGTTTAGTCTCTGTCTTCAAACACAATATAAATATGCACATTATATGTTTAGAATCTGCTTCAGAAATATGACCTCTGCTTGTTCCCAAACAAGTTTGGTAGTTGAAGTTGTGGATTAATGTTTTTAATATATTTAAAGCCTTACAACATACTTATGTGTTTTACATTTGGTGAACCAGACAAGAAGCTCTACAGAGGCTACAGGGGTCTGGGTGGGTAAACTAAATGACCGAACATCCTCCCAGTGTGATTCCTGTCAAGGTGCTGTTGAGCAATGTACTTAACCCCCCCAGCTGCTCAAGTGGAGCTGTCAAGTACAAGAGAAACAGCCAGATATTATGTGGTTGCAGTGGTTATCTCCCAGGTGTGAATGTGTGTAACTGATGCAATGAATGTGAAGCAGGTGGATGCAGGAAAAAAAAGGACGAACATGGTCAGAAAACCTTCCCCGGAGAGATAAACTTAAACACATAAATGATGTTATAGTACAGCTGCGTTGGTGCGACGTCTCTCAGAGGCTGAGGTTTTAAAATATCTGCCCAATATATTCTCTGTCCTTTAATATTCCTCGAAGTTTTTCTGTGATTATCTGTTAAAATCAGATAAAGACAAATAAAAACTTTAACATCACGGAAATGTCCATCATTTACTGTGATTTCGAGGGTTAACTCTTAGTGATTTCACATTTTGAGGAAAAAGTCTATTTACTTTAAAGTGACATCCAGAGTAACATGAACCAGAGTCTATTTCACCATCAATACCAGTCAAACTCCCCTCAACAGATATGTTACGTTGGTTGAAGTAATATCCAGTTTGACCGTCTTTTGTTTTCACAACCAAATAGTTAACAATGAAAGTAAATGGGGCAGTCAGCCAAACGTATCTAAATTGTCATTTTTTAACCACTAATAAAGCTCAAAATATCACTTCACTTCAGCAGTAGCATGAATAGGGTCCCTACACATAAACTGAAGTACTGATAACTTAGTAAGTGAACCCAGAGTTTATTAAAAACACTGTTTTACAAGACTTACCCAACGTCTGGTTTTATAACAACTGGTGATGAAGGTTGTTCCACATCAGCAGATTCATCATTTTTCTCTCTTCACGGACACATCAACCTGTTGTTCAGGAAAATGATGAATCTGCTGATGTGGAACAACCTTCATCACCAGTTGTTATGAAAACAAGACTTAGAGAAGTGATGTTTTGAGCTGTATTAGTGGTTAAAAAATGACAATTTAGATACGTTTGGCTGACTGCTAAACGTATCTAAATATCTAAATAACATATCAAACCTACCGTCACTTTAAATAAGACTATTAACACCAGTCCCATGTCACCAGCATGTAATAGCTCGAGCATAAGCTTAATTAAGCAAAAAATATTATCAGACAACTCAAAGCTGCAGTTTGTTGCTACTGGGTTTAGAAAACAACAGTTGTTGTAATTTGGAGCTTTAGAGACAGAACCAGATGAGTTGTTCAACTTATTTCCAGTCTTTACTGTCTTTATTATGCTAAACATGACTAATTGTATTGAGCCTCTGATACTAAACTCTTTATTCTTTGTTCATTATTCTTTATTTTCAGAAACATGACAGTGAAAGTGAATCCTGTACAACAACAACAACAGACAAAGAACCAGGTTCAACTCTGGGATCTTCTTGATGTAAGTGAATCTGTTTTGAAGTAAATCAAAGTGATTCTTCTTCTGATTTTCTCTTCAGTCAGTCAGGTTGGTGTGTGATGTCGTCTCACACTGTCCTTTGAACGTCTTGGTCAGTTTATGAATAATGACTTGTTAACCTCAGGGGTCAAGCTACATGTGCCTCACGACGTGTCATATAAACGTCCCTCCAGACTTCTGTTGGTGTCGTAATCACCACTGACGCTTCACACGATGTCAATGACCCTGACAAGGTACAGAGGGACACCACAATCAAACTAGACCTCTGAGTTATTTGTCTCCTAAATTAAGTTAGAATACAACTGACTTTTTATTAATCACTTTTTCGACTAAAATGCACCGTGAGCTGCTACGTTGTCATGATGTGACTGAATGTGACAGAAGCGTTCAGGTTGTTTTCAGATTTGATGCTGATACGTCATCAATCATCTCTGTCCTGCGTCTTCAGAGAAACGACACTCGAGTCGAACACAAACACTAAATCTGATGAATGACAAGTTACATTTTCTGATTAACATTGAAACCTGGGACAATATCATCTTTACATGTCTCCTGTTTCTCTTATGTTTCATTGTTTTTGACTTTTAATACTGTTGAGCTCTGAAAAAAAAAAAAAAAAAAAAACCAATTGATTGACATTGATATTTAATCATATTTTATATTTCCATGAATTCAAACTCATGTGATGTGACATATTGTAATAAAGAACAAACAGTTTTAATTCAAAACATTCACAAATAATCTCAAGTGAAAATATAGAATATTATCAGATTTTGTTTCTACAATTCACATTTTATATTTTTTATTGTCTTTTATTAGATTGATTTCCTGGCCTCTGTTTAGTGCAGATACTTTCTTAATTTCATTATGTTGAAAATCTTAACAACATTGGTGTTATCAGTGCCCTGAAACCATGTTTTTCGATAACGGGTTCCAGAGTGGGAAAATCTCAAAACGCCGCCCCCTCACGTTGTCGTGTTGACGCCAAAACAGCACTTTATGACAACGACAACGATAACGTCACAGTCCCACGTGGCCAGAGTCCTGGACTAGGAAGCAGGACTAGTTGTTACCACGGTAACTTCAGGGTTAACTCCGTCCTACGAAGGTGGTTCACTTCCTCCACGTCTCCATGGTAACTGATGCTGAACTAACCTGCTCCGGATATTTCTTATATTTAGTTCTTATATTATAGATAGTTCTTATATTTAGTTGTATTGTTTTGTGGCGCTAGGGTTGCAGCTGAACATGAAGGTTAAAGTTGTATCAGCCTATTCACCGTAACAACAGTCTAGATTTCAGCATCATTCATTTGATTTTAATTTAATTCCAGTCACATCTACTCGTCTCTGTGTTGCTGTGAAACTACAACAACTTTACGTCGACACAATCGATCTTTTACCAGCTTCTGTTCAGTTTCTAGCAGCTGCCACCGTGTTGCTTTTTTCCTGGATTATCGGCCGGTTTTCCTCATGTTGTTGTAAAATCATCGTCTGCTCTTCAGCTGTGAAGTCTCTGCTCTGCTACTGGTTCTTTCATGTTTGTGATTGGACGTCTGCTGCAAACTCCGCCTCTTTTATGTGAACGCTCACATCTAGACTGGAACAACCTGGTTGACTAATGGAGTTGATGAGCAGCTTCGTAGGAGCTGAGAGAGACTGAGACTGTTAGTTAGTGAAGCAGAGAACTGGACCAGATCCTGGTCTGTTGGACTGGCTCCGTAGTACAGGACTCTGGAGACGTAGTAGGAAGAACTTGCAGGTAACAACAGGTCACAGAGCTGTTTGTGCTGCTGAGTTTATTATCACTATTACAACAAAACCTCTTAATCCTGTATCAACTAGACGACCAGTGGAGACATAAACAATTAATAAATAAAAACAAGCTTCTTCTTCTTGTGTTTATGTTTGTCGTCAGTGAACAAGGAGCTCTGTCTGTGTTTGTTTACAGCGCCACCTATAGGTTTGGCATGTGTATTACACCGATTTAACTCTGTTTCCATCTGGATGTGGATATTTCCTGAAACGATACATGTGTGGACTCAACACTATTTTAATCCGTAAAAGAAAAATATCAACGTTGTCATGTGGACGTAGTCTTAGGTTTCTTATCTCATCTGCAGCAGATCAACCATCATCTTTTGACCTGATACACACCTGTTTACTTACCACATCCACCCACACCTGCTGTACATCATGTAGACTCATTGGTTCATTGAAATTAGTGTTATAATGTTATAAATTTAAGTGAAATTCATCAATTTCCAGACAAACTTATTGGATATGATTTTTACACTGTTTTATTCTCTCACAGTGAACTCTCTCTCTTCTGTGTCATGTTCCTAGTTAAACCATTCAGCATCACAGGCCTGATTACAATGTTTATTACCCGTCAACCTGCACAAAGAAAAGAACTCAGAGAATTGAGGAGCAGAAACAGCGACAACCCATGCAGGCTAATCTGCCAGCCATGCGAGCCTTCAGGGCAGGGTTTGGTAATGTGATTTAGATGAGTTTCCCACACTGGTGTGTCACTGCCGTCTCCCCTCAGCGCTTCAGCGACAGTCCCTCATTACACACCGTGCCACCGTCAGCCGTATCGCCAACGAGCATGACAGCTTTTGACACTGGGACACCCGGTTTGTTCGCGGGCGAAATGACGGAGAGAAATGAGGAAGAGGAAGAGAAGGAAAGAGGTTTTAGATTTAGAAATAATAGAAATGGAATTCCCTTTTTTGATTCATCCTTTCAATTACTTATTGTTGTTTTATTACAGAACATTATGGCTCCAGTCATCACACATATTTGACTTGTCTTTGGGCTTTAACCCTCGAAGCTACTTCAGAGGATCAGATAATATATTCTATTCTATGGAACTTAACAAGCTGCTTATTTACCAGGAATATTTCAGAAAATAAGAGTGGAAACAGGTCAAACAAACATGTCACATACACTTCCTCCTCCAACTTCACTGACTCTGTCCAATTTTGGCCTTTGTTACATGGCAGCTTTCTAATTTCAGACTTGTGTGTGTGTGTGTGTGTGATAGAGGAGGAGGGATGAGAAAGGAATAACGAATTAAGACAGAGTCTGTATTGATATGCTGCAGGTATGTATGTATGTATGTGTATACATACATACATATATATATATATATATATATATATAACAATACAGAAAATTCAGGCTTTGGTTCAATATTTTTTGATACAAAAAAGAGAAACATTTTTTCGAACACAGCGACAGAAGCATTTCAATAGAAACAAAGAATTCACACAGTGAAACTGTCATGAAATGAATGAAACAGGGTTTCACATATAATGATCGATGTGTGGTTGACACCACAGAATCAACACTGGACTCTACAAATTCATTAATTTATATTCCAACATGAAACACAACGTTAGTTCTGTTCTGTCTGTGTCTCTCTCAGACTCTAGATTCAAGTGAGACAATGTTCCTGGAAAGTTCCTGGCCCTGAAACGTTACCAGGAACTTACTGGTGGAAACACCAGGAGCAGTTTAGTGGATTGGTGCTTGACAATGTAGCCTCAGGTGGAGCAGTCGAGCTCAGATCCACTGAGCTTTCAGCACAGAGCCTCGTCACAAGTTGATAAAATAAATATAAAATTGCGGCGTGACCACTGTATCGAGCAGTTCAATACAGATACAGGTATCCTTGCACCACTAATATATATATATATATATATTAGGAGTATAATATATGTGTATGAGTTTACATATTGTAGATGTTAGTGAACAGTGTTATTGAGAGTGTGTATGTTTGTCTACACTGTCAGTTTCTTCGTGTGTGTTGGTAACTCTCCTTGCCTCAGGGTTGGACATTGAGGCTTTGGCTTTGTGCCGACTGCAGAAATTGGGAAGCGTCCTCCTCTGACTCCTTCTCCCTCAGCGTTCTCTGTGTAGTTGTAGTGACACAACTGTTTTGTGAACCTCGGAAACACTTCCGTCGGTGCCTGTGTTTACGTGCAGCAGTTTGTTGTTGTGTGTTTGTATCTTCTTGAGCTGCACTACATTTTAAACTCTCTCAGCCACTCACACATCATCTTCCTTTGAGCCAAATCAAGCAAAAAAAAAAAAAGACAAGCAGTGAAAAGTATTAACAACTGCAGTCTTCCCATTTAGCTCCAGACCAAAGACGTCATCAGGAAAAATATCTGGAACAAAGAGGACTTTGAAAAAGTCAGGACAAGGGCAAATTTCTTCATTTCTTGCCCCTCTGGTGTTCTCATGCACTAGTCTCAATCATAGAGCCTGGTTATCTCCACCAGCCAATTATTTGATTAGAGGAAGGACGGGTTTAAATCATTTGAACCACTTCATAATAAGGAGGGGACAATATAGGATCCCAGAGATCTAGCAAATACCACAGGGCTAAGCCTCAGTATAAAGGGATAAGATCTAAAGAGCTTCCAAATAATTCTAGACCAGCATGACACACACACACATACACACTGACATTTATTACACGTTACCCACAATGCCTGACATCAACCCCAGTACATCCCACGGTGCACGGTAGGACTCTCATCAAGTTTTTCTTTGTATAACTCAAAGGGAAATTTGAGATAAAACAGCATCTTTCCCTTTAAACTGTTGGTTTAAGTAAAAAAAAAATGTTCTTAGAGTTTGTGAAAAAAATTGCTTGAGTTTATGAAATTCAAGGTTATAACATTACTAGAAAATATTATGTGGGAGACTTTGCCCAAAACCACATGCATTTGTAAGAGTTCTAAATATAACCACTCGCTCAGAATGATGAATTACATTTGGCTTCGGTCACTGCAGAGTGTGAACACAGGCAACCACTGCTTTAACTGTGGGTGATAAAGTATAAATGGTCTCACCTGTTGCACAAGAACAAACTGTTTGTCTTATTAAGGGATGAAAATGCACCTTCGTGGAACAAGTTCACCACTAATTCATCTTCTCCTGCAGCTGTGACGATGTGTTTTCTTTTGCATTTTGCATTTCTTGCTTTTTTTAGATTACACTCTTGTAATTTATTAAAGATTCTGGGTTATTTTTTTCATTACAGTTCACAAACTTCTACCTCTGCACCGTCCAACCCCGTATCTATCAGCGCAAATTCAATTTCATTTGGAGGAACTTGGATCTCACAACCTTCAATTCATTTGCAGCTTTGGTTTAGTGAAGCTTATTCAGACAAATGTGTTAACAGTTACATTATCAATACAAAAAAAATTCTGTTATTGATCGTTGGTTAGAGCTTAGAGCTACATGTGTAAAACATTTATCCATAATGACTATGACACTTTCTTCCACATGCAAAACAGAATGAATATGACATGAAAACATCTAACAGCTACTGAGGCTCTTAACCTGCCTTCATAACAGAACATGATGCAAGAAGAAAGCAACGGATTCAAACACGCTATTGATTTCCAACTGAAACAGGTTAGATTCTCACAGCTGGACGCAGGCATTAATACTGAGAGGAAACTGTAAGAGTAGTGATGTTCAAAGGATCCAGGCAGACACAGGCCCTATAGCAGCTTTACTGCTGTATGGTACCTGTGTGGACACGTATACATGTCACATGTGTTTATGTGGAAAACCCTGCATGCTCTGTCATAAAAAATTGATTTAATGCAGTAGTTCATTCAGGTTCAGTCAGACGGGGCAACAACATGTCACCTACTGTTTTAATGGAAACAGTCCAAACCAAAGAAGAAGACATCGGGGTCTATTTCTGACAAATTGAAACGACTCATTTACATGAATCAATTAAATTTTATTTCATTCTGGGAAGAAGACACAATGAAGTCTTCTATGACTGAGCACAGTAGATGGTATTGTTAGAACTATGCATATATTAGAAATCATTTTGAAATGTTTCTGGCTGCACAGACGAAGCGTTTGACCTCTTGACGTTGTGTCATTTCTTATTGATCAGCTGGAGACACACAAAGGGCTTCATAGACAAGTCTTGTTACTGGGTTAAAGTGCTCTGTCTGTGGTTGCTCTACAGTCCTGGACTACTGATATACAAAAATATCAATATTAATAGAAATGTAGATTTCACACACATATGCAGCATTTTTCCACTGTGGTGATACAACGTCAATGATCCTCCTGAGATGTTTTTCTCTTTAGGTTTCATGATAACGTACCAAATAATCTTGGCTGCAAATGTATTTTCTTTGCACTTTGTGCAACAGTGATTAACAATTAACAATCTCAACTTGCAGTTCTGTGTTTCTTTGCATCAAAAGGAGTCAGATGAAGTAGTTTGAGCATCTGATTAAGATTCTTCTTTTGTGCCTTTTTTTTTTCTTTTTTCTCTCAAGATTTTTTCCAGGCACGTTCAAATAGTCGGAGGCCCCAGAGGAAACTAATAACACACTGAATTGAGAGAACAGAGAATACATAGATCATCTGGCCTGGGAATGCTTTAGGGTAAACTAGGAGGAACTGGAAAACACGGCCAGAGAAGAATGTCTGCATAATGTGGGTGGATGGATGGACATTCACTACAACTTTAATGCAGAGGAAAAACTGCAGTCATGGTGTCTTGTTTGCTAATGTTGTCAACCTGAACCTTAACGGTTCTTTAACACACCTGTGTTCACTACAACGATGGGAGAGGTGAGAAGTCTCAACCAGACTACGTTCACCCGTCATCTTCAAAGTCCCATCGGTTCAAAACACCATCGTTTTCCTCTTGACTTTTGATACAGAGACTTTTAATACGATGATCTGTCCAGCTCCAGATCACACTTAGACCTCTTTTCAGCTTTTAGTTTGAAATCCCTTTCTCCTTCAGAGACCCCTCAGACTTCCCTGGCACCTCTGTGACATTTTTATTTTTAAAGTTAACACCACCTCAGAGCCCCCGATCACTTCTTGTAATTGTCGGAAGGTTTTTACATTGAAAACCTCCCTCACCCCACAGTCCACACTAAGCTTCTGTTGGCTGGTTGCTCAGCTTTCCTGCACGCTGCTGCTTTTATGCAGTCTGTTGGGTGTCCTCCAGCCTTCAGCGGTGGGTCATCATCGTCAGTTGATCAGGTAGATGAGTGTATTAGTTTCACATCTGTGGTGATAGAGCTCCTCTGTCCTCCTGGTGTTCACTGCAGATACAGTACACTGACTTAGAGAAGAGTCCTGTTTGCTCTATAACCTCTGTGCAGCTCAGTGCTTTGGTTTGTGTTTAAACACTTTATCCCCTAACATCTGCGTGGTCCTTAAATTAGGTGGTTTCCAGATGAAGTTAAATGAATTGGTAAAATGTCCCAGATACAAAACTCTTGTGTCCACAGAGCAGGAGGTGAGAGGCCTCTTCACGGTTATTAACCAGACATAAATGAATGACAGAAAATGTAATATTTGTTTGTTGCAGACACATTAAAACACTCTTCTCAGTTCACTGGTTTTGTTGTTTATTGAACAGCAGAAGCATCCTTGTAAAGGACTTCTAGATTAATGCTTTCTGAGATGATGCCACCCAGGAAGGCTGGAAAACCTTTCTTTTCTTTTGTCATGCAGGCAAATATTGTGTTGGAGTCACTGTCAGAGTATAATGAAAAGGGTATTTATGCAACAGTTCAAACTGATGCTAAGCTTGTCGACAGACAGAATCTATAATCAGTCACCAACTCGGGGCCCGAGGGGGACACGCTGCTCTAATAAAATCAGAGGAAAAACAGAAAAATCCTCAAAGAATATAAAACCCCCCAGTCTGCAGACATTTTACTACAAGTTTCAAGCTTTTTTTGTGATTTCTGATGAGAACTGACAACACTCTCCATGAGCTTAGTTGTACAGTTCATCCACTGAGATCTCAGTGGAGGTTAGCAGCAAAACGGAAGAGTTGTTCCTGTTCAGAAAAAGATCTTTTTCTGGGGTTTTAACTTTTTTTTTTAAAAAAAGAAGGAAATTAACAAAATGCCAACAGCTGAATGCAGAAATTCATAGACAAGGAAGTTTCTTCAACAGACACTGGCATCACACTCCTATCAACATTTCCTGAGGGACAACTATGAGCTAATTAATCATCCACTATAACAATACGCTCCACAGCACACACTGGCACACTGTGGATAATTAAAGGTAAAATAGATCACAACATTATATGTCATTTGATAGCTATTGTTATCAAAATACACTATGAGGTCAAAGCAAGAATGAAACCTCTGTAGAATTAAGGTCGTTACAGAGACTGACCCATTTACTGGATGGAACAACAATGAAACACTGAAGTGGCCAAAAATAATTTAGCTTCGTCTTTTCACGTCAGACACGAGTTACTAACACACTGTAAACTGTGTGAGCAGCATGTAACTGAAAAGATTCAACAGCGTCTTTTACATCATCAACACTGGCTCAAATTTAAATAAGTTAAATATTATTTTCCAAAGTTAAATTTACATTTATGTTGATAAGGCAGATACTCTGGCCCGTCCCTCACTATGGAAGTAATTTTTATCAGGTCTTTTTATGTGTAAATTGTTGGAAAAATTCTAAAATATTCACATTTGTATCTTGTTATAAAAGTAATCTCATCGTTAAGCAGCGTTTTCAGCACGAACACGTCTCATCTTTATAAGATTTAATCATTTTATCAGCGTCTCCTGATTCAAGTCAACCCTGTTACTGACACCAAAAAAACCCTGTAAAATAATAAAATTATGGCTTCATTTACAGGAAGTGACATCATTATACATGGACAAGTCATAAAATGAATAAAATAAAGAGCCTGAGACGTGTATTGTCACTTTAAGATGTCTCCTTTCCATAGATAATTTAAAAATGGTGATAAAATTGATTTTATATTTAAAAATGTTCAAAATTGAAAAGGCAGTGCGGTAGGTTTTGTGGAATGACCCTTATTCTTTAAAGCTTTAAGTTAAATATTTTAATTCAGATTTCTAGAAGAAGTTAAACAACCAAACTACTTCATTTTAGTCTGTTGCTGTTAATAACTTGTCATATCATTTTATTATAGTTCAGCTTCTTGGTTGTTAGTCACTGGTTCTTCCTTGGTAAAACTGACATTTACTCCTCTGAACCAAAATGTTTAATTTTTATTTTAGATGGTCTGCTACCTTCTGTTCTTAGTGATTTGAGGAAATGACACATTATGAGGTTGAATCTACTTGCTTCAGTGCTTCTCGCTGCTCCTCGTCATTTATATTTCATACAGTTGTAATAAAAAATGTTTCTTTTTTTTTCTTTTTCTTGGGAGAATCATCCCACCATGCTGTGTGTTATATGAAAGGACAGTATTGTAATACTGCTGCATGGGTGACCACTAGAATAGCTTTATCTTTCAGACGGGGGCTAAGTTTCTTATTGTGCTGATTCATGTTTTGATGAATCCTTCAACACTCACTGAGACTAAAACAAAAAGCTGTTTAACACAAGATGATTTTAACAGTTTCACATATTTACTGGGAATGAAAATGAAGCATCATCACAAGAAAAACCTGTTAAATATGAATATATAGGTCAAATAGAAACGAGCAAGAAAATAATTAGACAAAACTAAAAAAAAAAACAAAACCAAAACAACCAAAAGAACAAAGAAAAGATGCAAAATAACTAAAATAACGAGTACAAATGATGATTCTTGTGTGTTTCAGTTCTTACTGGACATATTTTTCTCATTTGGCTCAAGTCAAGTTTTGTGTGTAGTAAGTTACATAAAGACCAAGTCGTGACAGAAGGTGATTGACACCAAATTTCCACTAAAACAGTTTTAGAAAAGGAAGAACAGTTTGAAAACAATCTGCCTGAGCTGCCAAAGTAAAAGATCTTCAGCCTGAGTCACACAACCACAGTCAAATTTATCCAACATTTAATGGGTAAGTGGGTAATTTTAGATCAGTGTCGTGACCGAGCACCATTATAAAATACTATTGTTATAATATTTCATATATTTTATGCCATTTGGTGATAAAATATTGGCTGAAAACAACGTTATACGGTGAAACTGACTTATCAGGACACGAAGCAGGAACATTCTCAAACTATGAAGAGCTGCAAAGAAAAGCATTGGATCAACATATACTTAACACATTTCCACAGATAGTAAGGCACCAGAGGCACTGTGACAGGGCTGACATGAGTCCTCTTGATAATAAGGACGGGGGCATATACTGTTGACAGGGTGTTCCATGGCTGGAAAGTTTATTTCTTTTCCACTGTGCTGTCAGCAGCAGCCATCTATATTTAATATTTCCATTTCCCTTCAGCCTGCCCTGTTGGCCTGGTCCAGAGTGATGCTGCAAAACACACACTCATTCTGTAGATTTCTGAAATGTGTAGTTGACCAGAGTGTATTGAGGAGGTTTAGTTAAAAGTTAATAGACAAATAAAATAAAACTCATGTTATAGACGACCTACAGTCACAGAATGTGGAAATGTGGAGATGCTGAGTTTAAAAACAGTTTATTTTCTGATAATATAAACACCAAAGAACATCGTTTCAGTGCATTATAACGACTCAGAGAACAGTGATTATATTAAAACAATAATGTTGATAAGAAGTGTGAATAACATGACTGTTTGTACAGAAAAGACGTTGATCGTAGTGATGTTCCCACCTGAATCTGCAGTATCAGCATCTTGTATCTCAATGTTTTACTTTTATTGTTCACAACTTTGCTGTGTTAGTTCAGTGTTGTTGCCCTCTAACCGTCTTTGAACTCAGCGGGCAACTGTTTTCACCAGAGAAGGTCTAAAACCCGATCCCAGCCACGTACCCAGCGTCAGATGTATAGTTAATGATAAGATAGAAATGTAACTCAGTGAACTGGATTTATAAAGAGAAAACAGTGGTCCAGGTTATAATAGTTTTGGATTTTTCATTATAGTTTGGTTTTATTTCATTTTGACCTTTTTTTCCTCTAATTTAGTTAGTTTTAATTACTTTTTAGAGCAGGTTTGATAGTTTTAGTTTTTTTTTTTAAATGTTTAGTTTTATTTTAGTTTTTATTCATTTTAGCATTTGTTTTTATATACTTTGGGTTTTTTGTCAGGTGCAGGATTCAAAAAGATCAGTAGTTGTTTAATAAAACTCAACAAAAGATACCGTTTAAAAAAAATGTGTTCAGTTACTTCTGAACAACCAACCATCCACAACAACCACAACAGTCTACAAGAGCAAAATATGTGTAACACTGCTTCTGAGGTTGGATACAGGTGGTATGTCTGGTACAAATCAAAACAGCCAATGGACTAAAGACATGAACATAAGAATATAAATTCTTTAAATAAAAGTATAGATTCATGATGCACACGTCACATTTCTTAACAGCCAGGAGTCTCAGGGAGCTCAGAGAAAAACATGAACAAAAAACGTTCCACAACAGGATGATTCATTTGATTGTGTTTCAGGGAGCTAATCAGAAGGTACTAGTGATTATCCATCTCATGAGAGCTTCTCAAATAGACTTTCAGATTTGTGGGTTTTTTCCCTTGAGAAGTTTCCAACAAATTCTGTCACCTGTTTCTACAACGCATTTGCTCTTATCTGTCTCGCTGCCGCTTCCTCCCAACTTTAGTCGTCGCCATTTTGCCAGGTAACGTGGTGAGAACAAGCCGCCTGAACAAAAAGTGACGGACCGTGAGGTAGCGTATGGTGCCGCCAGCTCATGTAAAACTGCCGGACTGAAATAAATCAATTCATTTCATATTAATCCAAAAGGTTTATAAATAATTTGACAAAGACGAAAATGAGTTTCAGTACGTTTGAGTTAGTTTCGTAAACGCTCAATAAAGTTACAGTTAGTTATCGTTTTTTCTTTTTATTGTCATTTTTATTTATTTCAGTTGATGAAAATGTTTCTTCAGTTTTAGTTTTTGTTATTTCATTTGTTTTTGTTGACGAAAACAACCTTGGTCCAGATCAACACGAACCAGAGTCTATTTCACCAAACTCCCCTCAACAGATATGTTACGTTGGTTGAAGTAATATCCAGTTTGACCGTCTTTTGTTTTCACAACCAAATAGTTAACAATGAAAGTAAATGGGGCAGTCAGCCAAACGTATCTAAACTGTCATTTTTTAACCACTAATAAAGCTCAAAATATCACTTCACTTCAGCAGTAGCATGAATAGGGTCCCTACACATAAACTGAAGTACTGATAACTTAGTAAGTGAACCCAGAGTTTATTAAAAACACTGTTTTACAAGAGTTACCCAACATCTGGTTTTATAACAACTGGTGATGAAGGTTGTTCCACATCAGCAGATTGATCATTTTCTTTAATGTGAAGAGAGAGAAACACGATGAATCTGTTGATCTGGACCACTGGACCAAGTGAAGTGATATTTTGAGCTTTATTAGTGGTTAAAAAAAAATAACAGTTTAGATACGTTTGGCTGACTGCCCCATTTACTTTCATTGTTTACCAACGTAAAATATCTCTTGAGGGGACTTTGACTCATGTTCATGGTGAAACAGACTCTGGGTTCATGTGACTCTGAACCGTCACTTTAAAAGCTGTTAACATGTCAGTGTTGTGTAAACAGTTCAAATTGTTAAGTTGCTTTGGTTTTACTTGTGTTTGTGTGAAAAAGTCTTTTCTTTAGCGTGAGGAAAATCAAGTCGACAGGTTTGATCAGACAAGCTGCCTTTTTAAATGTTTTCAAAGTTCATGTTGAGTCATGTGGGAGCAAGTAGACATCTTCAAAACTGATTAATTAAAAGTGTTGCTTCATTAAAGTACAGAGACAAAGAAAAGAGAGAGAGAAGCTGCTGCGGGGAAAAGATCCTTGTGGACTCAGATCTTTGAGAGTCTGACACACAAACATAGAGGAGCAGTGAGCAAAGCTAACGCGTCAAAATATTCTGTAAGTTACAAGGTCACTTTAATTTCCTCGGTGCATTCAGAGGTCATACGTTTTGGCAAACTTTTCTCATAAAAATTCACAAGGCCGATATGTTTCAGCAGTCATCATACTTGTAGATATCAGGTCTGGTTTATCTTTCCTGGAATTAAAGCTGAAATTTTCTGCTCATACTGTAAAAAAAAAAAAAAGACCATATTCTGAAAACCTTCAGCTGCTGTGGGATGTGAGTCTCACTGCTTTCCTTATGTTGGACCCAGTTTAATGTCAGTCACCTGACAATGTGCTTACACTTTACAATCTGTGTTAAACAGCAGACAAATGACCTCATTTTAACAAACCTTAGTTGATGTAAACTTTGTATTTACAAAACAACTGAGAATTAAATGTAATAACATCAAACTGCAGATAAAGAAAATTAAATTTGACAAGACACAGAAACGCTAACGAACATAAGTAAGGAGACAAAATGGCTTATTTAATGTTCTCTAGTGTGTGTGAGTTTGATTTAGACACAATATGTTGTAGATGTCAGTGCAGATGTGAATCTTAGTAGAGGACGTACCTCAGAGAAGCCTGTTAATGACACAGCATGGTGATTGAGTTTTGTTTTAAAAGGCTTTTTCTGGTTCGTCCCCAGGGTGTGCTGCCATGCTGTGTTGGTATCTAGGCTCATAGAAAACAGGAAACAGGAACAGCTGCTCTCTTCTTGGTCCAGACCAAGCTGTCCTCATTCTATCGCTCTATCTTTATTGGATTTTGTTTCTGTCTTACAATGACCCCGTGTCTCTCTTTTATCTCTAATAAATGTTCAAACACTGGGTCAGATTGAGAAGATGCTTCTTCTCCATAGTCTTGTGTATTTGAATGTAGGTAAGGCAACATCATTTGTGGTACTTAAGAAACTTAATCAACGTCCATGTTACCTACCCACACACAGACAGGTAACCTTGTTTGCTTTCTTTAGTTTAAAGACAACATTCATCATGTTCAGGCAGAAGAAACAATGAGGACAAGATGTACACTAGTTTTTTTGTATAAAGTTTGATAACTTTTTTTCTTTTTTATTTGTAAAAAGGACGAAAAGGGAAAAAAAA
This sequence comes from Polydactylus sextarius, assembly GCA_016801845.1. Classification (NCBI taxonomy): domain Eukaryota; kingdom Metazoa; phylum Chordata; class Actinopteri; family Polynemidae; genus Polydactylus; species Polydactylus sextarius. The sequence goes on from CM028906.1 coordinate 28,936,404, forward strand.
CGTACACAAGTGACTGATTCAGACGAAGTTTGAGGAGTTTTTCTTTCTCTCTCTCTAATTCCATCCTGTCTATCTATGTCAGTCAGTCAGACGTGTGAATTTGCCCCAGTTGTCTGACTGATATGTTATTCTGGACGCAGATCTGTGCTTTGCTCTGTTTTCTGTCTTCAGACTCAGTGACGACTCCTCAGTTAGTTGCCAGAACGCAGACCTCTGGGACAGTATTGTCCAGATGCCTCCCTCCAAAATCAGGAGGTTTCCCTACCGGGGGGATCTCACTGCTCTCATTTTTACATCGCTATATGTGCCACTATGTGTGTAGTACAGTGTAAACCAGCTGGCTCGTTGCATCAGTAGTACTATACTCTAAGAATCTAGTTTACATTCACCAAAAGAGAATCTGTTTGATAAAGTTTCCACTTTTGTTTATTATGTCGTGCAACAGAAGAGTCACTAGTCATTTAGTTTCTTTAAAGAACAAACTTTGCCATGATGATCTGTTTGGTTTCCTACACACTGAATGTGATGTACATGGTGGGAGCAGCAGCTCTAATGTACAACATTTGAATAAAAAAGTGAGTATATACATAGGATATATGTAAACTAAATGGAAAGATTATGTTTTGTGTATAATGGTTGATACCTGAGCTGCTACTGTTTTTGTTTTTGGAAATTTCTTGAAAGTTCATAAAGTGACGTCCAGATCAACATGAACCAGAGTCTATTTCACCATGAATACAAGTCAAACTCCCCCTCTAGGGATATTTAATGTTGGTTGAAGTAATATCCAGTTTGACCGTCTTTTGTTTTCACAACCAAATAGTTAACAATGAAAGTAAATGGGGCAGTCAGCCAAACGTATCTAAATTGTCATTTTTTAACCACTAATAAAGCTCAAAATATACAATTTAGATACGTTTGGCTGACTGCCCCATTTACTTTCATTGTTAACTATTTGGTTGTGAAACAAAAGACGGTCAAACTGGATATTACTTCAACCAACGTAACATATCTGTTGAGGGGAGTTTGACTCGTATTCGTGGTGAAACAGACCCTGATGTTCTCAATGCAAACAAATTTAACCAGAATCAGAGTGAAACAAACTGATACTGAGGGAAATTTGACTTTATTCTGAAACATTTATTCTCTGTTTTCTTGTTGTTAAAATGCTGAATTAATTATACTCAACCTTTATGTTATTATATACAGCTAGACGGTAACTTAAATCTAATTTGTTCCAGATATAAACAGACTTTAGTTTCAACTGTGACCCTGTAATCTCATCCTCATTTGGGACCACTGCACCTTATTTTGAGACGTAGCAGCTATTGTATGTTCACTATACTCGACATTGTCCTTTATTTCATCGCTATCTCTTTTTCAGTCATTTTCTTGTTCTCTTTCTCTGATGCTTCCATTGATAAAAGCCCCATGGTGGTTTTAACATTATTGAAGCAATTGTCCAGGGTTTAATCTGTGACTTGGGGCTGTCATTATCCATCAGAGGAGAGACTCTGTCCCTTCCAATTGTCTCTCTGCAACCATCTCCCCCTCTCACACCACATAGACTTTGAATTCTCCGTCTGCCTCTGTCTGCTTCATAAATATTCAGCATGCCGACTAGTAATTTACACACACAATCTGCCACTCCCCATCATTTCTACACCTGGACACATGGACATTGACGTTCTTCTCTGTCCTAATCTGCTTTCATGTCCTTTATTTCTCTCTCCTTCTTCTTCCTGTCTCCTCTCCTTTCCTCATACATCCTGCATCCCACCTAACCTTGTCCATAAAACAATAACATTATTTGCTGAGGGGCAAAGTGTCTGGAACTTACACAACTACCTTGAAGAAAGGGAGCAAAAAACAAGAAAAAAAACAAAAAAAACAAAAAAAAAAAAAACGTTGTAGCCACACCATCTTCCAAGAGACAACAAGTACCTCATCCAAGAAAAGAGACAACTTAGGTGATGGTGGAGAAAAGCCTGTGGTGTGAAAAGGAAGGAAGTCACGAATGTGTTTCCAGCTGATGTTAAAACTTGACTGGCATCTCTCTACAGAGCAGAGAGCTTAAAGTATCCCAAAGACCAAACTACAAAACTGTTCTGTAAAGTTTTCTTCCTGTTTTTATATATTTTTATTTTCATACAATAGTTTATTTTTTAAATTATTTAATAGTCTAATTTATTTATTCTGTCCCCTGTTGTAAATATCTTAATGCTGGGATGTTTTGTCCTGTTTTATCATTATTTTTCACAGTCTGTTTTTAAATGCTTTGTGTTTTCCCAAGTACTTCCCAAGACAAATCCTCCTCAGGGTAATAAAGGTTCATTCACATACACAGACTCTTCACAAAGGAAAAAAAAACTGAGCTATGAAAACAACAAAGAAAGACCTAGAGACAACATATTATGGCTCAGGGCATCATGAACATCTTACTGCTCCATCAGACGTCCCAACAATTGACCTTCCAAACATGTGCCCCCAACAAAGAAAGAAGTGGAGTAAAACTGTTTATCAGGGAAGAACAGCAGAAGCCTCTGGGCCAAATGGAGTCTAGGAACGTACCAGATGTCCTGAGGTTTCTCTGGAGGCTTGTGATATTTGCATGGAAGAAAAAGACAATACCCAAAGTATGGTGTCTTGGTCCCAGATGGGAAGGACAGTTTTATAAACATAGTTGTTGTCATTTGGTCAGTATAGTTATGTAAAGAATGATTGAATATCTGCAAAGAAATAAGAACATCTATATCTGTACAGAGGAAAAATATCTGGGCTTGTCGCATGCTTGATCTGGCACCAGATCCTATCAACAACAGTAGAGAAAAGGAAATCTCTATGTTGCCTTTTTGGACAATCCCAATGCTTTTCCTTCAGCTTCTTTAACATTCTGGGCACCATCACAGTGCTGATTAAATCTTCTTCCAGGTCCTGCAGTTCTTCTTTACATCTTACACTTTGCCACCTTTTGTCAGTTAGTGAAATAGGCATCATGGTGGGATAAACCACACCCCTGGCATTTATAGTGGAGCTACAGGTCATTATCAGAGCCTCCTTTCTAATACCCTAAACTCTGCAGTCCAGGCCAGTTGCATATAACATCACTCAGTCTGCAATGACCCTGGAACATGCTCATATCCAAAGTCTCTCTAGGAGTTTGGTTCCAGAGTCAATGTCGTGTGTGGATGTGAGCAGTCTGCTGTTGAGCGTGAAGTGACTGGGAAAGGGGTGAACTCACTTTTGGTTTGAGGATGAGCTGCATAACCAAGTGAAGGAGTTCAAGTGTTTTGTGGGGCTTCACATGTAAAGGTTGGATGGAACTTGACAGATCATCGATGTGATGTGAGCAAGAAGACAGATACTGTACCACAACACTGTGGTGAAGACAGAGATAAGCTGAAAGAAAAAGTTTTGACTACGTATGTCGGGAGATTTCAATAGTGACTGAAATGAGTCTCAGCTTCAGAGACAAGATGAGAAGCTCAAACATCCAGATGGAGGTTGGAGAAGAGCTGCTGCCTCTTTGTGTTGAAAGCAGCCAGTTGGTTCAACTGGAGTTGGTTTGGTCCAACTGGGCAGAGACCAACACACTGAGATGTTAATCTCATATAATCTGGAAACACCATGGTTTCTTCCAACAGGACATGTCCCTGTAGAGATGCAGCATGGTTCCCACCACCTGGACCCAGATAATCAGCTGATGCTGGATGAATGTTGGATTCAGTTTTACAAACTTAATTGCTGTTCTTTTTTTTTTTGTTTGTCACAGTGAAGGTTTAGTTATAAAACAGTTTAGCATTTAGCATTAACATCACAGTGAAGTGTTTTTTATACCTTTACTTTATGCAAAACTAAAGATCAGTCTTTTCTATGCGCTCAGCTTGTAGAGTGTCATTCATCACAAGGTTGACGATTCAATCCCTCACTTGTTAAAGTTTCCTTAAACCAGACATTGAACCACAGTTGCTCTTGGTTTTTAAACCAGTCTTGCAAGACAACTTGGTGGCACATGTCTGTGGAAATAGATGAATACAGCATAATAAAGCACTTCAGATAACAACAGCATGTACATGTAAATTCAATCCATTTACCTTGGGAGTAAAAATAAACAACACAACCAAATGTGTAATATAGTGTTTTATTTAACAGTTCAGTGTTGATACTTGCTGACGACCCATGATGAAAGAAAATAGATTATCTTTGTCCAAGACTTGATGTTTCTAAGAAGCACGGTATTAACATTTAATGTTACTAACTAGAATAACACTGTAAATTCTCAACATTTTAAAAAATAAATGAGAATCAGAGAGAAAAGGAAAGAGATGAACAGACAAAGGAGCAGAGAGAAATAGAAAATAAAAGAAACTATGAGTGGTTAGAAAACACTGTATAATCAGGTTTGTCGGTCTTCAGATTCGGTCTGTTGTTTGGTCGACTGGTCTCAGGCAGGACATTTACACTCTCTGTGTCTCACACATAAATCATGTCACATGACTGAGCGAACAGAGACTGCCAGCGTTTTAGCTTCAAGAAATTCCAGTTCTCTGCTCCATGTAGCTCATCCTGCTTCCACTCAGCGGCTGCACAAAGAACAACGTCCACAGCGTCTGCACACACTTTCTTTGCGCAGTCATGCAGACAGTCAGTGTGTTTGCACATGATCATGGTTAGACATGGATACGAACACGGAAACTCATGAATGCACATATGGACACTTGTTCACACACACACACCATCTGTGCCATGTGTCAGTTTGGAGGTGTTCCCTTTGAAATGCTCTGCAGCTGTTTCACCAACCACAAACTCTGGTTCGTCTTTTTCTTTCTTTAATTCTTTTTCAGTGTTTTTTCTTTCTTCATCCAGTATAACTTCCATCTCTTTCTATCTGAAGAAAACTGCCTACGATTTATTTCATTATTGGAAGAAGGAAGAGTGATGTCGGATTTATAAATTTCCTGTCAGTTTGTGTTTGCTGGGAGTAGTGGGCAGAACAAACAAATGCCACCGTCACACTCTCCTAGTTTCTGCATTCTTGTGTCCCTCCATGCTGGATAGATGATATCTGGCACAGGTTCCACGTGGAGCCCTCTCTCTTTTTGATGCTTGTACAAACACGGGGGCTGAGACAACAGTCTCCAAATGCTTTGATGCAATTAGCCAACAGTGTGTGAAGCAGAAAACCTTTGTAGCTTTTTACACAGAGCACAGAAACAGTGTCAACACAAAAGCACGCAGAGATCAGTCGACAGGAGCTGAGTCGCTTTGTTGATGCCACTCCATCCCCTGTGTGTCTGTCACAGACAGAGAAAGAATATAATACTCACATAAACTGTGTAAAAGACAGGAGAGGGGTGAGGTGGGCTCTGATGGGAGTTATGTTTCCCAGTTGTCTGTGGTTAGTGAAGGGCATGATCAGACAAAGAGGGCGCATAGATTTTGGAAAGAACCTTTAAAAATGCTCTGTTGAACACACAAGAAAGGTCAGCCGGTGACAGACTTATTGATAAAGATAAAACATAAAGGGAGCAGTCACTAGAGTAGAGCAGTTTAAATTTAATTTCATGACATGCAGGACCTGTTCATTTTGACACAGATCTGTGCAGGAGGATGAATAAGAAATGTGACATTATCTGCATCAGTTGTTTAAGATTTTACTTTCAGTTGAATATTCACTTTGATCAACTATTGACGACCTTTAATATCATAACGACAGCGTTTGGCCAAATGTCGGCTGATTGAATGATCAGAAGTTTCCCCGTCTGATATGAACGGACACAAACTGAGTGTTTATAAGCAGCGGTGTCAAATACAAATACAAATTCTCTCTCAATGTTGCTACATTTGCTAATGTTAAGACTCTTTTAGACATTAGCTACTTTACATGGAAGAAAACCTCCAGAGTCAGAAATCACAACACAGATTTTACATAGATTTTCAAGGCTATAATAATATAATGTAATATAATAGAATAACATAATAACCAAACAAACCGTCCTACTGTAACGTTAGGTATTTGGAGTTGATTGATATAGAATTTAATTTAAAATAATAAATAAATATATAATTAAAATGATGTTGATAAAACACAACACACCTGGAATTATATCAGTTTCATTCAAAATGTATTTTCAAGTGATTTGAAATTAATCATTTAATTTAATATTAATCTTTTTTAACAGCGTGGTGAGATGGAATCCAACTAGATTACTGTAGATATTTATTCATCATTGATGATACTGATATCTATTGATTGGAGATCTGCCCAGACCAGTCCAGATCTTCTACACCAAACTCAGATGAGACGTGATGTTGTCGTCACGTTGGACGTATGAAGCAGACATAAACATACGTCCTAATTCTGCTGCCTTAAGATTTAATTAGTTGGACACAAGAATTTGCATGAATTTTAGTTGAGGTTTATTTTCTCTCACAACTTTTCATCTGCTCCAACTAACAACTAACCACCGACCACCCCCAAGACGAGGACAATAACTTCAAGATAAAACATATAAAACTGTGACCAGTCGACCTCCGTCTCTGATGACGTCTGTATAACTGACTGTTGTTTCATAACTTCGGCTCACTCTGCTTCACTGGGACCTCCTTCTCTCTGTTCATTTGTCAGCAATAAACAGGCCGATGCCGGCGGCAGCAACGAAGAGATGAACAGAGCAGAGGGAAACAAAGGAAGGAAGAGAGGAAGGAGAAGAAAGGGGAATTATTATGGAGGTTGAGCGAGTGCATGATGACTCAGAGAGAAAGAGTGAATGAAACATGGTGAAAGTCACAGAGAAGGAGAGAAGCAAAGGGTGAGAAAAACAGAGACAGTCAGCAAAAGAGAGAGGGCGGGTGAAAAACAGCAGGGCGAGAGTGTTTGGTGAGCTAATTCCCAGATATCGACACTGCTTTGATTAGTAACTGGAGGGAACCTTTTAATGAGAAGCATTCTTTAATCAAACCCCAACATAACAGCCCACCGAGCTATCTCTGCTACACTGGGGGTGAATGATTTTCCTCCTCAGACTTCTTCCCCTGTCCAAGTCAACGGATGATGATCCTGCTGCTCTTCCTCAAACTGAGAAGGTTATCACTTTCATAAGTACGTTCAGACATTCAGCTCATTTATAATCTTCAGAGCTCTTATTACTGCAGATTAAAACCTCCTCTGTAGGAGCTTAAAGAGCTGTGTATTGATGCTTTTTTTGTGTCTTGAAGGAAGAATGGGGCGTTGTTGAGTGGTGTGAGCTCCAATACCTGAACAGTGATTCAGTCTGTGGATGTATATGTTGTAAATCTCCAGAGAAAATAAAAAACACTCCAACACTGAAAGTGTAGCAGGTTGTTGTTGTTGGAGAACAGGGGACCAGGGTAGAAGAACGGGAGGATGCGAACGCTGAAGGGAAAGGAGCAAAAGAAAGCGAATGACACAGGTGGAAAAAAAAAAAAAAGAAGTGAGCCTTTTAGGGACAAACAGTTTGAGGTGCGTGAAGTGTACGATACTGAAGGTAGGAATGTGTACCGCTGGCTGGCTGGTGAGCGTTTGTCTCGGTGGTCTCCAGTGAGCTCATTAGGAAGGAGGGACAACATCTTAGAGCCCCTCCCTTCCCAAGAGATAGAAAGCAACTAATTAGAGGTCTGTCCTCCTCCATGACACATCCACATCCCCGCTGGAGCTCTACACAGAACCACTCACTGGTCCAACTCAGCTTGAAACGCAGCACAGTTTTTAAGTGGATGGAAGCTGGAAAATACAAAAAGGGAAGTTGCCATTTTGTCACACAATAAGAGAGTTAACAACGGCATGCTAACCAGGTGCTAACAGCTAGCTTATTTAGCATAAATCGTTGTTGTTTTCTAACATCACAATAATAAGATATTTTGGTTCAGGTGAAGGACTAAGGAAGAGTTGAGTCTTTAGGTCACTGATGGGTCAAGTAACTGTGTTTAATGTGAGTTTTTACAACTGATTTTTACAACAACAACGAAACAACATAATAAACCTACTTCACTGGTCAGTAACTAGTGAACATGGTGGAGTATTTAACCACACACTGGAGACTAAAAACAAAATTAAACCTTCAACAGAACATCAACATGTTTTGTTGAAGGTTTAATTTTGTTTTTTTGTTATACTTCATGTAGACTGGTTGAAACAGTCAACAATTCAGTAAAAGAGAAAGAGAAAATACAACCTGAAATCATTTTAGGTAAAAACTCTATTGGTGCAACAAAACCTCCATCTTCAATTCATTAGTATTTTATCCTAACGTCAGATATGATCTAAAAGACATCACCAGTGGCAGATGAATTTGATCTTTGTCGTCTTATAACAACTTGATTAAAACACTGTCAAGGTTGTGAAATGTTCACAGTTTTTATCCCTCAGTAAAGAGCAGGAGAGAGTATTTGTCAAACGGTTGATATTTGTGTCGTGTCTGTGTGAGGTCACACAGGATGATAGACAAAGTTCATCTTTATTTTCTCCCGTTTATTGTGAATCATTTCTCCTCTTCCTCTCTCTTCGTCTAAAACATCTGTTTTCTTCTATGACATTGAACCAACGAGGGAGCAACAGTGATTAATTCTGCCTTGAAATTCTGGTCAATACACAAGATATCTGTTTAGATCTCAATACACTCGACTCTCTATTGCTTCTACTCTAAAAATGATTTCACTTAGAGGAGGGTTGTGTGTGTGTGTGTTGGGGTTAGTTTCTAAGAAAGGAGTCCTGCTGTTGTTTTCATTGATTGTGACACTAAACCACACATTTACCATAGCACATCTCTTACGTCTTTCTCTCTCCCTGCTCGACACCAATGAGTCAAAAGCTGCAGTGGGAGGAAAGTCGTGCTCGTTAGTGCTGCTTTCCAGGGAACCTCTCCCTCAAACATCTGACAGCCTCGCTCTGATCGATAGCTGTCTCTCTGCGCCGCGCCGGCCTTTGCTAAGGCTTCTGACTAAGCTAAGTGTTTCAGTGCTTCAGAATAAATGGACTGAATTAGTGTGTGCTCCACAGGGAAGCTACACTTTGAGCCACGACTGACATCATCTGACATGTTTATATATTTCTTTTCTTTTTTTTTTTTTAAGTAGAATGAACTGTCATCTTCTTTTAGTATTTCTGACAAGACATCATAAAGGTTCAGAAACACAGTAGGGAAGACGAACAGTATTGGGACAGTGACAGAAATGTGTAGGTTGTTGAAGCTGTTGTCTTCACCAACTGTTCATCAGTTCATCTGTTGGAGTTCAAGACATTTTCGCTGCAAACTCCTCAAAACAAAAGAGACCAGTTGAGTGAAACTATATAAAAACATTTTGACATTAAAAATCATCCAGTAACATTTGTTGTTCAGGAGCTTAAACAGATAAAACAAATGAATCTGCTAATTAAATCAAGTAAAATCACTGAATTAAGCAGTTTTACATTAAAGATCTAAAAACATTTCAACCTATATCCTACTGTTACAGTCTTTGAGTTAATGTCAGTTGTTGGAGCCTCATCAACATAACACTAACGTCTCTTCTCCACCACGTCGTTGTGTCTCTACCCTGGACTCTACTCAGTTTGGTACCAGACATGTTGTTTTCCATCACAGTTTGGTTCCTCCTCCATGTTAGAAATCTGCCCGGATCACTTGGTTTATTAGCTGCCTCCATGTGGCTACAGTTTTTAATTTCATCCCACTGTGAGTTTTCAGTATGACACCACTTCCTTAGATAAAAATACTGATTTCTCAGTTTTGAATGATGAAAGTCTAAAATGTAATAAAATATTTAACAGCAGTATAGTTCTTTTGACTTTTTTAATGCAGAAAAGTTTCATATTATTACCTGAGAAAGATTTTTATTTGTTAAATTTAACAACTCAGCTAAACACAGGTAGAAGATGAAGTGATGAAACCAGAATTGTTGGTTCACTGGTGATATTATAGATGATGATATATATATATATATATATATATATATATCTTCATCTCTCAGTGGAGACGAACCACGTCTCTGATTCACATCTCACTGTTGTGCCTTTTTCCAGCGTATTTTATAATGATTTGTTTAGATTTTATACATTAAAGACGTTTAACATAGATACAGACTGAATGCTTCAATGTTTTTATTGTTCAGCATCTTTTCCCAAAAGTATTTTACAAATGAACAATGAAGTAAATATGACAGTAAACCGGGGACTTTAATTTGTTCTAACATAAATGAATATGAAGCAGAATTAGAGAAATTTTTTTTTTTCATCATTTGTAATAAAAATAATAAAAACTAACGTGTTAATCCCCCACAGCTGCAACATTTAGTTTATTTCTGCTTGTTCATATCTGGTTTTTGTAGATTTTTGTTTGGATTCATTAAGTCACAGAGGAAGCAGGTGAAGATAAACAAGGTGAAGACTTTTGGTTTAACTGTGGTGGATGTTTGACTCTTTTTGTGTTGTTGTTGTTTTGGAGTTTTATAATTTGTATTTTCTCTAATTTGAGCCATATAGGAGCCGTACATCCTTCTGAAACTTTGCAAAAATTTGGCCAAATTTGGAAAAAACAAGTAAAATCAAACAGCCCGAAATAATTTTGCTATCTGGGATGGAACATTAAGGAGCATTAAATCTAATTTATTATGATGTTACTCTACTTTCATATACATTCATTCATTTCAGGCCCTAAAGACAAAAACCTCCCATTAGTCATATATATATATATATATATATATATATATATATATGTATGTATGTAATTCTAATGCGTTCTACAATGTTCTATTGGTTCAGTCATTTAACAGGCGCAGCAGGAGACACATGATGAAGTATTATATTATTTTAATGTAGATATAATTAACCCATAGTTACACATGTTACCCCAGATACTGTATGTCCTAATGTGTCAGTATAAATAGCTGTATAGGTGTGGGAGAGGAGGAAGGCAGGATGTTATTATGAGGAGCTTAACAGACCAGAGAGGATGATGAAATAAGAGCACTGAGTGGTAACATACAACAAAGTGTAACCTCTGTCAAACACTGTCTCCTTCTGACGTGGAGACGGTGGATGCAGGAAGGGAAGGAGAGGTCTTCAGGGCGCCTCTCGTGTCGTGCTGAGGTGGCCTCGGTGAGAGTCCTGCTGGGCTCTGGTCTAAATTAGCTTTGGCTTTCTGTGAAGCCCCTGTTTAATATGCTCCTGACAGAGAGCGTGTGAAGGAGAGTCACAGAGGAAACAGAGGAGACGAAACGAAGAATGGAGAGGCAATGTCGAGTGGATGGAGAGAACGAGGAGAAGAAAAAGGGAAAGTTAATGGAGGGATCAATAAACGGAGGGAGAAGAGGTGGAGGCTGGACGTATGATTGTGGGAAAAAGAGAAAAACCAACACGGACTCACACATGCAAAGAGCAGGGAGGAATTCAGAGACAAAGATGAAGAGGAAGAAAGACGCCAGAGATAATGTGAAGGAAAGAGAGCGAACAGGCAGAATAAGAGCGAGCTTCAAGGTCTATATTGAGTTGGCGGTGGCAGCGCCAGAGGACCTGAGCAGAATAGCCTTGGCATTGCCTCCTTGGCCAATTAATGTGAAGTTGTCTGGGTCCAGGGAAGCTATTAGACTCTGGAAGAGAAAAACACATTAAAAAAGAACAGGAAGAAAGTTCACTGCTGCTTCCCCACAGTGGTGCCTGTATGTAAAGCCCCTTGTTTTTCTTGACTGAATAATAGTCCTCACCCCCCCCCCCTCACACTCCCTCCCTTTCAAAGCCTCAGGATGTGGGCAGAACATCTCTGCTTTATTAACTATCTCACTAGAGACAGGACACCCTCGCCGACAAGCAGCAGCCTTTATTAAAGATGCCGCCAAGTGGAAAGGAGTGAGCTTTGAGATTCAAATTGAGGGAGACAAGAAAACACTGTGTGGCCATAGATTTAGTTAGTTAGATGGGAGAGAGAGAGAGAGAATTTGTATTGATGTTAATCAAACAAGCAACTGTTTTTCCTCTTGTTGAATAGCAGCGCCTCATTTCACAGAAGCACAACACACACTGGTGAACACGGGATAACTGGACACGTATGTGTTTACATGTAGACGGACATGTAGATATGTGAAGGAATGTGTTGATGATTAAAGACTAAACATGAATACAAGAACAAGTCAAGTGTTTTAGTTATAAACAAAATCTCCATAATGTTTATTCCAAGACAATTCTCTTCTAATGTTAAATTTACTGTAGATTTAAATTCCAACAAGTTTAATCGAATGTGTTTTTATTAATGAAATCTAAACAAAGCCGGCATCATGTGTTGTTACCAACGGGAACATCGAGGTTTGGATTATTAATGTGAAGATCGTCAGGTTGTTTTAAGCTTTGGGGGAGCTTTGTTCTTGTTCCCTGAATCAAAGCACAGATGAAAGGAATAAAACATGTGTTAGATTAGATGTGTTAGAAATGTGTGATTATAGGATGGACTGAAGTTTATTACTTGGAAGAAGCCCATGCACTGGATTGCATTGGTATATGGGATTAAAATCAAATCAGTGAGAGGGATTTGGTTTATATTTCACTCTATGAATTTTAACATGCAAAATGTGTTTCGCTCTGAGAATCAACATTTGGTGGAGAGAAATCAGTTGTATTATCCCTGGGTTATAGAGGATATTCAAACTTGGATTGGATCTAAATTAGCTTGGGGTGGAATCATTGCTCTGAAATTATTCAGACCCACTGTATTTGCCACTATGCTCCTGTGTGTGAATAGAGCAGGAGTTTGACTGTCTTCTTCTAGGGGCACTTCATTTCAGCACCATCATCCTGCTACTGCTCCATCCTTTTGTGAATGTAAACAGGAAGTTGAACCTGTTTTGTTTTTGCCTTTTGGTTTCTGACGAAACCATAGATATATGGAGGCACCGTCACTGGATTATTATCAAACTTTAGGAAACTTAACGGAGACTTTTACTGGCCTCTGAAGTGGGATTTACCAGGAAAAGTTAAGAGAGCAAGTGCATTAGTGAATATTAGTAGTGTGGTTTGATGCCAAACATCGTCCCTGTGACACTGCGAGTGGGTTATGGTAAAAAAAAAAAAAAAAACAGGAATACATCAAAGTGTAGTAATTAACAACATGAGAAAACTTCCTGTGGGAAAATTGGGCAGACATCTGTTGTGGTGGATAGAAAATGCTCGTGTCTCTTGGGTTGATGTGTGTAGGTGAAAGTCTGAGCTTCATCTTTAAAAGATAAATGCTGCTGAGGAAGCCTCAAGCCTCGTAGAAGACGACATACTCTGGGGCCAAAAACCCAAACAAAAGTGTGCAGTGACTTTTTAAAGGTTTTCTCTCATTTCCTGTGTCTCCACTGAACTTCACTGACTTCTGTTCTGTCTTCACTGGACGTCAGGAAACCAGGTTTTATTTCTGTCCATGTTAAAGTCACATTGGGTTATTTTTCACAGTCTATTAACAAGAATACATTTTTTCATTCACAGCTTTGAAACTATTAATTAGTAATTACCTTCATCAACAAGTTAAAATGTGCTGGTCGGTTTTGAATTTGTCATTTAAATGAACATAGATCTGAGCTCAATGGTGGCTGCCATCTTGAAACTACAGATGCTGATAAGGGACAACACCAGGTCAATACAGATTTATTTTATTTGCATTAAATATTAATGTCAGACTCTCAACATGGATTTCTCCGTCAATGCAAATACTCAGTTCAATTGGTTGTGGTATACAACCTCAGCACTAGATGGAAGAAAATCTTACACAGTTGCACTTGTTGCATCGTATTTTTCACATATTTTGTAGCATTTTGTACACACCCACCCATCCATCCATCATCCATCATCCATCATCCATCCATCATCCATCCATCATCCATCCATCATCCATCCATCATCCATCCATCCATCATCCATCCATCCATCCATCCATCCATCATCCATCCATCCATCCATCCATCCATCCATCCATCCATCCATCCATCCATCCATCCATCCATCCATCCATCCATCCATCCATCCATCATCCATCATCCATCCATCCATCCATCCATCATCCATCCATCCATCCATCCATCCATCCATCCATCCATCATCCATCCATCCATCCATCCATCATCCATCATCATCCATCCATCCATCCATCCATCCATCCATCCATCCATCATCATCCATCATCATCCATCCATCCATCCATCCATCCATCCATCATCCATCCATCCATCCATCCATCATCCATCCATCCATCCATCCATCATCATCATCCATCCATCATCCATCCATCCATCCATCATCCATCCATCCATCCATCATCCATCATCATCCATCCATCCATCCATCCATCCATCCATCCATCCATCATCCATCCATCCATCCATCCATCATCCATCCATCCATCCATCCATCCATCCATCATCATCCATCCATCATCCATCCATCCATCATCCATCCATCCATCCATCCATCCATCCATCCATCTCCTTCCTCCTAAAAATGCTTTGAAGACTTGACCAACGGCAGTTTATTATATCATGCAGTGATGAAAAACAAGCTCTGACAAACTTCATTGTTTTTCCAAGTGGTGAATGAGCCATTTACAACCACGGTGCCAAAACTGCAGCTGTAAGTGACAATTCAGGGACTAAGATCTGAGCTAAATCACTCTGTCCTCTGAGTTGATGCTGCTGTCGGTTTATTTTTTCATTTCCTCACAGCGTCAGGGTGAAGGATATTATCAAGTAGCTCATCTGTCAAGTAAAGTCCACTTTTTATGCGTGATTCATAAATGTCTCTATTTTGTTCCGTGCTTACAAGAAACTGTGAAATTAAGACATTCTCGTCAGTTGAGGTATAAGAAAAGTGACTCATAGTTTGAAGAATATGATTTTTCACCTGTAATCTCCCTGTATATGTGATTAAAGGAAGACTTGTGTTCACTAGTGAGTCCTGATATTTCAGTGTCGTGGGAGATGACCTTAGTATTTTTTCTTTTTTTTTTCCTACATTAATTCAAACACTGGAATTGGTCACATTAACTGTTTCATACATAATCATGCTTCAGTCTAATTTATTCTCTCTGATAACGCAGTCACACAGCGACAATAATTTACAAAGAAATGGTTCTGAATAATGACTCCTCCAGTCTCGGCCTGTCATATCTGTCCCATCTGTCTCTACTTTGCTCTGCCCATCTTTCCACAGTGGACTGGCTGAGACTCTCTCTTCTGATCATATCTTTTTTTTTTTTCAACCTAATTCTCTCTGTTGTGCTGCTGGTACAGAACCGTCACCTGCTGCTGCTTCCTCAAGTCTTTCTCTTTGAAAATCTGTATTGTTACCATCTGTCTCTGGCACACAAATTCACATTTGTATGTACACACGAACACACGCCGGCTTAACACCAGATTCTGGTCTTATCGACGGTGGCCGGGAGGTGCAAACCAAGATTACAAAATGTGAAACACTTTTACAAAGCTGTCCATGACCTCTATCAACGAAGACTTGGCTGTATTGGCTGTTCCCTGTTATCACTTCCGGTTCAACCTGGTTGGTACATTCCCTTTCCAGTTGATGGTTGATATTTGTAAATCAGTGTCAGGACTTGTAAAAGTGTTTTGCCGTTTGTAAAATTGTTTCGTGTCTTGTTAATTTGTTTTCTGAAATGTAAATTTGTTTCATGACTTGTAAATGTGCTATGATAATGTAATTTTGTTTGATGATATGTAAAAATGTTTTCTATCATCGTATCTGGTCAAGTGTGTCGACCACCTCAGTAAACTTGAGCGAACGCTGCAGGGGCCCAATATTTGTGATTAGTTTAGAGATTTTTTTTACGCCTCAGGTGAACTAGTCTTCCATTTGGAGAAGAGACAGTATATATGATGGTCTGATCAGTGATTTATTTATTCATTCATTCATTGTCTGAGTGTGGGAGATAAATTGAGATCGAAAGAATATATATGAATCTTACATTATTTTAAAGAACCCATAGTTATATATATTACCTCAGATGTTATACATCCTAATGTGTCAGTATAATTAGGTAGGTAGGTGTAGCAGAGGAGGTAGGCAGGATGTCATTATGAAGAGCTTAACAGACCAGACAGGCCGATAAGAAACAGCGATTACAGAGTGGAAATTATACAGTAACAATCAGAGAGGTCAACTCCTCCAGTGTGAAGGAGACTCGGTGCAGCAACATGTACATGTTTCTCTGGACTGGAGACTTAAAATCATTACATTATGCTGCTTGTTTAATGTATTATCTATAGATGATGGTAAATCCAATCAACAGCTGTAATCAGGGGTCACACAGTAAACAAAAAGTGTCATTTAACGTCTGTAACGACAGACCCGAACAAGACTGTAGGATGAGGAGATCCTGGCTGCAGTAGCAGGGCCGTTGGAGCTGAACATAAAAGAGAAAGATGTGAGAAACACAAGGGAAATATTCTCAAAGGTCTGTTTGTTTGTTTGTCCTGATGTGAGTTAACAACAATCTGGTGATCAGTGGATCTGGAGCCAGACTTTTGCAGTCAGAACTGCAAAGGTGATTGAAGGAATGAGAGTCGGGTGCATCCAGGCGGTCAGTGCTGCAGCAACGTGCATGTGGGTGGAAACACATTCACACACACTCATCAGATAGAAGGAGAGAGAAGAAAACCTCAGGCTTCCCAGCAAGACTGTGTCAGATGTGTCTGTATAAAACAATATCTAGTTTATTATAGACGTCATCCAATAGTAAATTTGTCAGCTCTTTTGTCCTGTGATGATGATAGTTCAAAGTAAGTAGAGTTTATTTCTAAAGCACATTTAACAAAGCGTTGGACAAAGTAATAAATGAATATGTAACATGATATAAACAATAAGAACAGATGTGACAACTGAATGAGTCAAAGACACAAAGTGATTTACATTAAAGAGCTAAAAATGTTTTCAGATTTTAGATTTAAAAACATTTTCAATGTCAAGTGGCAACAACTGCAACGACTCAGTCTCCTTTTTTGACTTTAGCTGAGATCAGGGGACATGGATGAGACCTTTGCTGCAGGATCTGACTGATCTGGAAGATAACTGGGGATGTATTAGGTCAGAGATGTAGTTTAGGGTCAGACCATTGAGCATTTTAAAAAAATTCAACAGGAAAAACAAAGTAGATCAACATTCCCCAACTTGACGTTTAACATTTAACATTCTTCCAACATGTCGGGTCAGATCTCATCCACTCCCCACAGAGTAGCCTCTTAACCTCAACGGTATCTGTTAAGGACATGGTTGAGTATTCAGACTCTGCCTCAGATCACAGGTTGACCAGGTTCGGAAATTCCTGAAAGTCTTCCTTTCACCACCCAACGATATCCTCAGTCCAATCAACAGTTTCCTTCTGCTGCAGAATCCTTGTCCAACCGCCTCCTCTCCTCTCTGAGATGTTGGACGACTTTTTCCAGAACTTCATTAAAGCCAAATGTTCATTTTTCTCCATGATTCTCTGAAGTTGTTCTGGTAACAACTTAGACCTCGTGCTCAAACATGGTGTTTGTTATTTCCAACATCACCAGCTCAGATCAGATGGTCTGTTTCTCTCAGTCACTGTCTCCACATTTCTCTGTTGCTGCTCATATAAACACTGGGCAAAGACAACTATTATCACCAGATGGTGTCGTTTCCAAGATCCCACCCACATTCTCCAAGAAGATGTTCTGATGTGTTGTTAGGTTCATAAACTCCAGTCATATTCTTCCTCTGAGGGGCAACAACAACACAGTAGCAGTCAGCTGGTGCATCTTCACTGTGGGAAACTCTAGACAAGGATAGTGTCCATCCGCTCTCCAGGACCAAAGTGAACCCAACTATATTTAGTTGGTGTTGCTCCACTTCTATGGGGGAGAAGTCCAACACTCTTCCCACAAGAGATGTGACATTCACATGTTCGTGGAGTTAATCTACAATGCCAGGGATCAACCTATACAACCTCTCATCCTGGTCGACCACCTGGCACATCATCAACTGCAACCTGATACCTAAGTCGCATGTGGTGGACTCACAGGTTGATAGCCCCACGTCGTTTGTTCAAACTGTGTCCAACCAGACCGCAGGGGTAAAGGTTACATACGACCAAATGTTAGCATTTATCCTCGAACACTTGGCACAAGTCAGTCGGCTGTTCCCACTTCCTTTATTCTGACTTTGACGTTATTCATTTCTAGCTCAGTTTTCTCTCTGTCAACATACTGTGACTGTGAGTTCTTTGTGACTGAGAGACAGAATATCAAGTCTTGACATCAAGACGAGACTTGACTTTGACAGACAGATATTTTTTCTATCTGCTGATAGAGATTTTAATAGCATTGCTATGGAAGAAGAAGAAAAAAAAGAGATGATGGATGAAACATATTACTCAGGAAATGAAGAAGGAATAAATCCATTGTTTCACCAGGGTGTTGGCTTCTATGAGCTGACTTTTTTACATAAAACAGGGAGAAATGATTGAGAAAGTCAGGATGAAAAAACTTGTGTTGCATTTTAAGATTACAGTCAGTGTGTCTGCGTGTTAGAAGTTACATTATCTACTTAATCATGATGGATATTTTCATAATAAATTTACTGTCAGTAAGAAGAAATGTCATTAAACACAAGCTTCTTTTCTTGACTATTTCAGTTTTAGATTGTAGTTATAGATTAACTTCAGAGTCATTATCCAACGGTTGATCGAGTTACATGTTATGTCATAAATCTGCTCACATCGTTCATAGATTGATAATAATGATATAACACAAAGACCTGTATCTGCTGCAAAATGGGCAATATCACTTAATACTCTCAGTGCATGTTGTAGTTTGAAAGCAGAACTTTCACTTGTAATGGATTATTTGTACAGAGTGCTGTTGCTACATTTACTTAAGTAAAAGCTCGGTGTTCTTCTCTATCTCAATGGACTAAATGCATCTTTAGACATTTCTACTTTGCAGTATCTGTGAGTGTTTTATTGTGATGAGTCAGTGACTGAACTGACTGAAGTAAAACAGGACTTTCAGGTCTGTACGTGATTCTGTCTCATGTGTCTCGTGTGACAGGAATAAATAAATACGTTGTTTGTTTCTGACTCACTCCATATGGATAAGCTCTCTGGCTTTATCCATAGAGAGTGACCTCAGTGCTTGACCTGATTCTACATGTAGCTTTGAGTAACACAAAATCAAACTCGTATTTAATTTTCCTCTCTTCTCCAGAACAAGGAAGTTCAAACACTCAAACACTTTTCCATTGATCTGTGCCATTCATCTGAGTGTGTTCAACTTTTGGGAGTCTGCATATTAAAAAGAGAGCACTTCCAACAAGAAATAACACTATATTTGCTTTCAATTGAGCACCAGCAGAGAGCTACCCAGATGGCCCCATCAGAAAAAAAAACTCAGCAGTTGCATCTGGAGCCAATAGGCCAGATGGAGTCATGCAAATATGGGTTGAGATATAAGAAAAAGAGGAAAGAAGAAAAACAAACAAACATCCAGAAACATCTAACAGCGAGGGACAGACGTGATATCTTTTGTAAAAAAAAAAGCTGCTTTTTTTTTTCCTTTTTCCGTGTTGGTTAATGATAAAAACTGGACATTTGAGTGGTTAAGATGAGGTAACGAGTTTGTTATCTTCTATCTGGGTTATCTCAAGATAATGTTTAGTTATCAGCTCGATATTTTATATCTTCAGTGTTTATTCACTTCAACTATCAGAGTCATGTTGTAGCTGCCAGGACACAGATTGTACCGGTCGCACTAGTACTACTAGTACCACTACCACTACTACTACTTTTTATTTTTTCTGATTAGCTGGAAGTGTCACTTGCTTATTTCACTAAAAGTAGTGTTGCTGTACTTGCTGTTGCTTAACCACTTCCAGTGAAGAGGTTTGTAGCTCCACTTGCTGCAGTGCCAAAGAAAAACCCTTTGTTATGCAAATGACAGAATAAATTAAAACTCTCAATCTATTGTCTGCATTAACTCCTCCTGCTCGTTTTACAGTGTAATGCAGCATGATGCCTAATTTCATGATACTTTTTATTCTAAGTAAGATGATGAAGATAATGTGATGCTTAATACTTTGCTTGTTTCAGTAACACTTCTATTAACTTTGCCCGAGGCCTCTTTTAGAGAAGGAAAACCTTGAAAAGTGTTTCTTCGTTAGCATTATCAAATAATCGAGTCACAAAACCCAAAGAGAAAAAAAAAAAAAAAAAAAAATCATGGGAGCAGTTAACACATTAGAAATGCACCAACACACCGGCTGAAACCTTGAAATCTCACTGCCGTCACTTAAAGACCAAGTTCTGTCAATCTCCTTCCTCTCTGTATCCAGCAGAGCAGAGATCACTATCAAACTCTCAGCACTACCAGGGAGGATGCAACACAGCAAAACAGCTGCTTTGTGTTGCTGCAGTGAGATAAGAGGTCACAATTCATCTGTCCAGCGTTTCTGGCTGACTGTGACAACCGACCGGGACTGGTCCTGAGGATGAAGTGAATTTAAAAGAGGGAATAAACTGATACAGGAAGAAGGAAGAAGTGCAGCTACTTTTACTTTTGGCGCCGTAGAGGAGCTGTCAACATAACGAATCAAACCAGGTCTCCTCTAAAAACCTCTGGAGGAGACTTTACAAAACATATCACTAATAACTAGAATTATTCACAATGTTTACTCAAGACCTGACAACCTAATTCTGCAACCTAATTTTAATTTTACAGACAATCTTGACCTCTGGAGACAAGCATGTGATCATTCAACTTGGTTTGACATCAGATGACCACACTCAGGACCCGGGAGCCTCTGAGGGAAACAAACAGAATAATTTAGGTAATTAAACACAATCCTCCAGTGGGATCACACTAAACCTAACAGCCAGAGATATGTTGATGCTCCAGCACATCAGTACACTTCATTTTGATCTTAACTACACACCTGTAACGTTAACAACGTCATGCATGGTTGTGATGTAATGATACACACACACACACACACACACACACACACACACGTATTAAAACCTGCTCAATCTCCAGAAACACAGTTTGTCACGTTGTCACACTCCAACAAACCTTGAGGCAAAATGCAGTTTGATGTGTTGTAACAGAAAAAAGACACAGGTGGAACTAATAAGAGTCATTACAAAGCTCTGCTACGTCTATGCTCATTGACACGGTTCATTGAAGCAATTCACTGAAACAAATTCATCAATAATGTTATTAATTACAACTTTTTTCCTAAGACAACTCACCTGTCTAACAAACGTCTGCTGTTTTGTCAGATCTACGTGTGTTTCTGTAGCGTAACGTTTCATTTAAGTTACATTAGCAGCAGTTATACAGAAAATAAAAAGTGTCATAGTCAAGATAAAGTGTCAGGAAGTCAAGAAGACGGTGTAACAGTTACTGTTAGTGATGAACCAACAGAAAACGATCACCTGCGTAGCTCAGCCAGGTTTTTATCAGAGCTTCATGTTGAGTTTCATCTCCTTGTTAACCTGCCCTATCTGTAACCTTCCTGCTGAGGTTCACTGTGATGGCTCTAACACCAACCCTGGGGGCAGCAGACAGCTGTTTTATGAGAAAAAGCTCTAAAAACCATCTGAACACAGCCTGTCCAGCACCAAATGGTAGATACACTGTTGGAGACCAGTGAGTATTTAGTTGCTAAAGAGTCAATGATTTTCCAGAAGCAAAAGTTAAAACACAAAGACAACATTGATCCATAATGACAGTATATTTGATTATAGATATATTATATTTTTATTGTTATTTTTGTTTTAGAAGCAGCTCTGTTTCTAACAGTCAACTGGTTTTTATTTCATGTATCTGTTTAAGTGACAGACCATCACCACGTAGCACAACACAGTTTTATATAACATAACTGTAAAGCTCATTCCAGCTCCCCAGAGAGAGAGAGAGAGAGAGAGACAACCATTTAAAAAGACAGACATTTATAGTAAGCCACCTCCAGTGGGAACAAGCACCGTGCTCTCATTCTCTCCAGGGATCGCTATGTGATAACTAGTGTTTTTCCTTTACCCCATCCTAAAAAGGTCAGGGCCTGACTCAATGCTTTACACGCCCACAGTAATACTTCCTGGAGCATGGTGCAAACACCAGCTACACCACAAACTAATTAATCCAACCTGCCTTACAACCACCCTTCAAGCACTACATCAGCGTCGGTCAGTAGCTGTGGTAAAGGGTCAGTGCTTCTCAAACAGCCGCGCTGCTGAAGCGTGAACGCACCGCGGTGTAAGCGATTGTAAGTAGACAGAGGTGTCTGTTGTGAGACGGTTTGTGCACACATAAAACACACACACACTTTTACAGTAGATTTCTAGGACGCTCCCTCAGACTCAGTATGTTAAACATCATCCTGCTCAGTGTCAATTTTATATTGAACCCAGTGTCATCAAAACAATGGGATGGATTAGTGTTCTCATTTCTACAGGATTAGTGGATGCAGCCGTCAATAATCAGTCACAGATCATCTATATCCATCCACACCTTGGCCTGTATCTTGGCTCGTTCTCTGTGTACTTGAGAACAATCAATTAAACACTTATAATTAATTGATTTGGTCTTAAATGTGGTGAAAAGTTCAAATCCACGTCTTTTAGAAACAACAAAGTGTTTTTTCTTTTAAATAAGAAACAGAACAAGTTAAAATCATTAGTTTTAAAATGCGTTTCTAGTTTAAAGTACTACTGTAGTCAGAGGCACAACAAATAAATTAAGATGAAATATTTTCCCCAGGTGTGTTTGGTTTAAAGGGCTATTTGGGCTGTAGCAGGCTACCTAGATGCACCATGATGAGGATAGACTACCCTGCTGAGAACAAGCTCAGGGACTATTGCAGGTGGTACTTTTCCGTGTCTTGCTTTTTGTAGCCTTATCGATTGGTGTCTCATTCCAGCACCTGTGATCGCTCTATCAGCCAATTTAGTAAGTGTTTAAAAAAGAAAATGAGTCTTTTCAGTGTCACAGCGAGCGGCTATAGTTCATCGTTACATTGTTTAAATCATATTTGGAGGCTCGTCGAACCAATGATAAAGAAGTTGTAAATGCATCTGGTAGAAAAACACAATAAGATGATTTTTACTAAACGGATCATTTTGCTCTTTAATAAATAACAGTAGAAATGTTGTATTTTGTGCAGATTCTTTCAAACTGTTGCTGACGTTTCTCAGCTTTTTGGAGCTCGGCAGCTCAAAACAACTCGGAGGCCTGTTTTATTCTGCTCTGACTAGTGAATCCAATAATGACAAGACGCACACACGCACGCTGACAAGGCATTATACAGCCTGGGGTACCTGGCCTTCTATGTGAAACCATTATGCAGGATTTCTGCCTCCTGCTGAATGCAGGTGGGATGCGGGACCTACTTATTACAGCCCAGATGTGCCTGTAATCCATCACTGTCTCCCCTGCCCCCATCGTACTCTGGAGGATGTCTGGAGCGTGGCCCCCAAGTGTGTGTGTGTGTGTGTGTGTGTTGTGTGCATGAATGCGTATATGTTCGTCTGTCTGTCTCTTTTCTTTTTTTAGTTCTGTAATTGTCAGTCCTCTTTTTATGCACATGTATATATGTATGTGCATTTGTGTGAGTGTTGTTTCATTATTCCTCCAGTCTGTCTCTCTTCCTCTCCATCTTTTCCTCTTTTACTAAATCCACTGCTTTATACAATATTAATACAAGTCATTAAAACTCTTTCTGAAGTATTTACGTATTAATGATAGCCGTTCATACTGAGCATCTCTAGTCCACCTATTTTTTGTGAAGCTCCATGAAACGGCGTGAATCCTTCGTGTGTGAGCTGTCGACTGGTGTCTCAGCCAGGACGACTGTGGTACAGATGGTGTGGTAGTGGTGGTGGCTCATTATTTCTTCTGCTCATTATTTACTCATTATATGTGTCACTCTTCTTCTCCTAAAACAAAATTAATGATTTGTTTTGGTGAATGTGTTTGTCCAAGACAAGCAGTTTTCACTGCACCGCTCTGATCGAACAAATCAACAAAATATATAAATATTACTTCAATTTAAGACGAGCTTGTAAAACTGCGCTCATGGTTACACTTCAATCTCTTTGTGCTGAGAATTTCGCATCGATATCCTCATGTTTCACTGTACATGAGAGGATCTTACTTCCTCCTCTTTTATTGATTGAAGCCGTAAACCTGTCTTCAGACGCCACTCACCGAGAACGAGTGTTGCAGAAGCTCAAGAGGCAATTAGAACATCAGGTTAAGACGGTTTTAATACGCTGACACTGTCCCTCCACCGACGGCCTCCACAGCCTTTAAGTGAGTACGGTTGTAGTGTGGTTGTTTGTCTGCGGCCTCCGACCAAGCTGTTCACCGTGACACACTTACACGCTGATTAAAGACGGCGTTTACAAAAACATTACCTGGAGCCGCTGACCGACTTGCCGTGCGTCTTATGTCTCTCAGATTGGTGAAGACCCGGCAGGTTTGATAAAGCTCCAGGTGCTGTGATATCTGTGAAACCACATGAATGTTGAACAGCTCAGTAGACTATTGAGCTCGCTGAGACCTTTCTATTTTCTCTGAACACAAAGCAATTAAGCCCTCAGCAGATTCCTCTCTCAACAAAAAGCTTTGCTTTTCTTTGTTGGTTTACATTGTCCTTTACTCTACCAAGCAAAGCTCTACATACTCCAGTCCAAATCAATACCCAGATGTACCAATAGATTGCCTATTGCTGCTGCCCACACTAATGAACAAGTAGTTGAGCTGAGGAGAAGCAGGGATCAATTTCATCATGTTCCCAGTAAACCTTTTAGTTTGCTGATATTCTGCTGTTATCCTGGGGAGGGCGTGTGTTCCCTATCTGATCAAGCATCTGTGTAAAAGTTGTAGCTGTGCCGCATCGATACCCAACGATTTTCCCGCTGCTATAACACCACAAGTACACATGCTCTTCCTACTCCATCCCCTCTGACCCTAGCTGTCTCAAGTGCTGCAATAATTGCCCAATCAATACACCCGATGTCAATTGCATCATGCCAAGAAAGCAGGAAGCAAAAACAAGAAACAGACACAATCTGCTGTTGCTGTTCCCCCTGGGTCTAATCTGTCACCGAATCAATAGAAACGATGACACCAGATGACAACGGACCGGGTGATATCATCTTTCATCTGAAGCTGCAGCCTCGGCCTGTGATATGCGGCTGTTGTGGTGGACGACTGTTACTGATTCTGCTGCCATTCTTCAATTCTGTCCAGATAACTGGAGGAAGAGCGAGGTGTGAGACCTCGGAGAGATCTCTTGTTCATTGTGAAAGCGCTGTGAGCAGCACATTGAGTCTCTGGTGTGAAGGGTTAAACGAGGCAGTGCTGATGTTGGACAAAATCCCGGGAACTGCAAGTTCACTTAACATAGAAGGTGAAAAACATACAGGAGCACACTATAAGACCAGAGCTACACATGAAATGACGTTCGTCTCCGTGTCACTTCCTCTCTGTCAGTTACAGGGAAGCAAAGGGAGTAGAGACAATATTCAACACAGCTGGTGTCTGATAATTAATCTGCCTACCTCTGATATTCACCGTACTGCCTCGACATCCTCCTAAAACTGACAGGAGTGTTAATTTAGGTGCCTCAATTAGTCTTGTGACAGATATACTGTGAACAGTCTCATTTTAGTTCAAGTTGGTTGATTAACTGAAAAAATTAAGGAAATATGGTTAATAAAATATAAAATCACAAGGTGAAAACAATATCAGCTGCAGAGTCACAGCTGTTAATCAAACACTTTGTAACTAAAAACCTTGTTTTTCTCATAATGACGTCATATTTATTTGTTTTAATTCAGTTCTCGAGCACTTTGGACTTAAAATAACACAATTTGCTTGAGTTAATGAAGTTTGTTGTTTGTTTTGTTCATGTTGGTTTGTTCTTTACACTTTGGACTATGACAGTTTTGAGACAGCGTGTTTATTTATAACATTAATGCTTTGGTATTGAACCGTAGTTACAGAAAAGAAAGCGTTGCAGTGTTGATGCAGCGTTATTGTTGATCCAGGTGATTGACAACGTGTAACCTGGTTGGACTCATACAGGAGAGACCCCACGTGTATTGTGATGTCTACTAGAGTCTATGTTTTCTATGTTTTTGTAGGCGATAGCCCCTCGGTTAGTTAAAGCCTCATGAGGTAAGACCCAGCCTCTCGGCACATTATACCATCATAGATCAGACAGAGAGCAGGGAATCCCTCGCCTACCTTAATCTTCACCATCTTGCAAAGTCAGCACATGTAGTAGATCAGAGGATTTAAGGAAGAAATGCACAGAGAGGAGAAGGAGAACAGAAGCATGAACTAGAAAGAGAGAAACCTTCCTATTCACTGCTCTCAAATTACCCTCTCATTCACCACTGCCTCATTTAGCTAAAACGCTACTTGTGCATATGCCGTGAATGCATTTGTTAAGTTGTTAAGTTGGATGACAAAAGAAATTGCATCAGTGCGTCTGCTTCCTCTGTCTCAGAGAACAAGAGGCTGGGAGTTGATTAGATAATGGACAGAGAGAAGAATTGTATTTGTCAAACACTGGTTGGTTCACTGACGTATTGACTGATTGATTGACCGACTAACTGGTCGGTTGGCTGACTGGTTTTCTTTCAGCGTGTGAGCGAGTTCATTCACACTGTAAAACTGCAACAAAAATATCCTGAACAGAGATTCATCTTTTCTATTTACAATCAAATACAAACGAGGAACGAAGAGATGAAGCCTCATTGTTTCACTTTCACTTAACTCGACGCTCAATTATTAGTGGATGACACACACACACACACGTTTAGTAGCACACTGACACATCCATGTGTTAACACATGCAGCAGATGTACCTTTTATGACCTTTACATCCAGACTGTAAGAAAATACTGTAAATGAGTCAAAGATCCACTCGGATCAAACGGTTTCACACCATCTGATTGTTTGTTGTTTTACAACACTCGCTTCACTGGTCTTACTCCTACATGGACAGATGTTGTTTGACATGTCATCATATGATGGGAATTGTGTGTGTGTGTGTGTGTGTGTGTGTTTTACTGTGTGAACATGGTTCCCAGCACCAGTTTGGTTCAGACAGAATTGCACCGACTGATCCCATTGATCTGTTCTTGCTGGTTGAGAGATGTTGAACCAGCAAGACATCAGATGTGCAGCCTGAACACACACACAGATTCACACACAAGCAAGACTTTAGTGGACATACTGGTTTAGGTGTCATACTGAGCGAATGTTAAATAATCAATCAGACTGATGTGTCATATAATAAAAACTATTATTTCAGAGTTTCACTGCGTCATCACCATCCATCCATCGTCCCAGTGATGTCCCGCTGCTGCTTCTGTGGCACATCCGGAGGTGTTCCCGAGGCCAAATGGGGTCTGCGTTGCCTCAGTTGTTGCTCTGGATCAGCCTCAAGTATCTTCTCTCTGTGTTAGATGTGCACAGAAAACCTCCACAGGCCAGAAGCCTGAAGCATCTGAACCAGCTCCTCTCAGTGTGAAAAAGCTGTGTTTCCCCTTTGAGATCCTCGTCCTTGTCTGAGGATGAGCCCAGACTCACTGTGACCGAGGCTTTCGATTGTATTTTTTCACTCCGTACCCACAGCTTGTGACCACAGGTGAGGGTTGAACATACTGTAGATCAGCAGGTAAACTTGGAGCTCCGCTGTCAGGCTCAGCGTCCTCGCTACTATCTCAGTCTTCAACGTCACAATAACCTGAGAAAACAGCAATGATCTCTTTGATACTGAGCTTCTTCAGCATCAACTGTAGTTGAAGCTACGTTGGCCTGAGGTGTGAGGATGATCCTCTAATTATAATGTATGTAGCCTGTATGTAACCCTCTGCTGCAGAGACAGGATGCAACAGTCAACTTAGCTTCATTAAAATGATCAGTGTCAGCCCTCTGTCAGAAATTAAAGAATTTCAGGCCCATTAATATGCAGCTCATTATCAATAATTAAGGTAAAGCAGCCTCTTGCTAGCAGGCTAATCCACAAATCTTGCTGACACAGGCCTGGATTCAAAGTGGTGATGGCTAAGCTGAGTTGCTGGCCAATTACAAGCCTATCCCGTCCAAATAACTGGGCCCACAGGGAGTAGGCTCAAAAGTTTAATCTGTGTTTTAACAAGTAAAAGTTACATTTGTACAGTATTTACTCATAATTAATTAGATTAACTAGTCTCTTAAATTTAAGAAACAGTCAACCATGTCCAGTTTTTTTTTTTTTTTATTTAATGTCACATATTATTAATAAAACTCTAAAACATTTACACAAAACACAACTAAAGCAACCACATTACATATGGAAATGACTAATAGAAAGGAAAACTAACTATAAAGACATATAATCTCAATCAAATATACTCATGGCTAACAGCTGATACATCCAGTCTCTGTCTGTGTCAATACTTCATGAGAAAGTCAAACATTATTAAACCTTTGTCGCCTCTTTATCCTCAGAGAGACGGTGACAGACGTTAACTTCTAATTTATTAACCGTCTTGACGGTATAAAACCATCCAAGAGGAAATATTCTGCGGATCAGTTTTGTGTCTGTGATGCATTTTTGCAAAAGCAGGTGGGAAAAAAAGGGAAATACATTTATATGAAGCCACTGCAGATAATAAAAATCACACCTGAGGTGACAAAAAAAGAGAGAAAAGGTACAGAGAGAAACACGTCGTAAGAAGTGTGAGGAGAGAGACTAAGTGGGTTTAATAAAACGGTGCAGAGGGTGGGAGACTTAAGAAAGTAGGAGAAGGAAAAAGAATGAGAGAATGATAGTAGCTGAAATGATGGCCACCCAAGCACTGCTCTAATATGAGGCACAAATGGATCTGCCTTTTATCTCAGCAATGCACACACCATCCATAAAGCCCTGTCAAACCGAAGAGGGTAGCTCATTTATGCTGCAAACACACACGCACACACACAGGTGGCGAGCTCATTTATGCTGCTGTTTATTACCATTATCACCAGACGAGAAGAAGCGAGCAAGAGCCAGGTTGTATTTTGCTCGTTGACGCCCGTCATCATCATGTGAGTCTCAGGTGTTTATCGGTCTGTCACTTCGCAGGAGGCCCAGCAGGGTCCTGATGCTCCCTCCCTCATTGTCCCGTCTCTTTTTGCTCGTGCACTTTGTCGGTTGTTTTCATGTGTGTGTGTGTGTGTGTGTGTTTGTTTCATTTTCTCCCAGACTCCTTCTCATCTCGTCATTCATTCTCTCTTTTTGTCTTTACTTTCTTCCTCTATCTTTCCATCTGGTCGCCGTGGTGACGACAGCCTCCCTCTTTCTTCTCCATTATTCGTTCAAATTCGTGTTTACAGAACTGTCTGTTTTCTGGGCTTCTTCATATGCTTTCAAAGGGAAGCTGTGCTGGTTAAGCATTTAATGATCTCAGAAACTGTTTTTCCTGTGGTTTAATCACTCCCTGGTGCATTTTTATCACTCAGGTAAAACATCATGGGTCTAATTTAGGTGATGTGCTTATCAAAATTCAGCTACTGGGCCATTTTGGTGCCCATTATTTTGAAAGGCAATTACTGCGTGTGATAATTACGTTAATGGACAATTAAGAGAGACTAACTTTATCATGGTATAATTGGGGATCGACTAAGCTCTCTGCATTGGCAGCTATTAGGGGAAAAGCTTCTGCTTGAGGCGGTACACTGTGGCTTCACTTTATTTGAAACCCTTCTTCAAAGGCTTGTTTTAAATTACTGAGATATCCACACAGACATATGAGGACAAAATAGAGAAAAAAAAGTTTTTGTATTCATGAAACTTTCACCAGTCCAGT
This sequence comes from Polydactylus sextarius, assembly GCA_016801845.1. NCBI lineage: Eukaryota > Metazoa > Chordata > Actinopteri > Polynemidae > Polydactylus > Polydactylus sextarius. The sequence continues at coordinate 28,966,259 of CM028906.1, forward strand.
GTGTGTAAATGAACTTAACTTAAACAATAAAACTGACGGTATTTATATGTTTTTATTTGTATCATTAAACTTTAATTTATTATGTGAAATATACACATGGTATATAAACACACTATTTGTGTCACACCCACATTTTTTCCAGAACTTTAATCACAACACTTCTTTTTTATGCCAGAACCTAAAGTACTTAAAGTGTTTAATGTTTCCAACCAGCAGTTACATTTTCTACTAAATAATTTACACTTAAACTGAAAAGGTCACTTCACTTATTTTCTTCCTGACAACTTTAATAGAGTTAGATAAGATACAAGTAGAGAGCAAGTCTTCCCTCACACAACAACAGACAGTCTTCGGTTCGACTGTGTCCGTTATGTTTTAACACACTTCTTAAAAGTGAAATAAAGGTGAACAAGATGAAGACTTTTGTCTTGACTGTGTGGATGTTGGACTCTTTTGGGGGCAGTGATGTTGATGTTTTGGGGTTTTATAATTGGTTTTAGGTGAGTTTCTTTGGGTTATTTTTGGGCCATATAGGAGCTGTACATCCTTCTGAAACTTTACCAAAATTGGGCCAAATTTTGGCCCCTAATGTCGCCTCTAATATTCCTAAATCTAGGAATAAAGAACTTTACCCTCCATAACCTGACGTATTGATATCAAACTGTATTTAATGTAAATAGATAATTAAAGGTGTAAATGTATAAATGAGGCATACTCAGGTCTAGATACAGATGACAATAAGACAATAAGAAACAGAAAGATCGTCAGGTTTTGGTTGACGTCATCATTTCTTTGGTATTATAATGTATATTGTGTGTGTGTCCAGGTTGAGAGGAGCATCGATCTTCTTCTTGTGTAGTTTGATCTTTTGTTTTCATGTTGTAACCATCATGTTCTCTTTGTTCATGCTCCTCCACCCGTCGTTTCTTTCTGGCTCTTTACTCTCAGATCATCTTTCTTTCAAATGAGCTGCTATTTCTCTTTAACTCATTCTCCGTAGTTCCACCTCCATCGTGTTTTATTCTTAACTCATTAACCTCTCCTTTCTCTGTCTATTAAACATTTTCGTTTTTATTCTTCCTCTTCCTTCATTTCTCTCTCGTCTCTTCAGGAGCCACAGATTTCAAGTTAAAATCTTTCACACGTCTTCTTCCTCCTTTTTTCTTTTGTCCTTTATCTTCTCAGTTTATTTTCCTTCCTTCCTCTTCCTCCTCTCCTTATTTCCACTCCCATTGTGTCTGAGGTATAAAGTTGATCTCATCTTCATCTCATCTTCCGTTTTAGCCTTTCTACATCCTGCAATCCATCTCCGCCCTCTAATCCCCTTTCTTTTACGTCTCCCTCTGTCTCCATCTGTTCTCTCTCCCTGCTTCCCGTCTTGCTTCTGTCTCTACGGGTCCCAAAGAGCCCACGTGGGGAACAAGTATTTGCTGCCAGTGTCTCTCTTTTGCTTGTCCCTCCACTCTTTTCTTCTCATTCTCTCAGTCCCAGAGGTTTCAGATTTTTTTGTTTCCCTATTTTCCCTCTCCATCCTCGTGTCTCCAACCATCCTCTCTCCTTCCCTCCTTCGTTCCTTTGCTCCCACGGGTGCAGGTGGTAGAGGATGGCGCTTTGCTTTGATTGCTGCATGGCTGTAGGCATTCCCGAGGCAGAGTAGCTGTAGCTGCTGGATGTGGTGATAAATAATCCCGACTGGGGAGAAAGGAACAGAGAGACGCTCTGGAGGGGAGGAAGGAAGGAAGACAGTGGATCGGTGTGAAATGTTATCACCTCATCTACTTTTTTGGATGGATGATGAGAATATTTTTGGCCACATTTCTGTACTTTTAGTTAAAAAAAAAAAAAAAAAAGAGACAAAACAAAAGAAATCACACAATGCTCCTTCATTTAGTGAACACAATTAAAACGCTCAATTAACCACATCATCTAAGGGAAAGTCTTGATTTTGATTTACTTTGACTTTAATGACAAATGTTGCCTTAAGCACATGTGTGATTGTGATTAAATGTGACAGGATCTGAACAGCATTTACAGACAATACAAACCCTATATGTGTATATATATGTATATGCTACACTTTATAATGATTTTTTCTTCAATCTGTGACATTGTTGTACTGATTAACATTCACACTGCTGCTCTTTGTTACGTACAAACAAATGTTTTATTTATCAACGACTCACAAGCAATATCATCTTAATGCTGATCAAATGGTAGAGAAGGAAACACTTTAAGTGACAAAAATTCAACTAGTTTATTAGAATATTTGCAGGATAGTCTTCAGAAGAAATCTGAGCTTTTATTTTAATGTGTTGACGTCCTTCTAGCTGAAGTTAGATCTGTGGTCTCAATTTAGACAGAATATCAGATATGAACAATATCAGCATCAACACAACAACTCTTATTTCTTTTGTTATTTTTATTTTATGAATAAAAGTTACCAACAGACAGATACAACTACACAACTGAAGAGTCTATAACTCAGTGTTTGGTGCAATGTAATGATGTGTTTTTGCAGATGCCACCGGTAAGAAATGCTTTAATACGTTCACAGGTAGATTCCTCACAATGCAAACTGATGAATACGTGTTTCTTGCAGCATCTTATATAATATACACTGCTCCAAGGGGGCGTCTTGATAGTCGATTGGGGTATTTATGCCGCACAGCTGTTCACCAGTTCGAATCCAGACCCAGACAAACTTCCCTACATGTGCTCTCCTCTCTCTCTATTCTGTCTCTATCATTAAAGGCAAAAACTCCCAACAAACAATGATAAAAAGAAAAGAAAAAAAAACACGCCTAGATGATGTAAACTTGCTACTACAGGTCATGTGCTTGTTTGCCAGTTTTTTCAAAAATGGATCTAGAAAAAGATGAGTCATCTTATATTCGGGTCAATACGGTATTAACTATGTTAACGTTAACGTGTTAATCACTGTGATTAATATGGACGAGATTAACGCGATAAAATAATTTAACACCGTTAACACAAGTTTATTTACTTCCCGTGTGCCATCGAGTATCTGCACAAAACTGTCACTTGTCTGTATTCAGTCAGAGAGGAGAGATGGTAGATGAACATGGAGAGACGTAGCTGAAGATGGAGAGACGGGAGAGACGTAGCTGAAGATGGAGAGAGCTGAGGGATTGTTTGGTGACTGCCGACATATTAGCACAGTGGAGAACGGTGGGCTGACTGAGGTGATTCAAATGGCTTCAGGTAGTGTTTCTGTTACACTGATTATACTGTGTTTCCCCGTCATAGTCTAGTTTGCTCCACCATAGTTTCAAATTTGGTCTGGTGATAATTGTCCTCTGTAGCCTGGGCCCGCCCACATTGCCTGTGACGCTACATTGAATTTTCACGTTTAAATCAGCCTTTTCTCTGCTCTTCCTGAGCTTGAAAAATCAGGAATCAATGAAAAATGAGCTTTTATGCCGGTGCAGGTTTAACATGATGACGCACTGGTTAAGCGACCTCATGTTTACAGCCAACATGGCGGCCGTGGAGGAGCAGAAATCGTTTGATACTGCTGTTTTAAGAAATTTTAACAGCAAGTTTTCTTTAAAATGGAGCAAAAGGAAGCTCATGCATGTTTCCATCATGTTTTTTTCCCGTTGCTATACGTCATCAGAGTCAGAGTTGGTTGTAGCTCTGTCCAGTAGCACACTTGATAGACGTCCGTTGATCTGCCTCTCAGAACTTCCTGTCTATGGGATCTTTGTCAGACCGAGCTCAGCCAGGATATGTCCTCTGCACATTACAGCACTTGGTCGCTGTAATGTTAATGCTAATGTGCTACTACCACTTTTTAAGATAATTAAATTTCAAAATGTGAGATTAATTTGTTAATTTTTAAAAATCTGTTAACATCCCTAATATTAACATACCACAGACATGGTGAAGTGTTAATGGTGGAAAATATCTTAAAGATTTAAATCATGTCATAGTTTTAAAGTTTCCCTCCATCATTATCCACGTTTGTAGAAGAAACTGCAACTTTTAATTAACCTTTGAAAATATGAAATTAAACATGTACCACCACAAGCATTTGTCCTTTAGATGAGATTAAATGTTACTATTCAAACATTACTCATTGAAAAGGTAATTACATCACTATTTACTTAACATTGACTTCCTACATGGGAGTAAGGATTTAATCATATAAAACTACGTAAAAGGTGATTTAGCAGTAACTTCAGATCCTCCGCATCCAAACTACATCTTCTGTATTTCAGCCATGAAGAAATAAAAAATAAAAGAATGAAGAGAACGAGGCTTTGTCATCTTGGACAAGATGGTTTGAGAGAGGAGTGAAAGAAGCCATCTACCTCAAAATAGAGACCATCTCTCAGTAGAGGCCTGCGACACCATCTGTCTCCATCATATAACACTGTCCTTTCATCCCTCCCCCAAGACTCAACAAGTCATCCGCCTCAGTTGGGAAAACTGTGGTAACACTTTACCTCAGGTGACTTTAACGACGTCGTTACAGAAACAATAGCTTCTCAGTGACCGTTAGTGACCCTAACGACCACCATTGAAAATACTTGTAACCACTAACGACTGTCACACCTGTGAACACTAGATACCTGGTGTCCACCCACAGAGGATAAACAGGGAACACACCACCAGAACTGGGGGAGACTCTTGGATGAAGGTGAAACATTTTCAAGAAATTACCACGGTCCAGTTGACTCCAACTCTGACATGTTATATATAGTATATATGGACTTGTACCGTAAATTGAAAAAGAAATTAATCTCTGTGATAGTTCCTCTTGTCTTTAATAACTGTGAAGTTTTAATCCTAATCATTTGTTGACCAACTAAACTCAAACAAGCCTAATAAATCTCCAATATTCTCTCTACATAGACACTCAGTGTGTTTACTGAGATGGACTTGATTTTCTTCTACATCATATCCACTAAATTCCCAGCTCCAGCTCTTATCTAAACCTTGAACACGAACCGTGTCCCATAATGTGACTGTGGGGGCAGATTTTGTTCAGCAGCATCGATACAAACACAAACACTTGTCTCAGAAGTTGCTCTCTCATCACAACATAGGTGTCTTTTCTCTCCTGCATCGACGTCTTTCAACCGCAGTGTTAGTTACACACACACACAAGAAACCTATTAATATTTCAAATGTTATCTTTGCGTTTAGCTTTTCTATAAACACTTAAATACTTAATGCTGTGATCCTCTTAATTTGGCAACGAGCTCAGAGACTACTATCTTTTATTATGCATATATTAAAGCCGACGAGAAGAAACATTTAATTTGAATACAATAGAGACAGTATTTAAGAAAACAGCCCCTTAGATTACATCTATATACTATTGTTACTATGTATTGAGTCGAGGCAGAACAAGTGTTTACATCTAAAGACTATTAACTAGTTGTGTTTTTTGCAAAATAAAATTGATATTGATTCTTTGGACTTCACTTGGATGGATGAAAAGCATCTTTCGTTTCCATGGTTACATGACAGTGATCTGTTTTGCTGGTGACGTCACTTTTATACCGACACATCTGGAAAACCACCTCACGAGAGCGTACAGATGTTTTAACGACAGTGTTTGTTCTAAATGTAGTTGTTTCCTTTACCAGTTTTTCATTGTGATTTAGGTTTTATGCATTTCTAGATGAAAGTGAAACCCAGCTGGTGACAGAATAAGGCCAAGAGAAGCTGAGCGGCATCAAAAATCATACGTCCTCACAGTCGACATCAACTCTACTGATTAGGAAGCAAAAAGCAGCACAGTGAAAACTACTCCAACGTCAGACATGTACAGAATGCTACACTCTTTATGGCTTTGAAAGCACTAACATTAATATGAGTGAGCTGATCATTATGTTTTATTTATGCTGATGGTATTGTAATCTGTATACAGAAAGCCTTAAAAGCCAAGACCTTGGTCGCACTGTTTCTCCATCCATCTGCTGATTAGCTCGGCTGCTTCTCCTTCGAGGACGGCAGCGATCGTGACTGTACGTCTGAGGAAATAAATGACATAAGTCTCTCACAAAATCTGTTGTTGAATCAATACAAAGGATTAGATAAAGGTTTTCAAGAGAGGAATTCAAAGAGGAGAAGAAAATACCAGCTCAATGTGCTGATTTGTTTGTTAAAAAAAAAAAAAGATCTCAGATCAACAAAATGCTCAAAAAACACATCTGAGGGATAAATATAAGTAAAATGAAATTTAAGGATAAGTGTCATGTTCAGAGAGATTTATTTTCTGTGAGAATTACAGATTATAGGATTTGTCTTATCAGCTTTGTGAGAGTGACAATTGAAAGCAGGGACCCTAAAAAAATGAAAATATCACTTGAAGCGATGCCTTGACATCTTGAGTTATTGTTACAATGTGGATGAAGTGTTTTGGTTTTAGCTTTTCAGCTCAGTACACTGAGATGGAAATCTAATACTGTAATATTGAACTTTTGAAGTCCGGTCTATTAAAAGCAAGTGAAAGACATAAGATAAAAAAATATAAAAAAATTCTTATGATTAAAAAAAAAAAATGTTTTAGTTCTAGATCAATGAATTTGTCACGAATGTTGACGTATGTTTCCTTCAGTCTTTTATGTCTCTGTCTCGCATTGACCCGGGGTCTGGACCAACAGGTGGCGTCAAACGTTTTCTTCTCCAACATCAGTGACCTGGAGAAACGTGACCGTGACATGGAGACTCACTAGAAAACAGTAAATCAAACCATGAGAAGTTAACAAACATCAGAGGAGACAGTGGCTGCATCCGAATCCTTAGTAGCCACTGGTACTAATGAGTGTTTACTACTGGACTGTTACAGTATATCAACCAGTAGTAGCACAATTCAGACGTACTACAACACCGCCATCTTGTCTGTCTTGTGACCTGGATGTTTGCATCCTTCTTCTTCTATGGTTTGCCACCTCCCGGTGACTTCTGGGATAGTGTAGTGTACATCGCTTGTATACTGCAAAATCCTACCAGGACTAATAAACCATCCGGGAACCTTTCACCTACTACCAATAGCTACTAAGGTATTGAGACGTACTAGATCGTCGCTTACTCATTGTTGCTACTACATGGTAGACTAGTAGGGGTATTTGGATGCAGCCAGTGTTTCTCAGACGTTGACCGGATTGTGGCGTCGCCATAGTTTCAGAATTGGGCCGGTGATAATTGTCCTCCGCGCTAATGCTAATGCTTGTGTGGATGTTAAACACTGCTCCTAAGAGCCGCCTGGATATCCAAGTGGTCATGTGGTACCATGTTGGTGTATTTATTCACCAGTTCATATCCCGACAGACGAGTTTTCCTGCGTCTGTTCTCCTCCTTTCTGTCTCTCTACACTGTCTCTGTCATTAAAGACAAAAGTCCCCAACGAATAATAGTAAAAAACACCCACTTCTAGATGATGCACACTTGCTACTGCAGATCATGTGTTCATTTGCTAATTTTTCCAAAATGAGAAAAAGAGGAGTCATCTTATATTCAGGGTCAGTACAGTAGGTTTTAGACAACATGGATTTTTTTTTTTAGCAGAGTAGAGTTTGTCAACATATGGACGAAACATCTCTACATCTGTAACAAAAGATATCAACAAGCCTTTAAAATCAAAAAAATATCTAAATATAAAAATACAGTGGGAGGACTGAGGGTATGTTTAAACACCAAGTAAACAACCAACATGAGGTGAAGCAGTTTATAATATTTACATTAAATCACACAGAAAATGTTAAAATAGTCCAATGAATCATTGCAGTGCGGTTAACAAGGAGACCTCTTTTACATTAGGTGAAGAATGACTCATACATTTTTCCTGCTTTTTGCTCAAAGTGTCCATTTTCCTCTCGGTTTGTTCGCTGAAAGCAGGAACACAATGATTCATGAACAGACAGGTGACAAATTAAAGGGAGAACTTGAAAAATTAGTGGGGAAAGAGGAAGACGGTGCTGATGTGACATTCACAGTCACCAGAGTCTGATCTGATCAGTTTTTACATCTGTTAAAACTTCACACAAGCCAAAGTGATTATTATTAAGATGTATGATGACACTATGATAAGGAAAAACTGAAAAAGATGAATTGATTTTCAGTTTTGTCCAAGATAAATAAATCATCAGTCAATCAACTAAATGACCAAACGCTGAAGTTCCCGTCATCACAGTTTAGATTTGTGACGATTCATTGAAGAACTCGTTGATCTAAAACAACGATGCTTCAAATCTCTGATCGATGAATCTTCACTGACCGAGATTCAAGAGAAAACTAGGATCCATGTGTGTAAAGATGAGACTCAGCTGGTTTCTCCTCAGTTCACACTTCAACTTTAACTCTGCTTCATCAGAGGTGACAAAGGTCAAAGAAGCAACACGTTCACTGCTTCATTTCTTTCACCTCTGAAACCTGTAGACTGTGATTTAGAAAGATCATCATGTGACACCACGATTACATTGAATCTTCTGGTCGTAGGACATCATCTCTTCTTCTTCTACATCTCATCTCTTGTACATTGTTTAATATTTCATCAGGATTCATGTGGATGCTGAGATATTAAATATTAGTTATTAGATGTTAGATGTTAGATTGGGTTTGCAGTTTGATAAATTAGATATCAAAGTACATGTACTTAAATTTAGATTAAGGTTATCTTGTGGCACATCACCCTCATGTCCTATGTTTTTATAGTAAATCATTGCAGATAATAATGTACATTACTGATGATAAAATTCAGGATGTAACCGAGGTTAAACCTCTTTATAAGAAGTGGCTCATGGTGTAAAATAATTCAGTATGTTCAAGTCTTTTAAGTTTCCATGCACAGTTTCTTTCTCCATGAGAAACTGTAACAAGGATGCATCTCTACTACCGTAGATCACAGCTACATGTTGTTATCAGTAACAATCAGTTTCATCATCCTGGTTCTGGTAACATAGAAACGTCATCCCCTCTCTCCTCGCTGCTGTTTCTACAGTATGTATGGAAAACTTCATGAATAAATCCTGACTTCAGTGTTTTTGATTCTGAACCTCCTGATAAATATGTGTTCTGCTCCACGTTCAGTCTTGTGGCGTATACATATTTAACTGCATCGCTGTGTGTTATCTGCATAACTCGTCTCACATCGAACATGTATGAACGTCTACACAGACGACTCATTTGATTTCAAGTCTTTCCTACGAAGTCGTTCATCCACATCTAACGTGCAAATAAAAACCTTCCTGCGTTAAAACTACTTGCTGCTCCACTCGGTGTTTGTGCTGCTCTATATTCTGTATCTGTACTTGCCCCTCCACTGCTGTCATAAGCCATTTTCCCATAGCAACTATTAATGTGTGAATGTTATTGTCCTGGCTTCTGTTCAGCTCATCCACTCACAGCTGTCTGCACCACCTGATGATCAAGAAAACTGCAAACAGTGGTTTTACGGGCAAGAGTAAAAGAAGTACATTTATCATTCTTAAGGCAGCGTTAATTCAGGATGGATGGTCTGCGCCGTTTAAAATCACCACTGTGTGATCTAGTTTGGACGTCATGGACGCCCATTCTGTCTGTCGCTGCTGTAGTGGAGCCAAATATGATATTATACATCAAATAAAAAGGTTTAAAAAAAAAGATCAAACTGAATGCAACAAGCTCGGCTTTACTCATCTAATTTATATATAAAAAAAAACATTACAGAGTTTCTTCCCTCTGGAAAAAGGAAGAACGGACGTTTTCTTTCTCTTAAACCATCGATCGGCGGCTCAATTCAACACTTCTAGAGACAAACTATAATTTCAGAAAACAAAATTAGCAGCTGCTTCGTTTACAAGGTTTGACAGGTACCACTTCACATGTAGAGATCAGGGCAGCTTAGTGGAGCAATTACACAAAAGAGTGTTGTGATATTGTATCACATATCATTCATGTTAATCAGCGATTAACCTTGTTCACCGCCGGCCTCATCTATTTCCTGCTCTTTCAGAAAACGGAGAGGCTTTTTTTATATATAATAATCCAGTTTAATTATTTTACAACTGTGGACCATTTTAATATTTCACATCAGTTATTTTTGTATAATTCTGTTTTTTATATCGTATAAATTATGGGATTTAATTAATTTAATTTACAGGGAATCGTAGTCACTTAAAAAAGTATATTTCACTGAAACCTTTGAACCTTTTTCATGTGTTTATCACTGAGTTATAATCAAAATGTTTGATCCAGTAAAACTAAAACCACAAATATTGTTTCACACTTTGTTTTTAAAGATCAAACTATAATTTTAGGACAATTGATCAAAAACGTTCTTGCATTTTTTTTTTTTTTTTTTGCTGGTTTTAATTGACAAGGGCAGTTTCAGGATGAATTATTTTTTGGTTTAGTTTGTGCTGTTTCTATAATCTTTCTGCACAGATATATAAGGTAAGTTTGGCCACATGTTGTGTGAATCTAAATATGTAAATGATTGATAACAGATAAATATACACAGTTGGAAACACATGAACGTATACACACACACACACACACACACACACTCTGACAACTGGCCTCTTCCTCTACCTTGTAAAAAATATTCTGTCAAACAGTTTGTCCTGAAATGAGCCACCAAGGAAAATGAAACGTGATGATTTTCGATTTTTACTTTCTATAACAACCAGCTCCACGTCATAATAGCTGCTGAGACTCTGGACAGGACACAGACCCAAACATAAAATTACAGAAAAAACTGGACCCTGAGGGTAATGTGAATCCAAAATGGAGTTTTTACGGTGTAATGCAGCTTTATTGTCCTGAGCTGCCATTAATTTTCATTGCCAACATCCATTTGAAGGTACTTTAGTTTTTGAATTTTACATGCGAGTGGCCTGGTCGGGTTGACTGAGCAGGATGAAGGGACAGTTATGTGCAACTCATCAGAGATTTGACCATTTTGAACAGCTCAGTCATTAATTCAGTGTAGTGACTCACTCTTGCTCTGGTGAATTGTGAATGAAAGATTCAAAAAATCATACGATGGCAAGTATCTTGTCATATTATTACTCCTGTGTCCCTACAGTCAGATCCACATGAGCCTGGTAGAAATAGAAGAACTGTCATTTGAGCATTTTTTTTAGAGAAACTAATACATTTATATTTTTAATATTTAACAAGGAAAATTCAATAGATTCAGAAACTGAAATGACATCTTTGTGAAAAGGGAGACGTGTGGATGTGAATTCGACAGCAGAGACAGATGGATTTATGAGGCAGCAGCGAGCTGTAGAGTTGCTTTATGAGCTGGCAGACGTCTCTTCTGGGCAGGTGCTCAGCCATGTTTTTACTGCCATTGCTCTCCTCCTTCTGCTCCTCCTCCTCCATCCCTCATCAGTCTGGCAAACCCTTGAGCACTCATCAAGGACAATGGTTAGTCTGTCATATGAGTGTGAGTGTGTGTGTACACAGACACATGACAAGATGAAAACAATGTTGTCTGATCTATGTCGACTTTAATCAAAGGTTCAGTCAGACCAGATGCAGGCGGACTCATTGAAATCCACAAGTTGTACAAAGTTTTACATCAGTGAGAGATTTTGATTTGATGAAAACAAATGTAATATGTGAACAGACAGACACAGCTGGTTCGACTCAGTTTCTGTCTAGAAACAGTTTTAAAGCTCTTTTACTAAAATCTTATATCTTGTTTGATCAGTACAAAGAAGAAAACATAAACCAGCCATGTTTTATGGAGGATTATGAGCTTCTGCTGGTCGCTCATCTTTGCAGAAACATGAATATAAACTATGTGTTTTTCATTTAAATTGACTTTCTACATTTATCAAGAACACAAACACGTTATCATCCTGATTACGATCATCACATATTAAAAAGGACATTGACTTGAAGTCATGCTGCTGGTGTGTTCTTACACTGATGGTCTCCAACCATTCACACATGTTATGTCCTCTTTCATTACCACCAACAGGGTTACCAGACACACAAAGCATCATAGGTAGAGGCGGTCAACTAAACATAGCCTCGCATCGGTCATTGAACTCTACAATCAACTCAAACGACTAAAACATAAATAAATGAATCAGAAAACCGTCGTCAGTAGAGAGATAATGTTTCCAGACGTTCACCTGTTTCTCATCAAACACTCACAACTTCACAGAACAAGACAAACACGTCATGAACATGAGTTAAAATGAACCATAACGTCTGAAACGACTTAGATCAATAAATAAATCGTCTGATTCATCACAGCAAAGATTCAATAACGTTACAGTCTAGTGTTATAACAGCAGTGTAGCTCCGCTCTGGTTGTTATTGATCCTCCACCTGATTAATCCACTTTAACCTCTGGTCACTTGATGGAAACGTAACATTAGAGCAGATGTTGACGAGTTTTACTGCTGCAAACACTGTTGTTGTTGTTAACGTGTTAGTGTCTTCGGTGGTGACTAACATGTTACTTTAATGAAAGACTGATATTTTTTAAGTGTTTTTCTTCAACGCTGGAAAACGATAGAAGTTTAATTTGTTTATCTGTTTCCTACAACGATCGTCAGAACGTCTCTGACAGTTGGTAACACAGCAGCTCCTCGACATTTCAACGTGTAACACATTCAAATCTAATTACTGACTTAGTGCTGCTAATTCCCATAATGCTTCATGTTAACTGGGGCGTTACTTCATATTAGTGAGATCTATAGAGAGCAGAGTGTAAGTTTCTTGTAACTTTAGTGGCCTGGATGTTTCTACGATTCTGACAGGATCAAGGGGGAAAAGGAAACTCACCATTCACATAAAGCATAGATGAGGGTGGCAGGTTTTCATCCTTGTCTCCTTTGAAAGTTGTAGAAACTGCAGGAGGATCCTTCACGTGGCATTAGATCCTAAAAACTACCTTCCATTGTCACTGGATGTGATAAGTGATGTTTTACTACAGAATCGTCCGAACTGAAGGTACATTTACTCAGTGCAGTCGAGGCTACATGAGGTTAAGAGAAGCTGATTCACAGTGAGGATGTGATAATAGTATCATAATCTCAATGACTCACCACTGACATTGTGTAACTCAAATTGTACATTTGATTTAATGATGAAAGCAAAGTGTATATAAAGTTGTCTTTCAGCTCCGTTCACTTAATTAAGAGAAGACTTTTAAAGGGAAATTAACATGAGATGAACTGTAAATAGTAAATCACAGAGCTAAAACTTTACACCCAAGGAAGGAGTGAGGACACTCATCACCCTATTAGTTTATTGCCTTATACACTATGTAGGTAATTTAAACCAATTGCTTCAGGTCCAACATTGTCACCCTCCGTGAGGAGGCTGTTCCTGCCAAATTAGGTGGTAGGTGTTTCTGCACACTCACAATGGTCTGTGGACAGGCAGCTATATAAGAGTTATGAGTTCACTTAGTGTGCCAGCTCCTCGGTCTGAAGTTATCTGAAATGTTTATGATCCTGAAGAGAGTTTGTCTTGTGCACCTAATGAGCACATCTAATAATTAACACAGCTCAGTAATAAGTAGCCAAAGAAAAAAAAAAAAAAAAATCTCAGCGTGATGTGACATTTTCTTCAACTGGCGTCGTAGACTGTTTCTCTAGCGAGGTTCAGTAGACTTGGCATTTGATTTTCTTTAACATCTCACAAACAGTAACAACATTATTTAAGGTGTTGACAGGCCTCAGAGGTGTAGTCGATAGTCTTACTGGACGTCCAGGGTGTGTGTGTGTGTGTGTGTTGAAGAAGGGGACGGGGTGAGTAAACAGATTTGCATCAAAACAGTCTATTTCCTGACTGTGAACCATGAGTTTAGATTTTTGTAAATCACAGAAATGGAATCTGAAGGTCAAGACTGAAAATTGTGTGTTGATAAGGAGAATATTAAATGGCATGAATGTTGGGGTTTGGGGAAATGGTTGAAGGTCATGGTTGAAGTATTGGTCCCACAGGTGAAACCCACACTCAGTAGCCTTTCACATTGTACAAATATTCAAAAAAATCTTTTCTAGTTGGTTTCATGCACTTTTTCGTCATTGGTCCTTCTGTGTTGTTGCACACAACGACCAATACCCTTTAAGATTCAGCACCAAGTGAACACAACACATAGAAACCATAGTTGATGGTTTGTTAAATTTGAGGTTTAAAGTTGCGTTGAGCAAGTTACTGTAGTTGTAGTTACTTGTCACTTGTTTTAAAACTGACTGATGCTAATTGATTCAATAAACCTAACACTGTTTAGTCACATGATTGCTGCCTTTGTTATATTCTAGAGTCTCTGAGTTAATGTCAGTTGTTAATAAATGAACCAAACAGTGTCTACGTTAGTGGAGATGTGGTGGTAGCGGTGAGCCTGGCCAGGCAGCTGATAAACTAAGTGATCAGGGCAGATTTCTAACGTCAAAGTAAACAGTGTCACATATCTCTGTTGATTTCTGATGCATTCATGAAAGTCCAAAAGAGTCGATTGTGAAGGTGTTAGATGGACAATTATCTACAGAATAAACACTGAATATATGAACTAGCTACAACCTTATAGGTCTAAATTATAAGAGACAAAGATCAGATGTTTCCATGTTGTTACACTCATTTGTAATGTTGTAATGATTAAAATACTCGACCATAGTTTTTGAGGTTTGGTTCATTTATTAACAACTGACATTAACTCAGAGACTCTAACAGTAGGATATAGGTTTTCTATGAAGAACCATAAAATACCCTGCTGGTATGAACCCTGACAGACAAAACAAGACTTCTTGTGTTACTGTTACCTTTTCCCCGTGTGGTCCTTGTAAACCATGCATGGATGTGTTAGCCAAATGGGGCCTATTGGATGTCTCTGGGGGGTCAGTTTGCTAAGTAGTAAACCTGTGTTCTGTCAGGTGTCATTAAGGTCCAGCGGGAGTCTGAGGGGACCTGTCACAACTAGGAGTAATGGATGTCTTCTTCACTGATTGCCAGCAGGTATAGAGTCAGCACAAACAGCAAATTAAAAGTGACACCTTGATGGAGGTAAAGCAGGAGGCACAGCTGGTCACACAAGTTAGATGGAGGAAGTGAAAGCTGGGAAAGTAGAAGAAAATGAAAGGTGAAAAGAGAAAAAGAAAAAAAAGGATGGAAATACAGCCAGAGTACAGCAAACACTTTCAAATGATGGAATGGATGGATGTTTGTATCGTGTGTAATTTGAATATTTGCTCTTTCAAGGACGTTGCATTTTGATCATAGACACTGGTCAGTACAGTCTTCTACCTCACAGTTTACATAACAACACTGACAGAGGTTATTTTATACTTTATAGTGACATGAGGGACATCTATAGTGTGCCAGGTTCATTACACATTATCGTCAGTATTGAAGGGCAACAACATTCCTGCATCGACAGCGACGACCAACCAAGCATCAATTACAACAACATCCTCAATCAGTTCAGGCTATGAAATAACACACGGAGCAAACAACATCAAGGGAATCACTCTGTGTCACTCAACAGCCTTGGGGCGAGATGAGCACACGAGCTGACATTATGAAACGGATTATATTTGAGACCAATTAAAAATGAATTGCTCGAAATGAGCGCTGACCCTCACCGAATTGGATGCCAGTGATCTCATTAGGCTGGTTTCTCAGTCAGTGCAAACCAGCAGCTGGAGCACAGGCCTCACTGACACTGTCAGAGACGGAGAAAACCCCGAGGGCTGCTGCCTCAGTGGGCCGAGCGTTATGTCTCCTCAAGATACGTTGCATGAATGCAGCGTACTCTCTGTGTTTCTGTGTATGTGGACGGATGCTCATCCCTGCATGATGTATATTATAATAATATGTAAGTTTGAGCAGTCAGTAGCGTGTGTGTCTGATATGGTAACATGTTCTTGCGTTTGTGTGAATTTGCATATTTACGTACGTGTCTAGCAATTAGATCTACAGCAGTAAATCAGTCAGCAAGGTTTTGTAATGCAGCGCATGTACGTGTGTGTGTGTTAGGGCTGTAACTCATAACAGTATTTGCATATTACATTTTAATTTTTCATGAAATTTGCATGTACCAGGAGAGAACTGGTACAAATGTGTATAAAAAAGTTGACAAAAATCTGAAAAGTTTTCATATCTGCATGAAACATGCCTGAGGATACATGTATATATGCATCATGTGTTTAATTTCCACAAACATGAAAATAAAACAACAGTTTATTTCCTGCTCCAGATTTAGATTAGAACAAGTAGACACATTCATTCATTAAATCAAATGGTTTTTTCCAGTATATATTTCAATATTATATGTAATAAACTTGCATATTTGAACAGTGGAAGTTTAGTAATTTTCTGTATGACAGAATAACTTTCTAGTTCTTCTCAGTAAATTCCCAACTCTTCATCTGTGTCCTCGTCTCCATCACGATTCAGCCAATCCTTTCCCCATATCCTCGTTCAAATCGCGAGCAATTAGCTGCTTGCCATCTCAGCAGACTGTGTTTTGATTGGTCATTAAGCGTCTGAGGCATTCATTAGTGACACTGCTTTTATCGCACTCAAGAAATTAGCCGGTCTGCAGAGAGAGAGAGAGAACAGGAGAAACAAAAAAAAGAGGCTCACAGGATGAACACGGTCCAGACTGTACAGATGGTAATGGATCTGGAAAGTCAAAGTCAAGTGAATGAGGATGAATCATGCAGTATGTCTGCTGCTGTTTTATCATAACAACACTCTGTTACCTCAGTGTCTCAGGTGCATCACAAGGTTCTCATCTTAATGAGCTACTAACTTACATAAGACAGAAAATTAAATTAAAATCTGAATGTTCCTTTTTGAAACAATATGTGTTGAAAAATAAAATCCACGTAGACAATAATTTCTAAATGAAATAAAGAATTAACATCTGACTTTGACAGTAACAAATATTTAAAACTCTCCTCTGTACTGATCCAGTCCGGTCTGGTTTAACTGTAATCACTACACAATACTGTACTGACCCGAGTATCAGATGGTATTTTTCATCTAGCAAAAGTCGAGTTGTCTTATATTCAGGGTCCAGAGACCCGGGGGTCTGAACCAACAGGTGGCGTCAAACATCTTCTCCAATGAGACTCAAACATTGAGAAGTTAACAACCAACAGTGTTTCTAGACGTTGATCAGACTGTGGCACCATCATAGTTTCAAAATTGGGCCGGTGATAATTGTCCTCTGCACATTATGACACTTGGTAGCTGTAATGCTAATGCTAATGCTAATGCTAATGCTTGTGTGCATGTTAAACACTGCTCCTAGGGGGCGCCTGGATATCCAGTTGTTGGTGTATTTATGCCGTGCAGCTGCTCACCAGTTCGAATCCCAACCGACATGATGTGTTCTCCCTCATTTCTGTCTCTCTACACTGTCTCTGTCATTAAAGTCAAAAATCTCCAACAAATAATGATCAATAAGACCCAATCCTAGGTGATGCAGGATCACTACTACAGGTCATGCTTGTTCACCAATTTTTCCAAAAATTGGTCTTAAAAAAGAGGAGTTGTCTTATATTTGGGTCAATACAGTGGTTTTATTTTATTTCTGGTGTGTTTCTCTCCTCAGATTTGTCTAATAAAGACCATCTGAGGTTCTCTGGTGATTTTTCATGTAGGACTAGAGTTGATGGACACGTCCTCTGGGAATGCACTTAATGCACTTCCAAGGTTGCCTGCTCTCGCTCTAAGTAGCACAGAGTGGCAACGAGCCTTGACAGCGTCACTGGCCCAGCGGAACCTGAATAAGATGGGTCCTGCTCCAGGAAGCGTCAGGGCCATTAAAAATGGATAGATCAATATATAAGAATACATGCACCTCCGGCTGTCTATGCTAATCCAGAGAACGAGGGGAGCAGCAGAGTATAGGAGGTTGGAACAGAGGGTAGACGAGATGAAAGGACCAGAGACTGAAAGTGAAACTGAGGGGGTAGAGGAGGTGAATATATATACAGCTTCAACCATGTGGACAAAATATTCTCCTTCAAATGACTTCCCTTTGGTTATAAACTCAATTGCTCTTTTGGAGGAAGTACAATAAAACATTAGCTTGTCCTTGATTTTCCATTTAAATTAACATTTTATTTAATTAACACTTTAAATTAACATTCACCAGAAGAGAACGTGAAGTTTTATGAGTGAAAACCGTGTCCCCAATCTCACTTCTTGTTGTGTTAAAACTTTACAGACGTTGTTGAATGTTTTGTAAAATTTAAAACCTTGAGTACATCCAAGGTTTGACGAAGGACCCAGATGCAGATGCAGAGACACAGATTAGTGGAAATCTTTTACTGAAAAACTCACAAATTAAACACAAACAGGAAACGATCACTCTCGATGCAAAAAGATGTTACAAACAGGCTGAAAACAACAGAGAAACTGAAAATAATCAAGTGATAATTGTGTTTGTATGAAAACAAAACACACACTTTGAATTGCTGGGATTGTGACATTGGTTTTGGATTCACAGTCTAATTCAGCAAATGTGTTTTACTTCTGGTTGGAGAGAAAATAAGGATCCAGCATTTTATTCATGGTTTATATGAACAAGGAGCATTTATCTAACAAACGTACGAAGTTAGAGATAAATAATAAAGTACGCTGACCTCTGAGAATGAACCGTATCTGCTGATGTAGTCCTGAATAATTTTACTACGACAAAATACACACACATCTGATAATTAGCTGTTATACACCACCAGTTTTTAATCATACGTTAAGATTATAAATGTGTTTCTACAGCAGGCTTCATGCTGCAGGTTGTCTCCGTACGTGTCTCGGTCCTGAAATTATATTTCCACAAACGTTATTATCTGAAAAAAACATGCTCAGATGTTATTTCTTATGCTGTAGACTGACCCCAATTAATCTCCCGGCGCTGTCGTCAAGTGGAGAACTTGATGTTTTTTACTTTCTCAGATAATACACTGATGAAAGATGCTCAGGACTGAAGTCACAGCCACTTAAACGTAAAACTGAGCTGACCGTGCAGCGAGTTGAGTGGTTGTGTGTTAGTATATGTTTCTGTAGCTGTGGTCAATAGTCAAGAGTCTATAGTTTATGGTGTTACACTACGACACCTTAACATATCCTGTATATAAACTTGACCTTTTAGGACCGAGAGGAAATTAATCTCCAAAAGCATCAAAGTAAATGTAAAAGTAAATGTCACAGTCCAACAAAATAAAACAAAATTAAAGAAAATAAAAGGTTTGTGATTCTTTAATTGGGCAACATTTGGCACAATTTCCAGTTTATTACAATTTACAATTTATTACATTTCTTTATTATTTTAATAAGTGATGACAGATTTTGGGCAAATATTTCATAAAGTTACAATACTGATTCATTGTATTTGAGGCTTCATTACAGAGATGTCAGCTGTTTTCATTATATTTTTAGTTTTAGTCTTTATAACATGTCATACTTTGTTTTATGTTTCTCGTTAAGACAAAAGAGAGTGTTTTTCTATGATTTTTAAAAAAAAAGTATTTATTCTATTTTCTACAATAAGATTTTATAGTAAAACCCTGAGACGATATGAGATCTGGAGTCATAGAAAATGGGAAATATTCATTTTACATTTTCATTACATTCATCATAAATATTCCTTTCACAGTTCATGAATATCTTGGCCTATATTAATAGTAAGTAAAAGATCAATTAACATATCAGTCAGAAGGTCCAGTGAGAATTTTGACGAAGCCTTGGTGCTTAAGTGTGACGGGAGTTAAAAAAAAAACACCCTCTGCTCTTCTCCTTCAGTCTTAATCTTCTCTTAATGATCTTGTCAAAATCTCCACTCGCCTGCTTGTTCTGAACTTTGACCATCTGGGTCAATTTGCATGTGAATTATTAAATATATTTCCAAGTAATTATAATTCGCTGACACAGGCCAAGTCGCATTAAACTAAATCATGATCTATCTTTATCAGACCGACATTTTGTGGGTTCAAATAAGAACCCTGAAAAATACACCTGAGGGAACTGGAGTCAAGTTTTCAATAGTTGTAAAATCCCACATCTTGGACTGAGACTTAACAGTTCGTTCAAAGAGATAAACTGAAAATGATGATGATGTTTGAGCTCATTATTATCATCGTGTCCATCATATGACATGTTTTGATCACTGTGATCATCAGGTTATAATGTAAAGACTAAAATAAAGTCACATCTCTGAACTGTTTCGTTGTAATGCAACAAATAAAACTGTCCCCAGTCTGATCAGCCTCTTATAAAACAAGAGAAACGTCTTCAGTCAGAGAAGCAGGAAGTTGTTCATTATAGAGTTGGTTTTTATTATCAGACCAGTTGTGAAAAGATCTTAAAATAGAACATGACAGACAAGTGAGTGACATCACGCCGGCACGGCTCCTGTAACGATGACATACGGAGACATGTGACATGTCCACGTGTCTGTCCACGTCCTCTACCTCCGGTCCATAGGTCCTACGCTTATTAAACTGATGATCCAGAGTCAGTGAAGAGATAAAATGATGTTCTGGTCCCGTTTGAAACGTGTCCTGGTTTTAACATGTGATGTTAGTGAATGTTAAAGATAATGTTTGACATGGAGAGAGTCTGTTTAGTGACAGGCAGCAACGTTACTGTAGGTTTAGTGTGAGACCAGGTAGCGACTACAGCGCTGGTCTGGCTACATTTACATCAGCTAACGTTAGCTTAGCAGCAGCTACGCTAACCTAGGAAAATATCTGACCTGGTCAGTTTTATAACCTGCTCCTCGTTCTCTCTTCAGCCGGGAAGAGACGGGGAAAGAAACTGTGACGTGACGTCACCTACCAGACTGGTTGGTTTGTAGTTGAACCAGTTACGTGTTTTCAGAAGCAGATAAATCAACAATTACACCACAAACATGGTCTTGACTCACTGATAGTTTTATTTAAATTAACATACAGGACGTGTGTGATTCAGGATAGAAGTGGATCAGGAAAATCATTTTTTATTTCTATTAACTGTAATTAATTTATTTCCATCTAAGGACCCAGTGGGGCAACCTAGGCTCTTTATGTGTCCGACTGTGTGGCCACAGTTGGATCAATGCAGCTGTGAACTCTTTCAGAGCCTCCATCAGCTGGTTGGTGTTGTAAGGCAGTTCACCGCCAGAACAGTAGGGGGCGATTCGTTTCTTCCCACTTGGCCCCACCATGCTGTTGACTTGTCCATGGCCACTCATGCACATCATTAGACACTACCTCCACAGACACGTGCTCCAATGATCCGATCACATGTTTACATGAGGATATTTCCCATCGATCGGATTATTAAAAAGTGTTCACCAAAATTTCAGTCCGATCGATTCCGAATCTGACGGAATGGTTTGGACACATGAGGTGGTTTAAATTGGATTCGGCCTTTAATCGGTTTGAAGCGGAGCATGTAAACTCACTACTTACATTCATCATGTTCTGGTGTGTTTCATCCAGTAGAGCAACAATAAAAGAAAACATCTTTCTGTCTGTTGGAAAGCTCCGTCCATCCATCATCTACCCCTTTATCCTGTACTCAGGGTCCGGGGAACTGGAGTCTATCCCAGCTGCTTATGGGCGAAGGCAGGATCCACCCAGGACGGTCGCCAGCTCGTCACAGGGCCAAATATAAATGAACAACACTTATAGATGAACAACCACCCATATGCACATCTACAGCTACAGGCAGTTTAGTCTGCTCACTTCACCAATGTTGCATGTTTTTGGTGGTGGGAAGAAACTGGAGCTCCCAGAGGAAACCCAAGCAGTCACGGGGGGAACATGTAAACTCCACACAGAAAGACCCTGCACCGACCCAGGAATCAAACCCAGGACCTTCTTGGTAACACCTTTGCCACTGCGCTGCCTGTTGGAAAGCTCTTATATAATATTACCCGAGCCTCTAAAATCAATGATATTGTAATGTTTAATGTCCTGGTCTACATGGAAAGTAGGACAAGTAGTAAGCGACATGACTTCACCCACACACAGTTCACATCAAGTAACTTGGTAAACTTTCAGCTCTGAGAGGAGATAAGTAAAACATGATTAATAGTCAATATGAGGGATGAGGTTACCGCCTACATGGAAAGTCTATGTTTTATTCCACAAAGTGACACACTGAAGACACAGTCTCCTGAAATTTAATAAAATTAACATGAGGCTTCATGAAATTTGAAATTCAAATCATATATAAAGAGTATATGAGGTTTTACAGTAAAATATGTTTCCCATGAAAAAGATAAGAAGAACGAGGCACAGAGGAAAAATAAGTAGTGTTCTGACAGGAACCATGACCCCAAACCTATAACCTTTGACTCCATAGCCCTGTAACCCTCACCTGATACAGAATAACTGAATAGACCAGTCTTTGTTCCTCCAGGTCTCATGATCAAAGCTCCTTCATTTCTCTAACTGTGTTTAATTGTGTATATTAATATTTAATTGTGTGACAATTTTGGAATTAGGTTTATTTTTTTGATTCCACCTGTTTTTACACAGAACAATCAACCAGTTGGTAAAGTTGCCACTAAAACTGTAAACCAGCAGACCCAGATAGTAAAGAGTGTAGTTGTAGTCTAACAGACGTTTGTCATTGTTGATTCGTTTAGTCGCAGCGGCAGCAGGTGAAGGTCTTTGGTTTGACTGTGGTGGATTTTTGACTCTTTCTGGAGCAGTGATGTCGATGTTTTGTAGTTTGATCTTTGGTTTTGGTTCATACAGGAGCCGTACATGCTTCTGAAACGTTGACAAACTGAGCCAAATTTAAATAGATAATGTCAGGTGTAAATTGTCCATCCAATTGTACATGTCCAAATTGTACATTGTCAGGTCTGTGTGTATTTTGTGTGTGTGTGTCCAGGTTGAGAGGAACATTGATCTTCTTCTTGTGTAGTTTGATCTTTTGTTTTCATGTCGTAACCTGGTTCTTTACTCTCAATCATCTTTCTTCCAAATGTGAGTTGTTCTGTCCTTCTGTTTTTTTTGTACATCCTTCTGAAACTTTGCCAAAATTGTGCCAAATTTGTTATTTAGCAGCAGGTGCTCATCTTGTGAGCACCTGCTCATAAGATGTTGAAAACTTCCTTTTTTTAAAAAAAAATGTCTTCCTTTTAACCTCAGCTGTTGTGTTTTTTTCAAACAGACAATAATTCACTTTGATGATACAAACACAAAGGCCTCAAAGTGTTAAAGCGCTTATTCTGATTTCTCTGCGGTTTAAACCAACCAATGACATCTCTTCTTGTGTAATGATGATGATGGTGGTAACTGTTCACCACACTTTATCAACCTTGGCAAACAGGAAACCCACCGTTATCGCCACCCTGACCTTCACCGGCCTCAAAATGAGATACAAGAGCCTTGATTCAGAGCACACACTCACTATCAAAGGCCATGATCTATTTTGAGTGACATATCATTCATATGGGAGTGTCAATGTGCAGATTGTGGCTGATGCAAGCAGCCTGCAAGACATGCTCCCAGTCTCCTCCTGTATCTGAACATGTACAAACAACATCGTGCTCAGTTGTGCTTCGCTGTTTGTGTCCATATAAGATGTTTCCCAAACACTCGGTGTGTAACTGAGAGGCCTGTTTCATGATCGTTACAATAAAACCAACGAAAAGAACAAGTTTAGTCAGATCATCGACACACACACTTCATAGTTTTAAAGTTATTCTTATGCGACGTGATTTATAAGATGCGTTTACTCTCATGGCTATCAGGGTTTTGAAAGAACAACCATTTTGTTTGTATTATCAAAGTCATCTCACCGTGACAGTGTGTATGTTATTATCTACACGCTGAGACACAAGTGATGGTTGTGTAACATTAAGAGAATATTTTAGTTTCATTTAGTTCTCATGAATATAAACATCTCATTGAAATGTGCAGCACATTTGTATTGATCACAATAGAGAAATATCTGCACTTTCACATTTAATGACCTGCTCAGTTTTTTTCTGTCACAAATAACAAAAATACATAAAACCACGAGCAGGTGCTGCGACAGAAATCTGTGGCTGTTTTTATCCTGACGTGATTGAACAATAGAGGTGGTAGTTTTAAGCCATCTGTCTAATGTGATCAACCATTAGCACTAAGCTACTTTTTATCAACTTGTGCTGTTTGTTGGGTCACACTGATGTCCTGAGGCCATGCCTGCAGCACAGTCTGAAGACAGAGTCCAGACTCATTTATCGTGTCAGTATGATTTCATTTCTAGCAGCATCTAGCATTTCATGCCCACCAACAGTAGAAAATGTTCCTTCACTAACCCGAACCTTCACTAACTTCTGGTTCTGGTCAAAGCGTCTATTATTAGAAGAAGTTCACCTCTAATTTAACTGCATTTTCATTAACGTGTTTCAATTCTGCTTAATTCTGACACGATTACAGATTTATTTCTTCTGTTTTATGTCATCATCTTACCACAGCTGAACAGTTTTCATTGGTTTCAGGGTAATGTCATTAAAGACAGGATCAAAGCTCCTTGAACAATCAGGTTTTCACATAAAAATGTTCATTTAAAGGTAAAAACAGGAAACTACATGTAATTGGATTAGTTGTGGTTGTGATAAAACAAACAAACAAACAAACAAAAAACATTTTACCAGGATCTGAAGATTTACAACTTTAAATAAAGAGAAAGACCTTAAAGACAAACAGAAATGTGGATTTATTTCCAGAGGCAGCGTCAGTAAACCAGAATACTTCATCATTTTGTTTGGTGAATTAACTTAAACAATATATTCACATCTTATTCTTACACCTGTTGTGCTTTGTCTATATCTCATATCTTCATTAAAACCACTGAGACAATAAAGTGATCCACTCTCATCTGACTGATTATAAACTGAAGAGACACAGGAGGATGAACGTGAAGACAAACAATAAATCAACATTATTAAAACTTTACAAAAGCATCTGGGAGGAATGGACACTGATTTATTTCAGTTCACAATGACTGAAGATGCTAATCATTTATCTAGTTACGGTGATGTTAAAGTTTATGTTTATTACTGTTTAACTACTGTCATAAAAGTTTAAGACATTAAAACATCTCAATTTAAAGGAAATGAACAAGATTTAAGGCAAAATCGGCATTTTATAAGAAGCTTTTTAATAATTAAATTAAAGAAAAGGATTATCAGCTTAGACACAACAGATGGCCCATTATTCACTTTAATAACAGCATCATGACGGAGAGAGTCAGATGTTTTATTTTCATCACACAGAAGTCAGTGAGGTTGAAATGATGAGCCTCCAGGAGCAGACGTCTTGATGCTAAACTCTTCAAAAACTGCTTCCAGTCATGTGTCTGTTCAAACACTTCAACGTTGGTAGTTTGTCCACAGAGACGAAAAAGAAAGAAGCGGTTGTGATGCTACAAAATTCACCGATCACTGTCTCCACCACGTTTAGACTGTCGGTTTTAATTACATCCTGTTGTCGAAATTCATCTTTCTCACCATGTGTGAATAAATGTAACATTTTAATTATAATGTACCTGTTTTTTTGTCAACTACACTTTTAATATTTGTTAAATCATCAGTGAAAAACACAAACAGACACACACACGCTGTTGTGACGCCATCACACGGTACGGACAAATCGAGTGACTGATTTATGTGTTGCACTCTCAAGCTGCTGTCATCATTATTGCAGAGGCAGAGTGAAACTGAACAAATTGATAGTGACAGTGAAAGCAGAGAGGTTTGGTTTAGTCGCAGTCAGCAGTCAGACGCTCGTCTGGAAATGGTTGCGATGCAAACACTTAGAAAAATTCAACGTTAACGTATCTGTTTTAGCTCCTACTGATGTGGATGTGTGGAGTAACATTAATGTAGCTAAGACTGATTAAACCAACAAGAACGAGGCTCATTTATGATTTTAAATAATCAAACGTTTCTTTTTAAAATGTCTGTGATTGATTTTTATGTTGGTTGTTCAAACAATGCCCCGAGGCTTCCAGCTTTAAGATAATTTTCTAAACATTCAAACACTTTAAAGAAGAAAGCTCAGTATTTTCTTTAAGCAGCTTATGGACTTTGTGCAAACCCTGATAATGATAATGAGGTCAATTCAACACAGTGTGACTCACAGAGCAGTTGATTGGCATGAAAACACTTGGATTATGATACGCTTTTTGTTTTGTCTCTCGTTTTGGAATCAGAAATACAGTCCCACTCGGAGATTAATCTACACAGAGTCCCTCTGCTGTCGTGTTGGATGAGTCTGACCCAAAGCTACATGAGCCAAGTCACCCGCCCGCCCAGCAGGTAGGTCCGTGGCTCCATCCCCAAGTCTCTCTAATCTCCCAGTAATACAGCTTGAGTCATGATAAAACGGCTCTGATGGAGGCAAATCCTGTTATCCAGAGCAGGGTTGGTGGCGGAGGGAGTGGCGGTCGTGGTTACAGGTGGAGGATGAAGTCACAAACGGACCCAAGTGTGGATTTTAGGATTAAAACTCACCAGCAGAATCTAATAGGTGACAAAAGGACTTCATATCTGTGTGTGTGTTATATATAACAGATAGACTTTATTTTTCTTTTTGTTTCCTTCACTTCCTCCTTCTCTCTTTTGTCTAAACACACACTAACACAACACACACACTTCTCATGTGAAAGCCTAAAAGCACAGCAGAACACACATTTTGAGGCCAAGGAGGTTGCCTCCTAATGGAAATGCATTTCAGCTGCTGCAACACTTCATCTCCTATATTGCTTTTTCATTGAAAAGAAACCCTCTTTGACTAGAAGAATACAGCTTTTTGTAGGCTTTTGTTCCTACACTCATCTCTTAGAAGGACACATTAGCTCTTTATCTTCTAGAGAAATGCTGGCACATTATTTCTCCTTTATCCCATTTTCATATTGCTCTCATTCAGATCTACTCAAAAGAGACATGGGGAAGGTTTCAAGTGATCCCTGCTTTTTTATGTGACTTGTTACCTGCTAAATGGAAAACTTCTCAGTGCCATGTTTCTTTTTTGTTTCCTTTGTGACTAATTATGTTGCATATGAATTTAAAATTACAGATGCTGGAGCCCGTTAGACATTTTTACTCATCACTGATTTGATACCAAAGAGAAGAGGAAAATCATTTTGGCAAGGTGCAGAAATTTACATAATAATAATAAGATGGACAAAAGGCTGAAACATGTTAGGTTTCATTTAGCTTAGTATTATGCTGAAATGGAGTTTAAATAATAGAGTTTAAATAATAAAGTGGTAGATAAAATAATATTAGTTTGAAAATGAATCCGTATCAGACTCATCATGAACTGTACATTTACATGTTATATAGAAAATGTTTTTCTTGAATGTAGTGTGATGGATGGATGATGGATGGATGGAAAATACAGCGATGACATATGCATATCTATACACAGTCATAGATAACTACACATATATCTTTATTAATATATAAACACTACATCTACATATCTACATAGGTTTTAAAAAAGAGGATGTATAAATACACATAGATCACACAGATGTGAGTTATTATATGTTTCATGTTCATGGAAACAGTGTTAAGATGTGTTTTTATCTATGTAGCATGCTAACCAGCTGGCTGTCTCATCACCGTGTCACTGTACAGTCGACTCTGCTCCTGAAAAAGTAGCACATATTATAACATCTTGTCTTGTAAATGATAACCGACCCACTCCTGATAACAAACCACATAAAAAAACGTAAAAATAACCACTAAAACCAGCAGGAATTTCTAGTTGGAACGAGTGACATGTTTCGTTGCAGTGGTGGGAACAAACGCCTCCTGAGTGAGGACAGGTAGAAAGCATCTTCCCTACAGCGCTGCAGAAAAAAAACAGGGATCAAATTATCTGGCAGCTGCTCAACAATATCCTCTGTAATGGAATATTATAATGAGAAACTCAGGACCAGCTGAAAAATGCTACAAGCCAGAGAAAATCTTTCTAACCAGTTTCAGAGCTCGACAGGAGTGTGTGACTGATAAACAGAGTAAAGACCATGCTGCACTTGACAGTATACTTGGACAAGCTACGTCGCTACTAATGTGGTATTTACCTTCTGTTTTTATGGAAAATGCGTGTAATGTTTTTGTTGTGATGAGCACCAGTTTTAATCTTGGACTGACAGTTTGTGGAGGAAACTGTAATAACCTAGAGGCTTGTTTATCCTCCCTTAATGTACGAACACAGACATGTCAAATAACGTAACCATCACTTCTCCCTGCGTCCTTAACGCTGACGTGAACGTTTCTGACAACGACAGAGAGCAGGAAGTTGAAAGAATTTCATTGTCTACATGGTTTATAATGATACCGCTCAGTTTTTTATTTTATTAAATTTTTAAAATATGAAATGTAACAGCAAGGAAGGAGGAACAACATGTTGACCGAGAAAACAGGGCGGAGACAAATGTCTTTTAGAAACAACATCACAGCATTATAGTCAGACATTAGTTTTCTGTTTTATACATATTTGGACAATGCTAACATTAAGTTAGCATTCACTAGCCTAGCTAAGTTCATAGCATGAAGCTAAATGTAGATGATTATAACAGCTGTCACCGGCGGTATCCATTTCTTTCACAACCTGGTAGATTCCTGATTAACCAAGTTAAAACTATTAACTTTTCATCAATATAAACATATTTTTACTCATAATATTGAGCATAAATGATTTTCTATATGTGTTAAAAAGGCAAACACATGTTTGTTACTATAGTAAATATCTTTTTGAGAATGATAATCATAATATCATAGATTTATGTCTTTGATTTTATTTTGCCCTGAGTAGTGTCTGCAGGTATTTTTTTCGGGTTTCATACAAACTCAACAACCTTGAACAATAAGGCAGAGCAGCCTGTAAGTAGCCTGAGAGGCAGGAAAAAAAGGCTGAAAGTGCTCAAACTGCATCTGAGCTCAGAGTTCAGAGTAAAAACTGAAGGTAACTCAGATGAATCAGATCTGAGTTGTGGTTCCAGAGCAGTGAGAGAAGCATCAATAAGAAAACCAACGTGAAAATACACATATGTATAAACTCTACGGCTGGATTGTCTAAATTAATTTGAATGTCTATAATTACTGATGTTGGATGTTAAAAATATGTTAGAAAACAAATAAGATGGAAAGAAAAGGGAAGAAAAACAAACAAATGAGGGAAGAGAAGAAATAACTATTTCTAATCCCGTCTGATTGCATTGGCTCAGTTTGCTCAATTTCTGTAGCTGGAAGCTCTTTGATAGCCTATGATTATCCATGGGCCCTGCCATTTACTGACATGGGCTAAAGGCCAACCAATTAGCCTTTGGCCTGCAGAAAGCAATGCTCAGGCTGGTTTTGTTGTGGTGTAGCTCTCTACAATAGCTGGCAGTGAAACCTCACTTATAGTGTCAAGAGGCTGTTTGGTTCTTTTATACAGCCTGACACGGCTGATGAGCTACGACTGCTGGAGAGTTATGACCACAAATGCAGAGCAAACAGGATGATAATACGGTTTGTCATTCAGTCAGTCCTTCTGTCAGTCAGATTTATGTTCGACAGAGTATGGACTTGTTAAATTATTCTGTGAAAATCTTTTAAGCAATGACTTGACATATTTTCTCAGGAGTGTGTGGTGAAAGCAACATTTAGAAAGAAAAGAAAGAGGCTGAATTTTATGAAGGAAGTTCAGATCAATCAGTAGGGAAAAAAATAGTTTACCACTTTAATCCAGTTGTGGCACAAAAATGAAAAGCAGCTTACATCAAACATAATTGTTTGTATAATTTATCATTTTTCCTTTTGCAGTAATCCTACATCAAATAGTGCTAGTGTTTGTGTGCATTCAGTTTGATGGGGTGAAACTGAAATGAAAACGTGTCACCTGTTCCATAATCCTTGACAGGGGAGTATATTAAATATTAATCCCTCACCATTAGAAACAGTGATAATATGAGAGGGGGGTGGGGTGGGGGGTAACGGCTGGAGGAGAATGAGATGAAGTGTTTCATAATATACAGTATCACTGAATCCTGAAGTAATAATGACCTCAGATGATTGAGCTATCCCACTGTTTTCTTTTTTTTTATCCCCAAGCTCGTCCGCACCATCACCATCACATGTATGATGTTATTAGCTTCCTCTTTTGACTCTGTATCCACTGAGAACATTTGTGATTAGTCTTGGATCGACGCTCAATGTTGCTCCCTTCTGTGGCCAATTTGTATTCACTCGACAGCAGTCTTACAAGTAACGGCACAGAAGAAACAATTAGAGCCATAAAAGCTGATAGCTTGGGGCACTGCAGACCAACTCTACCATTACTGAGTTATTAGACGTTGAGGGTTGTTAGCGGGTTGGGATGAGGATTGAAAAGTGATACGAGAAGAGGAGAGACAGAAGGAGTAAGAAGACATAAGTGAAGGTGTGGTGAGATGAAAATAAGAGGAAAAAAAAGTTGAGAAGTGAAGTGGGGCTTGTCTAACAGTGGGATACAGAGGGAATATGAGGCAGGTTGAGATGAGGATAACATGACACATCAAGAGATGAACTAACCAAAGCAGCACACAAGTGACTGCAGACAAAGGAGAACAGCTGTTGAGCAACTTGTTACACATGAAAACCTCAACAGAAACCAAGATGAGAAGACAGGGAATTAGAGGAGGGAAAGAAGGGACAGAAGAAAGTGTTCATGGTCTCTACGATGTTGATTTTGTTGTGTTTGTTTCACATAAATTAAAGATGCAGTGTGTTTCTATTTGTAGCAGCAAAATACAAATTAAACGAAACACCTGCTTCTGTACATACAAATAATATACACCATTAAATCAAATACTTACATTTAAAAGAACATAAAGTCCAAGTGTACTCAGGCAGTCAGGGAGACAATAAAAGCAGCAGCATCTTCAGAAGTGTTTTCCAGTGTTTTCCATGATTAAGCAGCAGTTTGAGACTGAGTAAATTTATAAAAGAGTAAAGTTAGAGAATCTGTTTTAGACGCTTGTGGTTCAAGAGATAAAAGTCCCATTCTTCTCCTCAATAAACTATGTTATTACTCACAGCTGGAACATTTATATAGTGTGAAAGATTAACACTGGTGTAAAAAGATATATGGTTCTTTAATGAAAACCAGTGTATATGAAAACTTTCAGGGAAACGTTTATATATTTGTTGAATGTGCTTTTTTTTTTTTTTTTTTTTTGTGGAAAAAAAATCCAATCATAAGAATTAAATGTTGGTGACGTATGGTTCAAATGTTCAACTCCCTCTACTGAAACGCTGCAGTAGAGCAGTTTAGCAAAATTATTGTGGGACAAGTTTCAGAATGATGTACGGCCTCTACATGGCCCAAATTATTGGTGCAAAACACCAATACCAAAACTAATGATTGAACTCCAAAACAAAGAGTCCAAAATCCACCACAGTCAAACCAAGTCTTTACCTTGTTTGCCTCCACTTTTTTTTTACCATAACAGTCAAACCAAAGACCTTCACCTGCTTCCTCTGTGACTCAATGAATCCAACAATGACAAATGTCTGTTAGACTACAACCACAATCTTTACTATCTGGGAAAGTTATGATGTTGACAAGATGAACCACAATCTGAAATTTAACAGTCTTCACTACCTTCATAACTGGGAGCATCTTTAGTGATTTAGTCCTGAGTACATGTTAGTACATCTCTATGTTTTTAAATAACCATCTTCATCATCCATGTAAATCTCAGAATAAACCTAAATTACTGTGATTCCAACATTAACAAAGTCACTGAACTTCTCATCAGTTTAGTGATTAGTCTCAGTTCTTGTGTTTCAAGTCTAAACTAAGTCCTGATCTGTCTCGGTTGTAGCTGTTCAATAAGTGAGCTAGCTAAGTGGTGTAGCTAATGGATGGACTCTGTTACTATGTGAGCGACTGTTATTCAAAAAATAAACAATTGTGTGTGATAAGTAATGGACTGTGTTTGAATGATGACCGGCTCAGATCTGTTGTAGTGTTGGCAGCGTCTCGGTTTTCGTTTTTCCTTGAAATGCAGGTAATTCATAGACTCATTTGGTGAAAGACAGAATGCTGTTGCCTTTCAGCTCTCCATCAGACCCACCCTGGTCTGGTTTTTATACTACATGCCCACAATGGTGAGAGATGATGGAGATCCGGCTTCCTCATCTGTAAATGGAGCTCTGCCATAACAGCCATTACCCCGTTGTTCACTCTTCCATGTGACATTTCACAGCCTTAATTACAATCCACCGCCTGTTTGTTGGAGAAATCCAGACCTCCCAATCCAGTTAAGTGTAAGGGGTACAAATTGTGATTACTTGATAATAGACACTGTTAAGTCTGCTCCATTAACCATGCTCCATTAGCATAAACAGGAGTCTGGCTGACCATAAATCGCAATGGTTTCGCTGAGCTACTTACTGTAATGGGAGAACATCTTTTGTGCTCCATGTACACCTAAGTAGTCAAATGAAAATAAAAAGTATTGTCTGCTGGATTGAAGACTCTCTGAATGAGTAGTTTATAACACTGACTTTTCTATTATTTTGGTTGCGTATGTGCTGTTGTTCTGTGGGTGGAAAACAAATCCCAACTCTGTTTGAGCAGAAGATAATAAATTACAGCCTTGAAACAACGAAACAACTCATCACACGTTGACACAACTCTTTTACTACAGCGTCGCTTTAAAATTAAACTGAATTGTTAGAGTTGTGTTTGACGACGAGCTCTCTCCACATGTGTCGAAATATTTTACAACTGCATGTAATTACTCAGAGTAATTACAAACCAAAGCTTTGCTTCATGCATAATCTCTGATGCTTTCTTCAGTAATGCATCTAGTTTACATATTTTGAAGTGAATGCAGATGAGGCGCTACCTTTTAACCAAATCAGCTCCACAAAGAGAGAAGGTTAAGTCAATGTTTCTGAGAAAATCATCAGCATAAAAGCATGAAATGTAAATGAAATGTAGATTATGACTTACAAATCACAAATGCACCGTTTTAACCTTTTAACTATGAGTTTTTCTGTGAGATGTGGATCAGAAATGTGAAATAATGACTATGTCACTATGAGGTTAATAAATGTTTTATTACATACTTATTCATCCTACACTCTCACACACTTTGTCCTGAAGAAGAATAGAGTTGTAGCCTCTAGAAGGAAAACAAAGAGATTTTATCTCAAATCTGTGATTGTTGTAATTTACAACTACAATCACTTTTATTTCTACCTTCCTCCACATTTGTTCAGTTAGTTATGCAGGTCTCGGCCTCACCTTGCCCTCTGGGAAAATCCTTAGTGAAGCTTAGAGTAGCTCATTTTAACAATGTTTGGCTTCACTTTTTATTCCTCATCCCCTCGTGTCCTGCACACAATCCAAGTCAAAATAACACTCCTGGAAATCAGGTAAATGTAATATCCTGAGATTACAGTTAGCTCCATGTGTGGTGTTAGTGAGTTGACTGTGAAATAATGTTTCACATTAAAAAAACTCAGCATAAGAGCATAACTTAGATTGTACAGTTAATATTGTAAACACTTGGTGTTGGATATGGAGGAGTCTCATTGGGAAAGAAAATCTCCTGCAACAAATAAATAGATAGATTTCATGTTTATTAATGGAAACAGCAACACTGTTTTGTTTCAAACTGAGTTGGGTTTATCTCATTATTTATTGCATCGTGAAAAACCTTAAAAATAACATGTTAGGACTAGTTCTGTCCAACAGTTTTGAGGATGAAGCCTTGTGGGTGTTGATTCAAGTTAATTTTTATTTTGTTTATTTACTGTTAAAAAGTTAATTTCATAATGTTAAGAATGTAAAAATGCGGGGTTATGTTAAACATTAGCAATGCTAAATATTAGCGATGCTCATTTTTGCTCAAGTCAGTTTAGCAACTCTAAATGTTAGCAATGCTGATAAGCATTAGCTATGCTAAACGTTAGCTATAAGCGTTAATTGTTATTGTAATAGTAGACTGGAAGTTCAGAACATCAGTGTTTTATTCATTTCATATTTATTTTATTCATTTGCATTTATTATTTTATATATTCATCGTTAATAATAAATTATAAAAACTAATAATAAAAAACAAATAATCTTGATTATCATTTTGTCCATAATTGAGCAGCCACTCTATTTTGTTTCTATTCTATTTCAGTTTAGTTTTAATCCTGTATGAACCTTTAGAAGAGAAGGTTTAGAGTTAAAATTGTTAAATGTCAGTTGGATCAAAGTTACTGAGGAGAAGATCTCACTTCAAACCTTAAAGAGACAAGCTAGGGGGCGCTACAGGTCATTATTACCCATAAACAGTTGTTTCATTTATACTTTTTATTTCTCCACAGACAGACACAGTTCTAGAAGCTAAAATGTTTTTAAATGTTTTTTATCAAGGAATTTATTCTCCACTTCTTTGATGATTTATTAAAAAGATCCAGGTTAAGAAATATATATTTATAATTTAAAGACTTTGTCTAAAAACACACTGAAAGAATGTCATTTTGATTTAATTTTAAAAAAGTGTTCATCAAGGGAGACTTTAATATTAATTGAGAAGAAAAATCTTCAAATAAAATCATAAAACTTTAGACCTGACACAGCTGGTAAAGTTGCCACTGACTCCAATTGACCTTGTATTGGTATTAATGGTAAGAGGCCAGAGAGAAGTGTTGAATCTCTTAATATTTTGTCAGACATGACCTGAAAGATACATAATAAATCCTTTCCTCCCTTTACAGCACTGTCAAATAGTATTAATACTCTTACTTTCACGTCACATTAATGATCCGTCAGTAGTTTGACTTTAACAACATCAACATGTATGAAGATGATGCAGCTGTTTTTATAAATGGAAACACTGCAGCTGAACAAACCCTGTGTAGTTTACTCCAACAAGTTTAAAAGAAACATCACGGTCAAACTTCAACACAAGCTATTATATTTGGAAAACATCCATCATTCACTCACTCGTTCATTCTTTATGCAGTTTCTTGTTTAATATACAAGATCTGATCAAGTTGTTTGGATTCACTTCTACTTTATTGACACAGTTTCAACTACATTTAAATCTACAGAGTCCAGTAAGAGTCAATTACATTATCACATAAAGAAAAACTATTTTCAGCTACTTTTGAATTATGATTGTTATTTTCCCTTAGAATTATATTGTTCTAATCTATAACATATACTTTAAATGTTCACCATATATGTGTTGTCTTAAAAAATAAACCAGTAAAGATATAAATTAAACATCTAGTAGACACTCTCACACCCTCAGTCTCCTACGGTTCATCTGACCATGACAACATCTGCCTGTTAATTGCCTGTGTTTCAATCCCTGCAGTGGAATTCAACACCTCATTAAAAGCCTTCGGCAAAACCTGAACCATTCAGGGAAGAAGGGGCTATTAAAGGGATTGTGGCGTAGAGTTCCAGTTGACTGAGTTATTGATCGGCTAACAGTGATTGGCTATTTGTCTCTTACACTTGTCTATTTATTTTTTGGAGGGGGATTTACTAATGATGTTAACATTATCCAGTTAGGTGAAGTGGTTGATTGTAGAGAAAAAGGAAAATGTCACTTCACCTTCTTAGTCTTTAGCTTTAAGATTCAGTGTCAGAGATATTTGTCCTGGTTACCAACGTTGTGTCTCATAGAATTTTTTTCCTGTAACAACCTGAATCTAAAATAGTGAAAATCCTTTGGTTTTGGTTGTCATCGTCATTGTGTAGTTGGACTCAAAATGGTTTGTTTTAGAGAATGAGAGACGAAGCCCTGTGGTGAAAGTAGAGAGTGTTTCTCCTTGTGGACTGTTTGCTGTGTGTCTGGGAGCACGATGCTCGGGCTTTAATTTGAGCTGCACTCTGGCAAAGATGATTAATGGAATTCCTATGCACTCGGATCAGTTCTCGCAGGTGATTTAAAGGTATAATAATCCTTTACGATATTGCTCTGTGGTTTCCAGGCCATTAAAATAACACCAAATGTGTCAGAGGAACACAAACAGTTCATTTAAAACAGATTGCTGGCCTTGCGTGGGACTGGGACCCAGACGCTGGGGAGCTTTTTCTAAGGTGTCACTTCTCTGGCTGTTTGCATGGAAGAAAAATGGAAAACATTTAGTGTTGCACATGCCTCAAATTTCCTGGATAATCCACATGCCTGCAGATAAAGCATTGCCCATCTAGAGTGCCTGACTGTTATTTAAAAGCTTTAGGTTCTGGCATGTTTGCATTTTTTACAGGTGAAAAATATTTCACTGTAGATGGTTGAATAAATTTATCTCTATAAACACCAATGATTTGCATTGCTGTTGAAATCTTCCAGGTTCTGTCAACATGAACAGTAACAGATGGATAAATTGTTTAGAAATAAATGAGAAATGGAACCAAAGTTAGTCACAGATTCATGAGTTCAGCAGCGTTTCCACAACTTTGAAGAAAAGTTGTTCCTTATTTGTTGGTCTGGACGCTCCTGAACTTGAGTCTGTCTGTTGAGCAGATGTTTGAGTAGACGTATTCAGCACTTGGAGGAGGCGTGATAATAAAATAGGGGTAATGAACCATCTTCACAACCAGCTGTAATCGGTTGTAATGTTAGATACATGATACAAGTTGTCTAACAACCTAGGTTCTTCTTATGGAATATCATCCATCCATCCATCCATCCATCCATCCATCCATCCATCCATCCATCCATCCATCCATCCAACCAACCAACCAACCAACAACTGATACATATGTTTCAGTTTTCACATTCTTATTAAAAAAATAAATTCAATAACATCTTTTTTACCTGTTGGTAATAATGTCCAGTGCTTTAACATCAGCTGGGTTTAAACTGGGTTGTTGTGTTTTCACCCTTTGCTCTTTTATTCTAATTATCTTGTGGGATTATTAGGTTGCAGTAGTCTTTGGTTACTTTATTCTATTTTTCATTATGTATTGGATTTTACCTGTTAGAGTACTGAAAACTAATTAATATTTACACGATTCAATAAAGCTCATTTATTTATAACTGGATATTTTTAATTATTATATTTATATGATATGTCTAATTTTGTAAAGCCTGGTGCTTCCTGGTACTTTTATTCTGAAACATAATATGATATTGGATTATCTAAATAATACATCCCTATTCATACGCCTACATTCAAACAAGTAATTTGATATAATGCAAAATTTATACAAATATTATTAAATCATATACATGTGAATTATTATTAGGCTAAAAGTCATAAATTTGGTCTGAAGCCTCCAGGTTTTCTGTTCTTACATGTCATTGCACTGTCTCACAGTTTGGATCCTCTCCCAATTTCAGCAATCGAGATATAGGATATCCTAATTAAAGCTCTCACCACTGGTCATAATGCTCCCAAAATTCACATTCATCATTCTCCCTCCATAGTCTTTTTATTCTGCTGGGATTTATAGTCTCATATTATATATCTTTGTGGTGGATATACACCTGCAATTCATGCTTAAAACTCCTGAATCTCCATCGTACCTGGTTTCTGTTTGATCTATAAAAAGTGGATGTAAAGGTCAAGTTTCTTCCCTGGAGAACCTGAGAGTGTCTTCCTGAGCTTCACTTAAGCCACAATGATACTTTGAAGTGAGTAGGAATCTTTGTTGGAGACAAAACACATTTTATGTTCAGAAGTAGCAGATTTGATGACATAATCAGACCATTATATCATCAATGTTTGGCTGTAACTAAATGAAAGACACATTTTATGATCATATTTAATGGCCTCTATACACTGTGTGATTTTATCAGTCTTATAAGACCATTGCATGACACGCTATGCAACGTGGATCTAATAAATTTGGCTACAATATCAACTTTGATGTGTGCAGACTGTACGATGACCAGTTACTGAATCTTAGGTTACGACGTACATTGATATGCAACGTCATCAGCGTACGTCATCCATCTGCGCCACCATAGTTACCGAAACCGATATGTTCGGCGCCGCCACAGTTACCACGTTAAGCTTTGATTTGTTTGGGTTTAGCGTCGGTGTCGTGGTGTCCATTGTATCATTTCCTGCTGCTTTTCTATTGGCTGATTAGTAGACGTAGGTTGTAGCAGCTGTCACACTGTGAGATAGTCAACCTGAATTTCTGACACTGCTTGAATTTTATCACAGGTTATCTTTGGTCACAAGATGCTGACAATGGCTTTCAACCCGTCTCACAGCTCGATGTAAAACCACCACTTTAGAGCCACAACCAAAGATATCTCTACGTTTCTCCTTCGATGGTCGTTTTTGATCGGGGACGACCCAAAATCACACAGTGTTTACAGCCATAACACAGTTAAGTTGGAATGTATTAATTGTTCTCCATCTTTATCTCATTTGAGACATTTGAACAAAACTACAAATGAAATTACCAAACTAACTCTCTTCAAGTTGTTGTTGATAGAGAACTGGTGAATATAAACGTCCATGTACCAAATAAACTTCACTACAGTTTGTGGATGATGAATAGTGATGATGCAGACAGATATGAATGGTAACTTTATAGTATCATAATACCATGTTGGTTGAGTAGAAGACTTAAAATAAGTTTTGGAGATGTTTACCACTACCACACATCACCAGTTGTGTTTATCACATTATACCCTCAGTCAAAGCAGACTCAGACCGGCTGGTCCAGACCTGGTTTGTCTGTCTTGTTTTTTAAGCCTCTAGCTGCTCACTTGACTGTTGTGACAGTCAGACTGTGAAAGCCTGAAACCTGCCCTCTAACTTCCATCAGAAGCCTTTGGATGGAAATGACAAGAAAGTCCCTGCAACCAACCTTTGTAAGCTTCAGTTGAAAATTTGGGAAACTGCTTTTTCTATTTGTAGATTTTGACCAAGTTCCTCCCAGATGAAAGATACATATTTAAGTTGCTGTAACATTCACAGTTATAGTGATAATGAGGAAAGATATTAGTGATTGGTGATTGTTCTTTTTTACACAAGTTCCTCTGCCAAAAACTTCTGCACTTGTGTATCCAGATGCATCCTCTTTGAATCAGACTGGTCTTACAACAGTTGTTATATGCGACACTGCTCATTTAATAAGATCTTCCTCTTCTGTGAAACGTCGCTAAATCCAGTGTCTTTGCCTGTTTGGGGATAAAACTTTAGAGAAGTTGGCTTCTTTTTCTTGGTGATGTACCTCCTCCTCTTCAGTCTCTTACCAGGTAGTTGTCATTGCTCCCGGGTCAAAACCTTATTGTTCTTGGCCTCTCAGTGCAGATTTAGCATTTATATTCCCCTACCAGGCTAGACGTTGTCAAGAGGGCAAATTGACATGTCACTTCACCTCACTTTCCTCACTTTAGAGCTGTCCTGTCTCTCCAGACTTGACATGTGACCTTGCAGGTGATAATGTGCCACGTGAGTTGTGATATCACACCAGACTGAGTAGCTTCCAATGTGTGAGCTGATGATAGGTAGAAATATTTTTGAGACACAGACTGGAGTAGAACAAGTTGACCATTTACCAAAAAGTTGGAGTGATACCAATAAAATACCTCATCCTAAGTGGTAGTGATGATACATTATATCTTATGTTCTATAATGAATTGTTATATCAGCCTTAACAACTGCTTAAGAACAATGTATTCATATCTCAAGAACTACAACTACAGGTT
The DNA here is from genome assembly GCA_016801845.1 of Polydactylus sextarius. NCBI lineage: Eukaryota > Metazoa > Chordata > Actinopteri > Polynemidae > Polydactylus > Polydactylus sextarius. The sequence goes on from CM028906.1 coordinate 29,005,856, forward strand.
GTATACTTCTGACTGTCAGACACTTAAAACACTAGACACAACTCTCAGAAAGCAGACTGAGACAGAGCGGCTCAGCCAAAACAAAGACACTCTGCTAAACCATTCTCAGGCTGGAAATCCAGCTTGGAAAGTCTTTTTCAACTACACACACACACACACACACCCACACGCACAGTTGGCAATGATTCATTGGTAAATTCTGTGAATTCACAGTTAGTCTTCATACGTTAAATAGTTTGTTAATAAAGAAGCCAGAAGTTGAATTAAACATCCAGGACACAGTCGTGGACAGGAAAGTCAAACGAGCCCTTAAAGAAATCTGCTTCTGTGCAATTTCATCCACTTTTCATAGATCAAACAGTTACATGAATGAATAATTTGACCATCTCTATTCTTGTCCATAAAACATTACTAGAGTCTCAGTATTTGTTGGAAACAAATTCACTCTAATTCTGCAAATATAACATGATTCCAATAAAGTCTTGAAATATGTCTGTGAGATGCAATAACTCTACAATAATCCTTTCATGGTGCAACAGCCAGAGTAAGATGGATTTCCACCTTTGTCTTGTGTCCAGGATATGATGAAAACCTCACAGAAATAGTGATGAACGGTTCTAAAACCCTCCAGTTAGTGATTCACATGAAACATGTTGAGAAAACAGAACCCAAATACACTGAGGATTCAGACGGACCAACACCTCATTACAAATTACCCTAATGACCCCTACAGATGTATGTGTTTACTTGTTGATGAGTTTTATGTAAGCAGATGGGTGTATTTAAAAGGTGTGGATGGGGTCAATAATGACTGTATATATACAGGGAGCAGATTTTTGTTCTACACCACCGGGTATTAGCAATGGAAATCTGCAGTTTAGCCGTGGTTGGCACAGAGCACAGAACTGGAAATTTTGAGTTTTAACTTGTGTCATGAAGTTTAAATGTTCCTGTGACCTAGTGACTCTCAACAGGATAAACGGTTTAGATAATTACTGTATAAAATAGTTTAGTTTATTTTGGTATAAAGACTGGAAACGGGTGAACACAGCCAACCATAGAAAACAAAATCCACCTACAAGTGTCTCCAATGTTCACTACTTTGGAAACAACTTTATTTACGAAGTCACTACATTACCTGAAGTTGTTTTACTGTCGACGTCGTCAAGAGGAAAAGTCTGGAAACGTTGATTATTGATGCAGATTGATCCAAACAGTCTCAGTTGACGTCAGTACAGGAGAGTGTTTCTATGGAGATAAACAAATTCTTAACAGTTTGTGTAAATATGGACTTGTATTGAAGTGGAAATAGAAAGGGAGCTGAATACAACACCATAGTCTAACTGTTTGTAGCTCTAGAAGTAGCACAATCTGTATTCAACAATCACATTTTACAGACTTTTCCTCCAGACGGTGTCGACAGTAAAACAACTTCAGGTAACGTAGTGACTTGATCAACAATCTTCTATAGAATCAGTCTGAACATTTACAAAGTTCAGACACGTTGGTTTGTCTGTAGGATCCCTCTCCTCACTACCACAAGTCACATGTTATTTTGAGTCTTACACTGGTTTAAAACATAGAGATTTGTCTCCACTCAACTCTATGTCCCTCACACTGTCGTTATAACTCTTTAGGTTGAAATTACAAAACATCAACTTTCTCTAAACTCATCTGATTGATGTGATTTTTCTACCAACACAAAGTATTAACTCATGATCATTATCATAGTAATTTCCTATTTTCTTGTCAGGGCAGAGACACAGTCTTCACTGGTTGATTGACACCTGATCAATCCAGTTAATAACAAACTGTAAACCAGCCACTTGTCTTTTTTATGCTTTAATCTTTATAGAGATTGACCAGATGAGATGAAATATGTTAAATGATGAGATTTGTGTGTACTTGTTTGTCGAGACTTTCCCTCTGTTTTTATTTTTATGCTAAGTTAAGCTAACCGGTTCCAGGCACTGTATTTGTTGAACAGACATGAGAAAGCACTTACATGTGTCTCCCATGGTGTCAAACCAGCGCCTCTGACTTGCTACTGTGTGGGTGTGAGCTGCAGTTTGTGGCCCAGACTCTGGAGAAATAGGATGAACCACATGCAAAAGCAGGACAGAATTATGTCTTTGGAACGTGTCCATCTTTTCTTCATGGAGTGAAGTCATGATGAATGCTGGTGGATTTACATTTGTTTGGCTCAGTTTTTGCAGCTCATGATTTCCACTCTCTCCTTCAGGTGCCTTGAAAGAGAGAGTGACACAGACAGGAGGTTAAATGGATGCCAGATGTTTCACGCTGTCTCTCTTGTGTGTGTGTGTGTGTGTGTGTGTGTGTGTGTGTGTGTGTGTGTGTGTGTGTGTGTGCAATTTTCAATTGGAAGTTCAATTCCAGAACTTGCAATGCAAGCAAGCATGTCCAAAGTGAACAGAATATCAATAACCCACCTCTTAAAGAAGTAATGGCCACCTCTGGTCGCTCTGAAGGTGACTTTGTTTTGGTAATGGCTGTCACTAGGACCTGTGTTGAAACTTGAATTGATTTGCAGTTATATTTCCTCCCTCTTGCGCTTAAAACCCATGCATCAGTTATTGCTGTATATGCTGATGCCAAGGTCATTCTGAACGTAAGAATGATAGAGTCTGACATTAGCCCCATTGCCTCCGAACGGGCAGATGCTTTGCTTCGGAAAGTAGGTTGCCAAGTGTCTGCTTTGATAACCCGTTGGGGCTGGCTGAGAGGAGTTGGCAGGCTTGTGGAGGGAAACTCCCTGTGCATTTACTCAATGTAGATAGACTCTCTGCTGCATTATCATTTAGAGCACAATGAACACACAACACTGTCTAGCAATATTTCATGCACAGGTGCAGTTATTAACACACCTATTTAGAAAACTCACCACACATGTTAATTAATAGTTACAACCAGAGTTACTGATTTAAAAGACACATAAAACTTACTGAGATGTTTTTTTTTTTTTTTTTTTTTTTATGTGGCACCTTCTCTGTTCCACCCAAAGGCTTTAAAAAAAGAATAATAAAAAAAATCAAGCAAAAAAAAAAACTGCCCAGGATTATGGCCAATTGTGATATTTCATTATCTTTACTTCATGATAGCCCACTTGCTAATCCACTGCAGTTTTATTCCATCTGCCACTTCCAATAAAAACTGTAAAGATTATTGCTTTCTTCACTTTACAAAAAAATAAAAAATGCTCATATATTTTCAGCTCTGCAGTTTCTCAGTCAAGATGGAAGCACATTCATATCATGACTCATTCAACTCACTTGAACTATTTAAAGACAGTTTGGTATTTCAGGTGTGTTTTCCATTAATCCTGATGTTCTTGTTGAGGTTTGTTTTTTTTTTTTTTTTTAAGTCACAGTCTCCTTCACCTCTCATTGCTCTGTTTAATATGATCTTTTGCATTCTCTTGGTCACTTTCACTGTTTTACTCTTTTACTCTCATTCATTTTAAACCATCCTCCTGCCCCATCACCACCACCTCCGTCTCCGTCTCCGCTCGGTCCTCATGTGGTTGGTGACCTCCTTTGTTTCAGTGGTGCAGTAGGTAGCAGCAGTAACTGCAGGGACAGAGACACAGACTTTGAGATAATAAGTGCTGACTAGAGGGCAGACTAGAGCCGCTTCACTGTCTGTCTGTACTGCTGCAGTTCCTGTTCTTAACTGTTCTCCATCCAACAAATGACTCCAACACTAAACTGAACATATTTTATCAAACAGAAGGTTAAACAGTCAAGGAGCGATGCAGAGTCCAGCCGAGGCCCATTCAGACCATCAAAACATACAGCATCTATACGTACACGTGTATGTGCTTTAATCTGGATAGAGACAACCACATACCTTTCAAAATAAATGTCTTAAACACAATGAACATGTTTACTGCCAAACACCTTATGAAAGAAGGATTAATCGTCTTTAAAAAGTACTGATCATCTATTAGTCACGACTGCCGCTGACACTGATCAATTAAATCACATTAAGACAAATCAGTGAATTCAAACGTCTATGAATTATTTGTGTTTCTTGATGAAGTTAAGTAAAAATGAAGATAAACGTCTGTGTAGCCATAGGGCTGAAAAACAGGACAATTTGGTCGTGACTGTTTAAAAACTGGGACATTGTATTGCCCAGACAGATTTTTTTTATTTGGGACTCAGGACATTCAACTACAAACCAGGACATCTGGTCACTGTAAATTAACAGTCATGACACAATAAATTGAGGGAAATTTAAAGATCTTTCAAAGTCCTTTGGCCTCACTTCCAATTTTTCCTCTTTCTATTCACTTCTCTCTCTATCACACACACACACACACACACACACACACACACACTGGCACAACCTTTCACACACACACTTTGTCCTTTCAACATTATTCCAACCTAAACCTTTTAAAAGCAGCAGCATTTCTTGCCAGGCATGTGTGTTTTTGTGTCCTGAAGGCTGTGACATTGAGATACAGATCTTTTGTTGTGTCAAATTAATTAGCTGGGCATACTGCCGGCTCCTCTCAGTTTGACCCTTGCTCTGTGTGTGTGTGTGTGTGTGTGTGTGTGTGTGTGTGTGTGTGTGTGTGTGTGTGCGTGAGTGTGTGTCCGTGTGAGCTAAACCTTGTTTCAAAGTGGTGGCGTTCTTATCTTTTGTGTTCATTGTGTTTGTTTGCACAGTATTCTTCATTTGAACCCGACATTTTCCTTCAAATGTTCAGGTCTTTGCAGAATCAGGGAAAATTTTATTGCTGCGCTGACGTTCTGTCAATCAACTTTATTTTTTTATTTATTTGGACATATATGAAGTTTGTGCACATGGACATTTCAAGGTTACAGAGACGTATAAAGCAGTTTAGTATTTTTAATGATGTTCCTTCAAACAAAAACACAAAGTTCTGATTATTTCCTGAGGTAAAGTAGTTTTAAGATATCCAATCAAATGTCACAGAATTATTTCCACAAATATTGTCAAGGTCAAAAAACTGAGAGGAGACCAGGAAACGGTGAATTAAATTTCTATAAAAGTTGTCGTGTAAATGCCAGGTCACTGTGATAAAAATGAGTTTCTTAGGGCATCATTTTTATTCTCAACTGATATTTTCATATTTCTGCCTCCGTTTCTCTCCAGAGACTTTCTACCCGGTAACACATCTCCCATGTCTGGTCTCTCTTCCAGATCTCTTACTTCGCCAGCGAATGACTTATAAAAAAGATTGCACAGGGAAGAGATGAGTAGGAGACACCAAATATGGTGTAAATCTTGAGCAGTGTGTCGGGCAAACATGGATCTAATTTGTCTGATGTGTTATTTAATATGATTTTACATTCTGTGTGAATATTTGACTTAACATCCAGAAATCACATTTATATACAGTTACTCTCCAACAGCAGGAAACGTTATCACTCACTGGATTATGTTCAGAGTCAGTGTTATGTTTTAATGAATAAGGAGCTAGATTTATTAGCTGAATTAAGTAAACTAGACGAGGCGGTTAGTGTGGATGGCAGGCACCACTTTCCTCAACCACAGTTCTGTCTCTGGTTTAAACGACAAAAACACATTCGTTTGTGTGAAAGATGATGATCAATTATCTATTATTAATTATTTATGATGATGATTCAGATCAACATGAACCAGAGTCTATTTCACCATGAATACGAGTCAAACTCCCCTCAACAGATATGTTACGTTGGTTGAAGTAATATCCAGTTTGACCGTCTTTTGTTTTCACAACCAAATAGTTAACAATGAAAGTAAATGGGGCAGTCAGCCAAACGTATCTAAATTGTCACTGGTGATGAAGGTTGTTCCAGATCAGCAGATTCATCATTTTCCTGAACAACAGGTCGATGTGTCCGTGAAGAGCAAAGAAAAATGATGAATCTGCTGATGTGGAACAACCTTCATCACCAGTTGTTATAAAACCAGATGTTGGGTAAGTCTTGTAAAACAGTGTTTTTAATAAACTGGGTTCACTTACTAAGTTATCAGTACTTCAGTTTATGTGTAGGGACCCTATTCATGCTACTGCTGAAGTGAAGTGATATTTTGAGCTTTATTAGTGGTTAAAAAATGACAATTTAGATACGTTTGGCTGACTGCCCCATTTACTTTCATTGTTAACTATTTGGTTGTGAAAACAAAAGACAGTCAAACTGGATATTACTTCAATCAACGTAACATATCTGTAAAGGTGGAGTTTGACTCGTATTCATGGTGAAATAGACTCTGGTTCATGTGACTCTGGACGTCACTTTAACTGAACATCCTTAGAAAATTAATTATGGGACGATGAATAAGATGTTATAGTTATATTTGATTGGTTCTGGCTCAAGATCCAACAAATACATTGTTTTTTTTTTCTTTTTCAACAGTTTATCTTCATTTAAACATCAATACCTGGAGTCTGGTAACAACACAAGAGCACAGTATTCAGTTAAAGTGTATACTTGTATGTTAGTATGAGATATTGGTCTCTTTAACTTTACAGATTATGAAAGGCAACACAGTACAGATTTAATTCATCTTCATGATAAAAATCCCACAACAGACTAAAAACTATATGTTCAACAGTAGAACAACAAACTAACTTGAACTTCAATCTGCCCCGTCCACATCCTGTTAATCTATTGGCTGGTCCTGCGGTGACCCTCCGATGACTGTCTATAGTAGTGAGCAATAATACGTAAGGATATAGTGGAGGGGGAATAGAAATGACATGGATGAGGTAGAGGTTGTCTTTTATTTGCTGCAAAGACCTGAGTGCTCTCAATAAGGTTCAGGTAAGACCAACATTATTAGAAAAGCTCAATAATGGAGGCAGGCCAGTGTCACTTGGATTTACAGGGGGCAAAGCCAATCATAATCAGATTGTCTATACTTGTTTGTGGATGTGTGTGGTCATCGAGTGTGTGATGGGAAAGGTAAGTGTGTATCCTTTGAGTGTGTTACACGTCCATGCTTGCTTGTCTTTATAATAGTATATGCATGTTGAGGCAAAGCACCAATCCCTTCAGGATCAGCTTTTCAATCTTTGGTCTGACCCATCCATCTGTCTGTTGCCCTGAGCTGAATGAATGTGTTGTTGGCTGATGATTCATGTGGGATAATATAATAATACACAAACCAGGACAAGTCACAGTGTAGCAGATTTACAGCTCCTTGTCAAAACTAATGATGTCACAGAAAAACACCACCAAGCAGCCGCGGACTCAGACTCCTCCTGCTTCTGGTCATTATTTAAGTATTTGATTGGGAATAAATTATAACATTATAACAATCATCTAAACCAACTGAGAAAATCAAGGATTCAAACCAACAAACTTGTTGTAAATGTTACAAACATTACATCACTCTCATTCTTTCCTAACTTTCTTTATCTAATCAATTAAATCAGCCACCATCTTCTTTTACTTGTTCATTTTTTTTTCACTTATCTTTTCCTTAGATCATTTTTATTTTTCTCCATCTCTCCCACTCTGTTTGCCCCCTCATCACTTGTCACTACACTTGTGCCAAAGCAATCTGGCATTAGAGCTAATTTTTGATTTGGCCTGGAACAAGAAAATATCAAAGAGCTCTTCTCAACACGGCGTCCGCTCTACAGGGATCCCACCTCACAGACGGAAACCAATCCTGTGTTTCTTTTTAAGAGACTGATAAAGATTCTTGGAGGAGAAGTAATTGACATTCTTAAAATCTTCTTCTTTTTTCACAGTGTGTGTGTGATTGTGGGATAAATCTGTCTCTGATAAGACATGAATGTTAGTGATTGATACCTGAGCACAATGACCAGTGGAGCTGCAAAACCAAGAGACACGCAAACATATGCATCCAAAATATATATACACACACAAGCATACAAGCCTGTGCCAACTCAAGCAGCTCTGCTGTGAGATTACATCTCCTCCCTCTGATCTGGAAAAAAGTGGCTTTCCCTCCCACAGGCCAGACGGTAAACAAACAAATAAAATCACAAACGCTTCACTGTCACACAACAACAAACAGATGACACGTCTGTGAGACCAAACAGGCATCTACAAATTATTCATAGTGTCTGTTTTAGATCATTATCAGTCATTGTTGAACTGATTATTAAGCAGGAGTTCATGCTAGAGAGAGAGAGAGAGAGGGATGAGGGTTTGATATGAGAAGAAAAAATAAAAGGAGAGAAAAGATGACAGAGTTCAGTGAAAGCATGTGGGCTGATAATGAATGTAATCTGCATTTAGATGAAATCAGGCTCCGTGGTCATCCCTGACGTGACTTCACTAACTCTGATGACATTTGAACAGACACTTCAATGCACATCTCCGTTTGTAAATTGATTGTACATTGATTTAAAGTTTAATTAAAAGATTAAAAATAGTTGATAACGTTCTGTAAAGTCGATATTTTAACCAATACAAGAAGAGCAGTTAAAGGACAATAAAAGATGAGTTAGATGTTTTAGTTTTTTAAATGCTGCTTCAGCTAAAAACAAAAGATAAAAAGGAAACATGTCTTCTGTGTTGAAGGTAAAATTAAGAATAAAACCAGTGAAAATGATCAAAATTTCTTCTATTTATTCAAATGAATCATCACTGATGCATCATGTTGACTTTTCGACTCAATTCTTTGCATAGAGACAGAATTATCTGTCGTCGTTCATTTGTATCAATGTTGAAATACAATGTAACTGTCGGTGAATAAGAAAGAAGAAAAAATCTTGACACAAGTGAATTTCTTTACTTTGGTGCTTCACTGACGTAGTTTACAAACAATCTCAGTTTAGTTTAGTAAAATGTTTCACACTTTGACCTGAACCAACATCTTGTTATTTAAATTTAATTCATCACAGCAGCATGTTTTACTCTGACACATTATAATATTCATATGAATGTGAGTTAAACATTAGTATTTAACAACAAACCAAAGCAGAGTAACAGATCACAGACTGAAGGGAAATATGAGTCTTTACAGCAGGTTTCACTCTTTTCTTTAACATCATCAATATGTAAATTAGACAAGAATTACTCTTCAAACATCAATAAATTCTGACTTCAACTGACTTATTTTTAATCCTCGTTACAAAAAGAAAAACTAACATAACTAATTCTGCTTCTCTTACATGTTGAACAGCGTCGTCGTCTTGTATCATTATTTACTGTAAATGATTCACTAACTGGCTTTTTAACAAACGGTTAATTCAACCACTTAATACGTAACGTTTTAATCAAATCAAGACAACAGTTTTTGTTTCATGCACTTTTAATTATCATTAGTAATTTAATTTGATATATTTTCTAATTTGCTACAGTGACAATGATGACTCTCCTGTTGCTCCACTGGACAGAAACAAAATTCATTTCTACTCTTTTATAATGTCAATAAATACAACAATGGCAGAGATGTTTGAATTTTTTCTTTATAAAGACACAGTTCACCTGAAAACAATTTACTAGATATACATTTTCATTTTTTATTTCATTTTCATTTTATTCAGCTACATGATGTTTGACATGAGTCAACATTGTCCCAGTTCAACATGTTATTCATTTATTATTACAGATTTTCCTTTAACACCTTTTACTTTTTGATATTTTGGTTTAAAACTGATGTTTCACATTCACTCGACAGACTCAATGTTCTTTATCTTTCACTAGAAGTTTCTTCAAAGTAAAGAAAACATGTTATTCACATATATTTTGGTTCATGGTGAACTAGACATTTACTTTTGTGTCTATTTCTATTAAAACGTTTTAATTTTTCATGGGTCAACACATTATTTCTTAATGTTTGATAAAACTTTTCTAAGATATAAAATGTTTTTGCACCTTTTACTCACTTCCTCTACAGATGAACTGTTCCCTGTCATTTGTTTCTTGTTTAGTTCTTCTTCATAAATCTTTATAAAACATATTTGTTCTTCAGCAGACAGATCGAGTCCGTGTTATTGTCGACATGTGTCATCTCTTCCCTCATATTCACTCACAGTCTCTTGCTCCCTCGTTACGTCTCACTTTCCTCTCTCTTTGTAGTTGTCAATCAGTGAGAAGAGTTGGCCGGAGACGCAGCCGTCCTCAGAGGGTCAGACTGAGAGGTCACCGCCACAAGATCCTGTTGACAACTTTGCGCTTGTTATCCAGAGTTGACACTGGGGACAAATTAGATTCCTGCAGGAGGGAGATGGTCGGATGCTGCTGCTGTTTCTCAGCGTGGACAGTAAGTGTGTGATCATTTTAATCTACAACTGTTTCCAGACTCAATGATGACGGACAATTCTGAAAAAAAAAAGATCCTCCTCGGTTCGAGTGTGTCATTCACAGATATAGATATAAAATATATTAATATTAGTTGAAATACATTTAAGTTGTTGAAATGAAATAATCTTCACAAAAATACATTTATGATAAATTTACATCATTTAATCATCTTCATTAATGACTTGATTTATATAAAATGATGTATTTTATGTTTTATTTGGTCGATGTAGCTTCATTCAGCCTCAAACGAAAAACACTAGATGACAAATTGGACCATTTATCTGTGACATCTGATCACTTCCTATATTCAAGAGATGCTGCAAATCTGGGACCAGAGTCAAGATCTATTGAGTTATTTCTCTGTAACGAGATGTTTCTGAGCAATTTAGATGGAAAAAGCTGAGAGCGATCCATCGGCGGCGCTGCCTGCCAGAGTTGTTAAGGTGTCATATTGTAAATATCCACCTTTACCTTTGATTTACTGTCCAGTCTTTCTTACAGTCAAGCTTGTTTCGACAGCACTCAACACCCTCAGAGGTGTCTTGGAGTATCTGAGGAAAACATTTCTCTTTTCAGAAGGAGGGCGAAGCACGATCCAATAAGGTATCCGGAACGGCTTGAGGAAAGAAAACAGGACAGAGAGCAATGGGTGCACCATTAAGAAATGGCTCCTAAACTACATCTGACAATAGCAAAGATTGCACTTGAACCCAATTCATCGAGGTAAAGTGGCCATTTGAGGTGGTGTGGTGGGGAATTGGTGTCCGTGGATTGAGATAGAGGAACACAGAGAGAGCAAGTTGTTTTTTATTTCCATATGTCACTGCAGCTCACTGTAACACACACACACTGAGGCTTAGAAAGTCATAGGATGAAGGTTATGAAGGAGGAATAAATCTACATACAGTCGCCTCATGAACAGACACCTATAGTCTACTCAGTCTACTCAGTCTCACGTTTCCCTCTGCAGATGTTTAAACCTCAAAATCACAAGCTCAACATTTCTCTATAAACTTTTCTACCAGTGTCTAGTTAACTCTGACTCCATCTGCACTCGTCGTCATGACGCTGAAACCTGTGCACAGACGTGTACGTATATGAGCCGTGTGATGGAGTGATGACGTGTCCGGGAGGTTGTCTCACCCTCATCGACAGCTGGGAACCCTCAGAGGATAAATGATGTAGTTAATGGATGGATGGATTAAACCATCTCATGTAATGTTAATATAAAAGAGACCATAACTATGTCTCTTTAACACAGAGGTGCTTTAATCCAAATGCTAACATCAGTATGTTTCTCAAGTCGTCCTTCTGTCTTTGTCGTTTTTCTCTGAAAGTTAAAATGTTAAGAGTCTGAATTAAAGTAGTGAACTGACCAAATTACAGACGAGTCACCAGTTTCCTCCTGGCAGCTACAGCATCACTCAAGTATAAACGACAACACATTAAATAATAAACCAACATTAATAAGGTGCAGCAGATGTGTGTGTGTGTGTGTGTGTGTGTCGCTGTCTCTCAATAATTGCAGCCTGTTCCTTCAAGTGTATAAACTCATGCATGCATTTGTATTTGCAAGCACACAAATTGCTGCCATGACACAAGCGTCACCACTTTTTGTTTTCCATGTGAGTGCATTCCCTTTCATTTCACAGGCTCTGAGGCATAACAAAGACCACTGGAGCTGGTATATTGGCAATCACACAAATCTGCCTTCACCTCAATATTTAATGAGCTGAGCAAATTAGCCATACAAAGCAATCTATTGAGCCTTTCCTCCCCACTTTGCTGATACACACACAGAGAAAAGCACCTCACAGAAAGCTTATTACAGCTGAGCCAACACTTCTCACAGCCTGGACTTGTGAGAAGTATATTGCAAAGACACAAATTTAGAGCGCTACGTGCACATAAATAGACGGGCTTTTACTGCATCGCACCATATGTTTTTTTATAACAACCTGTCATCAAACGTCAGTCTCCGTTAAAAAACTACTGCAGGAAGTGAAAATACTGACTCGATAACAACAACCACGCTGACTTATTTTCAGATGTGTAAAAGATGATATTTAAAGAGATAATGATAATGACTCCTTCAGTCAATCACGTAACACGAACCCTGATCAGTGATCCATGAGTGATGATGGAGCTCTGTGTTTCCTGACTGTTAATTAAAATATAGCCTGAACCTTGACAAGCTTCTGAGTCACTGACTAACTTAATTTGCTTTTTTATAAGTGGGTTAATAAAGTGTTTAGTGGTGATGTATACATTGAGAGGAAATGAGTTTTTGTTATGTTTATTGGACAGTTGGTTCCATCACATATATGAAGTTGATGAAACTACTGAAGCTTTGAACTTTTAAAAGATTCTTCTTCAAGTTTTAAAACCCAAACTGATGTTTTTAGAAAAATGAATGCTCTTAACTCATGAACAATTTATTGTGTCTGTTAAGTCACGAAAAACCTTGAGAATGGTTGATGATTTAACTGAAACAACTCTTATTAATAATAAAGCTTTTTAAAAGCTGATCTGACAGGAACATTTCCTGACTCATCTGACACACTCTTCCTCTGTGTTAATGCAGAAATGTACATGACTGTGTGCTCTTCTGTTTAAATACTATATCCCTATCTAAACACATACTCCATTTCAGCCTGCAGTGTAATCCCTGCACACACTCAGTAAATGCTAATTCATGACGCTCTGGGGAGGATTCCCTCCACCTCCTCCACCCGTTCTCTCACCTTCACTCATCTTTTACTTTGAGTAGAAGACAGAGAATATTTCACTGGTTATGGATGGATGGGCGGGTAGTTAGACAGACAGACAGACAGACAGACAGACAGACAGACAGACAGACAGATAGACAGACAGATAGATAGATAGATAGATAGATAGATAGATAGATAGATAGATAGATAGATAGATAGATAGATAGATAGATAGATAGATAGATAGATAGATAGATCAGTCTCTCAGTCAGAGGTTTGAATGTCTAACTCAGAGGACTTTGCATTTTTCTGCCTTAAAATGCACTTCTAAAAGATGTTATGACAGGAATCGAAACTTTGGTTTTCATGACTGATTCTTTCTTTTGGCCCCTGTCCTCATCCTCATCTCTATTTGGCACGCTGTCTTTTTTTCCCTGGCACCCCGTTTCCCTCTGCGCCACCCGAGTTCTTGGCGGTAGCCCTGCTCGCTGTCTCACCCATCTGTTTCCATTCATTAGAACAGGATTCGCTTCTCTGCTCTTCTGACACCTTTTCACATCGAGCTGCACAATGTAATTAAACAGGGTTTGGAGGGAATGATTTCTGAGCAGCAGCTAGCTCCTTTTTCTATTCCATCTACTTTAATTCTGCCTCGTTTGTTCTCGTAGGGTGGAGACGGGACCGCGCTCTTCTGTTGAGATACTCTACTGTTTTCATGTAACGTCTCCATCTCTTACACAGCGTCTATGTCGCAGAACAAATGATCCCAGTTTCTACATGACGCTCAGTTTAGAGGTTTATTGTTCAATCCAGACTTTAATATCATTATCACATGATTAACAATTTTCTAGGAGACGCTGAAATTTTACAATGTAACAGAAAAAGAAAGAAAGTTACACATCTGACCATAATATTACTGCACATATAAATCATATACATATACATTTATCATGTTTAACTTTTAGCTACATAAACTAGCTCATACATTGTATAATTGTGTAGCAGCTGTTATGTTGTTTCAGTGTAAATTACATTGTCACTTACAAACAAATGAATCGGTGTTGGAGCCGACCGACGCTCTGGAAGCAGCAGTTTATTAAAGTAGCTACTCGTCCTTTGTCCTCACACACAGATGTTGTCACTTATCTTTCCTGATTACAGCTCGTCTCATGTCTGTTGGTGTTTCTACTACTGTTAATCATTATAATCGTCATCTTGTTGGTGTTTTGTGACTGTTAACATGAAGCAACTGTCTGGGAAACACAACGTATACGTTTAGTTTTAAATGTCATCATGATTGATGATTGATGAGTCATGATTAATATGTGACTGTCACATTAATTCAACCTAAGATTGAAATAATAACTGAAAAAAAACTTCTGTTATATTTTAACATCGTGAAGACATCAGGACTTTTTATTTTTCAGTTATCTACTTCCGGTTCCTGCCGCTTATGTAGGAGGCAAAAAATGAGGAAGCTACGACCCAGAACGTCTGAATATCCGTGTGTATAAACAACCGTGAAAATCCATGTGCAAGTGAACTACACCACAATATCCCAGAAGTCACTGGGAGGTTGGAAACCATAGAAGAAGAAACTTCACCTGCTAAAAAACCTGACCAAGATACAACTGATATTTACTCTGATTAATTAATTACTTATAGTAAATAGATCGACAGCCACAGCTGTGTGATTGTTAGTGAATGAAACAGAGACAGAGGTCAGGGAGACATTGTTGTGATATTTTTACACTTTTATTCAAAGTTTGTTTAGTGATAACAGATGAACAGCAGAAAGGCTCAGATGTCCTGTGATGTATAACTTCCTTTTACTACAGTTTCTATTCAAACCTTGAAAAATAATTACATTAAAACACAAATACACTGTTGAGTAAATAAATACATGAACACAGTCGTTCACGTCACTAATGAGAGTAACAAGTGGCAGCTGTGACTGTTATGCTAACTAGCTGTGGTAGCTAACTAGCTCTAAAAGCTAACTAGCTGTGGTAGCTAACTAGCTGTGGTAACTAACCGTCTGCTTCAAGCTGCAAAATCATGGCGTTGATGTAAACGTCCAGGTCAAAGGTCAGACTAGATGGTGGTGTTGTTGAACTGTAGCTGCTACTGTAACGGTGCAGTGGTAGGAACCGACTAGTAGCAGTGACTACTGAGGATGAGGACGCAGCCTGAGACAACCAGTGTTGACGTAGACCAGAATTTACATTGTGTATTTTCCAGATCGGCATCGTTTTTTGTGTACATTTATTTCTAGTGTTTGTCTTATTTTCTGACTTGTTGTGTATGTCCATGTCTGTTTTACTGGATAATATTTCTGTCACCTAACCTATTAGTGCGTCTCAGTTCAGTCATTTCCCGTTAGTTCACTTCCATGTAGTAAACTACGTGTTGTTTTCAAATGGTTGTTCACTGACCAGAAATGAGGATCAACGTCTTCTTCTCCTTTTTAACTGTGAATCATCACAGGACAGAACGTTAATCACTGATCTGGACCGTGATCGTCTCCACCAACATATCTGCAGCTTGTTTTCAATTCTAATCAATAATCAAAGTCTCACTAGTGCTGATGTTTGCTTGTGTGGCTCCATGTTTCATGTGAGGTGGAGATTACGCCGCCGCCGCCGTCCCTCCTCTTCTGCTACGTAGCCAAGATGGCGTCATTGAGGGTGAGAAGTGTCCGTGGTTATGATGAAACACAGTATGTCAGTATGGACGTATAGAGGAGGTTTGTGTTTCATGATCTTCATTGTTTTAGTGGATGAAGTGTTTCCAAACGAACGTTTGATTAAATCGGTGCCCAACGTCCTTCTAGTATATAAAGTCTTCTAAACACCAGTCAGTCATAATATAATGACCACTGACAAGGGAAGTGAATCACATTGATTATCTTGTTATAAAACCACCTGTTAATGGGTTGAGGTATATTCAGCAGCAAGTGAACATTTTATCTTCAAAGTTGATGTGAAAAAAAGAAAGAAAGAAAAATTGTCAAATGAAAAGATGTGAAAGGACTTTGACTTCAGGTCAGATTATTTCTGAGACTGAAGAACAGACATTGTAGCTCAAATTGCTGAAAAAAGTTGATGTTGGTTGTGAAAGAAATGTGCTAGAAACACAGCACATGTCAGTTTGTTGTTCATCAGGTCACAAATCTAAACAGAGACAGTGTGAAGTTTTCAACAATGTGGACGTTGTCATTCATGTGGACGTTAGTTTGACTAACGTCTACTGAACCACCTTCAAACCCAGAACACGTCCTCATCTTAACGGTGTTTTACTAAATGACAGTGAGCTCTCTCTGGAAGTTAATCCTCTAGAGACACTGACTGAGATTATTTCATGTCCTGGACAAACCAGTCTGACCCTCTGAGCTTTTACCTTGTAACTTAGTGGATGTGCCGCTGACATGTTGGCACCAGAAACCACATCCACCTTCAGAGGTCTAGAGGACATTATGCCTCAATGACTCAAGAATGTTTTGGCATCAAAAGTGAGAGACCTACACCTTATTAAATGGTCATTATGTTACAGCTGATTGTGACTGATTAGTGGTGACGTGATGTGACATCACATGTAAAGTTGCTGAAGTTTGTTTAAAACTTGTGACTGGATCCTATGTTAGTAAAACAAACACATTTAAAGTTTGGCAACAAAATCAAACTGTTGATCTGTAACATTATGAAACACAATCTGCCCACACACACACACACACACACACACACACACACACACACTCACCCCAGGGGGGGCAGATATGTATAGACTGAACAACAGACAAAAGGACAGAGAACAAGAGTAAATGTGAGTGACCTGACCAGACAAACACAGACAGAGGAGCATATTTCTAATCAGACTCTGGGCATCGAGCAGCGACTAGCAGCCAATATGACAGACTGGTGAGAGCGACTCCTGGGGTAGAAGGGCAGCTTGTGACCGTGGGAGGACTCTCTGACTTGATTTCTTCATCAGCAGGTGCCAGGATCCCCTGACACACAGACACATGCAGCCAGCATGAACACGTAATGGCACAAACACATAAACACACATAGAAATATGATCCAGTCCAAGCGAGGGTCCGGGACCTTGTGTTTAGGTTACACACTGAGACAACCCCTGAACTATCCATATGATCACTTGGGTATACACCTGACCTCTTTAATATTCTCTGCCCTTCTTTTGTGTGTTATTGCTTCAATATAACTGTTCCTACCTGAACTTCTCATTTAACTGCATATGAATGTTTCCAGCTATAATGACCTTTTTATGATCCTGTCTTTCTTATGCTCGCTGCCGCCGCCGCTGCATAAAGTTTATATTTATCTTATGGATAAATACAAAAACTAATAATGTTTCTATATATCTGACTCATTTCTGAATAATTCAGTTGTTCATAAGGAAAGACAAGTATTCAAGCTATGAGGTCAACGTCCCTTCACCTGAAGAAACAGAGTAAACGAGGAAGAATGAAGCTAAACATGAGGAGCAAGAGACAGATAATGTTATAATGTTATATCTACCCCCTCAAGTGTATATATATATATATATATATATATATATATATACACAGAGGGAGTGAGAGTTGTGTGAAGGACTGACCTGACACTTGGTTATCTCCTCTCCCCTTTGGCCTCCTGTCACACACAGCAGAGGGAGTGATGAGTGGCACTGGGAGTCCCTCAAGTAAACGATACAAACCAATGCATTATGGATCCTCACGTAGGTAAACAGGACCCAGTGACCTTTCGGACCAGTGGAGAGGGCAGCAGAGAAGAACTCCCACAGTAAAAAGAGAACACTTTTATTTATCTTTTTTTTATTACACTAGCAGGTGATATATGCACCAGACAGAAGGTCTGAGAATACAGATTCCTATACAGATACCTACCATCACTGACTGACAGTCAATAAAAACATAAACAAAAACATGGTTTTATATTTTATTCATGTGTAGTAAAACAAGAAGGAATTCTAACAGGAAAGTGGAAGTCTTAACATTATAAGTGCTTTTGATTGGATTATTGTTCATTTAATCAGTTTTACTATAAAATTAAAGAAAGTATGTTTCAGTCTATCAAAACAATCTTCTCTTGTTGTGCCTCAACCTCCAGGATCTAGATCAACTGCTTTTCACTTGTCAGTCTGTGAATCTGACATCTTTTTTTTTTTTTTTTTTTTTACACAAACGGTGTCAGCTGCTCTTTTTGGGAAATATCTTTTCATCCCAGATTCACCTGTATATTTTTCCGTAGGTTGTATTTTTCCTCTTGGACATGAGCAGAATGTACATAAGTGTCGTGATTTTCCTGAAACATCTTATTTTAATTTAACTTCTGTTTTTACTATGAGATGATTCATGAACTCACACTGAGCTGCGTAATGTGTCAGTTGTAAAGATGAAGTCAGTAACAGCTTGAGGCAGCGACGTATTAACACACACAGATGTGACGGTCACATGCAGCAAATGTTAAATTCACTGGAGTTGAGACTGATTCTTTGTAAATAGACCAATTTGTTGATTTTTATTGAACGCCAATAAAAAATATCTGTAAACACTGATTTAACAGACCTGGTTCTCTACTTTGATCAGAGAACAATGAAATAGAACCAGCAGGTTTATTTCCTCAACAGTCTGAGTTATTGTGCCTGATGAGCAGCTGCTACTTCTTGAGCGTTTCTGTGACGACACAAGTCAACGTCATCACCAACTACACCTCAACACAGCACGGTTAGCTAACAGCTAGCATGCTAACAGTAACAATTGTTTGTTTGTTTGTTTGTTTGATCAGTGCAGCTATAAAACTGTTAAAGCATGTGTAGGTCTACTAGTATATAGTAGTATTAGTGGTATCTCTGAAGACAGGTGGAAATTCTCATGTTTGATTCTATAACTTGAACAGATGTTGATGTCAAGAAGCTGCATCTCATCAGAGGCTTTAAAATGGACTTGGACAAAATCCATATGGACTACTAACCCAGTTCCTAAAGATACACTAGTTTTTAGAGATAAGTTTAGAACAGTGGCCCCAGATTAGAATTATAGGTTAGAAAAAAAAAGAAACCAGCTGCAGGTATTTGTCATTGTCAGATATGAGGAAGCCCCAGATCTTGGGGATTCATCATTGTTAGGTTGTTCTCCAGTAGATGTTTTATCTAACAAAGAAAAAATATATTAGAGCCTGATTTTAGATGTCTAGTGTTTTAGTCACAATAAATACTACGTAATGGTTTAGCGTGCAGTATATCTCCTGGGTGTTTCACAGGGTTTACGTTGGGTTGTATGTTTCTTGTTTGTTTCCTTGGTAATTTCTGGAAACATAAAATGAATCCTACACTTCATCACTGTACGTCCTGTGAGCATGAAACAGTCATCAGTGCACCACCCACTCATGCTAGCTGGAGAATAAGTGTGAAAAATGCTATATAACAGTCGCACACAGTTGCTCTGAGCTCACATTCACATTTCGCCACCACAAACCTCCACTGAGCCCAAGTACCACATTTGAAAGCTGCTATCCACTAACGCGGTACAGTCTTGTTGCCAAATGAGGCTTAAATATGGCAACAGTCCAAATACACGGCAGTGTCAGTTTATCAAGTTCTCTGTAGTCAACAAACATATTTACATATCCAGCAGACACAGTGCAACACGAGCAGTCCTTTAGAGAAATGTATCTTGGCACCGCAGATTTAGCAGCTCTCGTTTAGAGACGAAACAGATCCAGAGACGCTACTTTCTTCACTAGTGACGTCATGTTGGTTCTGTTGAGGCTACACAGACCTGTCAGGAGGCTTTTGACTTTTTAAAAATACGGTGGTAATATTGTTATTTTGATCGTAACATAATAGTGAGAATGTGATCAGTAGTTCAACTTTCAGATCTGGTTTGTTGGAATAATAAAAATCAAAAAATTTAAACTCAACAAGTAGTTTTGTCTTGCAAAGTAATCAGCCCCGTCTCTTTCATCCATCTTTCTTTTCAGCTTTTCTTTTTCATCCTGAAATGACCTTTACGAATAATGAGGAGATCCAAAGGTAACCGTGACAACGGGTCTACCTGGAAGAAGCAAATAGACACCAAGATAAAGTAATTCAACACCTGACAAGGAAGTGCTGTGTGTTCACTTCATCCTCTGAACAGAGCGACGGAAGTCTGCTGATTAACGCTGACAGTCTGAAGAGCACATTGTGCCAGCGCATTAATAATAAACTCGCTTTTAGAGAAGGTTATGTAGCCATGAAAAGAAGGTAAGATGTAGGAATGAAGGATGAGCGAGGGATGACAGCACGGGTAAAAGATAACTTGGCTTGGTTTCACACACTTTATTTGCAGTGCTTGTCCCATTTAAAGGTCTTAGGAAGAAAAATTGCAAATTTTTTGGGGGGTGCTAATTAGCTCATTTTTTCAGCATAGGAAGATATTTTAGTATGTACAAAGTGCATAATTAATAAGCCAAGAAACTTAAATGGCTTCTGGGGTGTTCAGCATTAATTGCCTCTGCAAATTAACATATCCACCCCATGATTTTCTCCCACTGTGACTTTAAAACAGTGAAGCGAGAGGCTCCCTCGGAGGGAGGAGGAGGGTGGGGGCGGCCGAGAGGTCACGAAGCTGTCGATTTCACAACATATGAGCTTTATTGATGTGATCCATAAAACCTAGTTTTCTGTTTGTCAATTCCATTTTTATCTACAGACGGGGTCGTTTCCTAGTTCCTGTTTTATTTTATGATTTTTCTTAGACTTCTATCACATGAGAGAAGAAAAAAAAAAGCTTTTAGTTGTCTTTGATGTGTGTCTTCATGTATGCGTGTTATTCTGTATGAAGTGAAGAATAGACACGTCTAGTACCAGTGATGTGGTAAATGAAGCTGCTGTGGTATTGAAGTGGAGTCACTTAGCATATTAATAGTAACAAGAACAAAATAAATGTATGAAATGAATGGTTGTAACATCTGCAGTCACCAACTGTCTGAGATGACGTGAGGCCAAACTATCTTCTCTAACTCATGACTACCAGTATATACACAGGTATGTAGGTGTTACCCATGTGGTTAGAACTGATTTTAACCAGTATTGATAAATTGAAATTATGAGACAGGAAATGTTCATGAGCCTCAGTGTTGCTGAAGTCTCAAGCAGTAGAATTCAACCTGAAAGAAATGGTTGAAAACATTGAATTAAACAGAAACACCGGTGACGAACGACCATTTGCACGACATCAGTCTTCCACCAATAATCCTCAAACATGCACATAAACTCAAACAATTAGTTGTTTTCTTATCAAACTCTGCATTTGACATAACTCGTCAAATGTGTCTGATTCTTTTCTTTTTCTCCTTTTGGTTAGATTTTCAAGAGACAAGCTCCGCCTCCTCCAGGTAGCTTTAATTACCACAGCTCAGAACATCTGACAGAGAAAACCACACTAACGTGGACATAAACAGCAGCAGCAGCGACGTGTCGTCCTGTGTCTCTGCTGCTTGTTAACCATGTGCACATATTCGTTTAGGCCAACACATTTCTAAATTATTTGTTTTGCGTCTGCTTCAGGGTCTGTGTGGCTCCAGGAGCTGCTCCACAGTAGGAGGCTGACAGCCCGGCCGCGGTGCTCCACGGTCGGCTACAGGACCACATTGACCCGCGGGTCGGAGCTCAGGAGGAACAAATCAGCAACCCTAGGCTAACTGGTGCAACAACTTGCTTGTGTTGCCACAACAACTTTAGTGTGATACTTTTTCAGTAGAACTTCTTCTGTGTCGTCATGTTCAACTTTATTGTCTGCTGCAACTTCATTTGGTGAACTTTGTCTATTTTCACCTCAACTCCTCCACTAACAGCTGCTCTGTTGCATGTGTTTAGTGGTGCAGCAGCGAAAAACGTCCACCTGAAACAGTTTCCCCAGTCTGAACCGGTATGAACTGGTATGAACCAGTATGGACCAGGTCATACATGGACCAGTTGAATGTGGACTTATTGTTGAATCTGTCCTGGAACAGTCCTTGAATCAAGTGTTTACTTCTGTTGGTAAAAGTGTTTAACAACCTGGTTAAATTTATGTAGGAAATGACGTCTATTTCATTACAAATGTTCATTTTGTTAAACACAGTCATCTCCTCTACTCGTCATTTCATGATGAACTGTGTTTCAACACAGTGTGAAATTTACAGGGTGAATTCATGGAAGTATAAAATAATTTATTGTGATAACTGTTTGAAAGTGGAACTGTAGAATTGAAATTTGCTGTTAATCATAATTTCATGGTCAATAACAAACTAAAAACTGTTTTTAATTATTCAGTTAAACTATGAAGCTTTGTTTTAAAGAGACATGTTCCTACTGTAACATCTGCTCTGTTCTGAGATGTGGTCATAATAATTGACTTGCAGCTGTAATATTGTGATACAGGTTATGTTGTGGTGACGTTTGAACTTCCTGGACCAGGATCGTCTCCCTGACAAAGACGATATCGATCCAACCAGACGTTGGATCTGTGATCTACCATCAATGGATTCAGGATTTCTCTCTTCCTGCAGCTTCACCAGTGAGGAAGGATTTACTGAGACATCAAACAAGCTGCTGCGTAGCTCTCTATGTTAAATTAGTTGGGGTTTTTTTCTGAGCAGTGCTCGTCATTTTTTATTTCAAGGAAAGGAAATGCTTATGTTATACTTATATTATGTGGTTCTATTATATGTTTGAATTAAACTCACAGCTTTTACTTCCCAGAACCAGAATTAAACGACAGAATTAAAACGACCGTCTAAAGTTACATTTCAGTTCTGAATCTAAACCTAAGTTAGTTGCTTTGGCAAAGGAAGGTTACACATGAGGGTTTAATATGAGAGTTATAGTTATAGTTTCACAAAATTTATAAAATACTGATTAAGTCTGATAAGTTAATCCTCCAGGATCATCGTGTGGAGCCTCTGGTTCTAGCTAAGCTAAGTTGTTAGCATGCTAACATGTTGTATTGTCTGATCAGTTTAGGAGCTGAGAGTTCATGATTGTGGTTGACAGAAGGATCATGTTTATTTCTGTTATGAGATCGTCTCCAAAGACAACTCTTGGTCTCATCTTCATCATGTTTGAATCTTTGATTTGATTTCTACTGATGAAAGGACATTTGTTCTGTTTCAAATGTTTGAACTATTGTTTCTAAAACCTTCACCCAAATGATCCAAAATATTTTTGTCTTGTCAGAATCTATTAAGACTTTTCTTATTTTATCTACATGTCCTGGGATTTAAAGATATTCATTTTAATGACAGCTTGGGTCAGAACTTGTGTTTTAAAATACATTTGCCAAATGTGACAGGAAAATGTTGCCGGCTCAGTGGGTGCAACCCCCCCAGTGTCAGATGACCAGGTTGTGAATCATTGATCTGAGCAAATCAATAGTCAGCACGTCCATCTCCAGTCCGTTCTCAGTGGGTCGCCATCTGTGTGTGTGTGTCCATATCCTGTCCAAAACCATCGCAGGGGCCCATCAGCACACACCAGGTGGCTGCCATCTGGGTCCCGCCGCTTAACACACAGCACGGCTCCCTGTGTGGGAGAGTGTTGTATGTACGCGTGTGTTTGTGAATTAGAGTGACCATTAAATGTCACATTTGTGGGTGTCTGTCCTCAGTGACGGTTCTGTGTGTAAGTGTCGTTGAATTGAGTCAGTGTGTGTGTGTGAAGAGGTGAACGTTACCATAGATGGAGACACAAAGCTGCAGTGAATGTGTTGCCCGGTGCTGAGGAAGGGAGGATGATAATAAAGTGGTAACAAGGTGGTGGTTATGTTGGCGTGCCACTGTCACCGTGTCTGGCTGTGAAATATTTCAGGGGAAGGACTCAGCTTGTGTCGTGTTTTGTACAATGTAGAGTTTCTGACTCTTTCTTGACTTTCTCCTCTGGATGTGTTGGTTTGAGTCATGACTCCAGTAACAATCACTGCTCAATTTTGTTATTTCTAAGGAGACAAATTCATCAAATTCATCTCCAAGTTGACCACCGAGCCTTAATTTAACATTTCAGAGTCTTAACTACACAAGCCTGAAATTAACTTATGTCATTTCTCAACTCTTGAAATATCATATGATACATAAGAATTTTTCTTTTCTTTCTTTTTTCTTTAACAGTATGAGTTTTATACTTCATCTTTCCTGTAGAGAGCAGATTGGTTCAGTATACACAGCAAGATCAGTGAAGGATCCTGGGATTTGTTTCTCCTCAGTGTTATAACTGAGGTGTGCAGTAGAATTTGATGCCCTCAGTCAAACTTCTCAGGCTCTGCTTTTTTCTGCACATAAATCCTAAAGCCTCCTTGGGTCAGATTGATGGATAAAACCCTGAGATCCTGCCACTCCAACGCTTACACTGGTCCAGACAGTGATGTAACTGAAGCAGTAGATACTGTACGATACTGACTTCGTCTTTATAATGTAGTGTTTGACCAGGCGCTGTGCATATAAATACTCTGATACATTGGTTTCATTGCTCTTAATATAGACATATAGACATATATACATAAATATGAGTCACAGTCCTTCTAGGTCTGTTTCCAGAGGATAATGAGTTGATACTTTGTGTTGGTAGAAAAATCACATCAATCAGATGAGTTTAGAGAAAGTTGATGTTTTGTAATTTCAACCTAAAGAGTTATAACGACAGTGTGAGGGACATAGAGTTGAGTGGAGACAAATCTCTATGTTTTAAACCAGTGTAAGACTCAAAATAACATGTGACTTGTGGTAGTGAGGAGAGGGATCCTACAGACAAACCAACGTGTCTGAACTTTGTAAATGTTCAGACTGATTCTATAGAAGATTGTTGATCAAGTCACTATGTTACCTGAAGTTGTTTTACTGTCGACACCGTCTGGAGGTAAAGTCTGTAAAATTTGATTGTTGAATACAGATTGTTCTACTTCTAGAGCTACGTCTCCAGTTAGACTATGATGTTGTATTCAGCTCCCTTTCTATTTCCACTTCAATACAAGTCCATATTTACACAAACTGTTAAGACTTTGTTTATCTCCATTGAAACACTCTCCTGTACTGACGTCAACTAAGACTGTTTGGATCAATCTGCATCAATAATCAACGTTTCCAGACTTTTCCTCCAGACGACGTCGACAGTAAAACAACTTCAGGTAATGTAGTGACTTCGTAAATAAAGTTGTTTCCAAAGTAGTGAACATTGGAGACGCTTGTAGGTGGATTTTGTTTCCTATGGTTGGCTGTGTTCACCCGTTTCCAGTCTTTATACCAAAATAAACTAAACTATTTTATACAGTAATTATCTAAACCGTTTATCCTGTTGAGAGTCACTAGGTCACAGGAACATTTTAACTTCATGACACAAGTTAAAACTCAAAATTTCCAGTTCTAACCACTGCTCTGTGCCAACCACGGCTAAACTGCAGATTTCCATTGCTAATACCCGGTGGTGTAGAACAAAAATCTGCTCCCTGTATATATACAGTCATTATTGACCCCATCCACACCTTTTAAATACACCCATCTGCTTACATAAAACTCATCAACAAGTAAACACATACATCTGTAGGGGTCATTAGGGTAATTTGTAATGAGGTGTTGGTCCGTCTGAATCCTCAGTGTATTTGGGTTCTGTTTTCTCAACATGTTTCATGTGAATCACTAACTGGAGGGTTTTAGAACCGTTCATCACTATTTCTGTGAGGTTTTCATCATATCCTGGACACAAGACAAAGGTGGAAATCCATCTTACTCTGGCTGTTGCACCATGAAAGGATTATTGTAGAGTTATTGCATCTCACAGACATATTTCAAGACTTTATTGGAATCATGTTATATTTGCAGAATTAGAGTGAATTTGTTTCCAACAAATACTGAGAGACCCCTACAGACAAACCACCGTGTCCTGAACTTTGTAAATGTTCAGACTGATTCTATAGAAGATTGTTGATCAAGTCACTATGTTACCTGAAGTTGTTTTACTGTCGACGTCATCTTGAATAAAGCAGCAGTAAGTGTGTTATAACCATATCACTGTGGATTTGATGTAAGAAAAAAATTCAACAAACTCCAACAGGAAACAGATTTTAAGAAGGAATAATGAAACATACAACTACAACCACAACTGTAGTTAAAGGTTGCAGCATTTTACTGTTAAGTTACATCTGCACTGGTATAATCCATCTGTGTGTGTATGGGCGTGTGTGTGTGAAGTAGTGGACTGAATGTATGTATATGCGTGAGGCCATATGTTGTGCTGTCAGTGAGAATCCAGCCTGTGGCCATAATTTGATTTACGTGCGCGTTGTACACACCCTCTGTACGATTTTCTTGTGTGGAGCATCTATCACTGCCACAGCCAACAAGCACAATGCACCACATGTATACACACATGTGCATACGTGTCCATGTGGGTTTAAGTGTTTGAGAGTGTATGTGTGTATGTATAAACATTTGTGTACATGCAGTGTTGTTATGCACGCGTTGTCCTAAATCCCTAAACAATACCGGCTGCTGCTATCAGAGCTGCAGTTACACAGGCACCACGATGGAGCAGCAGAGTAAACACACTGTGAAAGTCCCTTGGTAAAACTAGCAGTGGCCATACATCACAAGAAACTGACCTGAAAAAAAGGGGGAGAAAAGACAGATTTGGGTTCATAGGGAAGGGATTTTTTTCATCAGTAACCGAAAAGGAGATGAAGCTGGAGGTTGAACTTTGGTAACAGTTTAAAAGGACACACTTTGATTGGGTTTGTTTTTGACTAAAACAATGAACTAGTGTTGTCTAAGGCTGGAAATGTCTCCTACAAAACAAAACTGTCTTACATCAAGACACGACAGAATATTGATGAGAACATGCAGACTCCTCAGCCTGGATGGTGGATGTTTAGCTCCACACATGATGATGTTGATTAATTCATTTATTTAGTTTTAACATATAAAACTAAAGACATCACCGTGATGCTCAGCTGTGTTTTATTTGTAGTGTTCATTAGAAAATGTAAGAATGTTAATGTTAAATTCTAGTTCACATTGTAAACATCAACATTTTCTTTGTGTTAGCATGTTGATGTTAGGATTTTTCAGTCACTGGTGTAGTTGGATCCTCTAACAGCCAATCATATTTCTACCTCTTAACTCTCCCCCTCTCTTTTTCACGTCTATCTGTCTGATCCTCTTCTAGATGAAGGCTGAGGGGTCACAGCCTCCAAAGGAAGCTATTCCAGGACCACATTTCCCAGCATGCACCAGGACAAGGATACAGTTGTCAAGACAGTTAGTGATTTAATTAATAAACTAATCAATACATTTAACTTATTAAGCTAACTTATCACTAACCGCTAATCAATAAGGTTTGTTAGCGTTAGCATTAGCGTTAGCTATCAGTTGCTAGTTGTCTCTTTGTTAACGTTTCCATTCATCTGATAACAGGATCTTTATTAATGTAACAAACATCTTGTCAGTTTTTAATCCGTCACCAACTTGATGGACATAAACTAATTTGGATTTATATAGAAGATTAAATGAAAAAATATCCTCACACGTCAGATAGAAGATATGTACTGTGACTGTGTGTGTGTGTGTGTGTGTGTGTGACTGTGTGTGTGACTGTGTGTGTGTGTGTGTGTGTGTGTGTGTGTGTGTGCCTCTGTCAGTGGATACCTTGCGTCATTTCTCCCGGTTTCACAAGCCGTTCTCCCGTATGAAGCTAAGATGACAGGGTCGTATGTCATCTCTCTTCTCTTCCTTCTTCAAGTGTCAGACTTGGACAGGAAGTCAGAGGATTTAAACCCGGTGCTTCCTGCCATAGTATGACTCAGTTATCGTTCAAGCGCAGCTGTTTCTGCTAAGATGTGTTGTCATCCCCCCTTGTTGCCAGAATCATTTCGATTTAGGTATCTGTCACATATGCTGATGCATTTTGAAAATAAAGTTCAGAGGAAGCAGCAGGT
Source organism: Polydactylus sextarius (assembly GCA_016801845.1). NCBI lineage: Eukaryota > Metazoa > Chordata > Actinopteri > Polynemidae > Polydactylus > Polydactylus sextarius. Next base: position 29,033,791 of record CM028906.1, read on the forward strand.
GAAGATCTGTTGTTTAAACTTTTTCCCTTTAAAGTGAAACATGAATTTAACACAAGATTTGTCTTTATTTGTTCTTATTCTATTTTCATAAAGATGATGTCACATCTAGGAATAATAGACTTGTGTTGGTTTAGGTACAATGTTTTTTATTATTTTAAAATGTCTTTCTTCCATCTGCTCAGTCGTGATCCAACACAAAGGTCCGACTCTAAAGACTGAAGAGACCAACACAAGAAACATCCCTGAACTTTGCTTGGAGGTTCAAGTTAACGCTGTAGTGGTTGTTGGAAAGAAAACATGACACTGGTCTAATGCTGCACTTAGATACTAAAGACGTGTTTTTGTCCTTGGTGCATTGAAAAGCAGACGGCCACATGTTGGAAAAGTGAAGGAACACAAAGAAAATGTAAAAGCAACAGAGATCAGAGGATAAAACCGTTGGATCAAATGAGAGAAACATCATTTTTACAGTTTTACAGGTTCAGGTTTAGGAACATGTTTGTTTAACTGGTTAACAAGGTTGGAACAAGATGTGACACCAACGGTCTGAGAAGAAAAACATGATTCATGATATTATTGTTGTTTTCAGTTGCTACTTTTTTTACACATGAACTAAATGCAACAAGTAGCACAGAGACACGTTGTCATACATGAACAGAGTGAAGTGTTTTGGTTTGACATTGAGTAGTCAATGGATTGATCACCTGCTTGACCCACCAAAGTGGATTTTTAACCACCAACATTACAATTTAAAAATGTCTCCTACTGAATGTGAATATTTCATGCAACAGTTCACCTGGTGTCATTGTGATATCAGGTTGTGAAGCCAAACATTATTTTTTAATAATCTTAGTTCAGACACAGAGATTTCTGTTAAAGCCTGTGGAGTCAAATGATGCTTATACAGGCTTGAATTTTACAGTCAAACAATGTGTAACTTGAATAAAATATTTAGATTCAAACTCACTTTGTCGCCTTTTAGTTAAAGGAACAACGCTGACCACTGGTTGGATTTAATTTACATTGGTTGAAGTAATATCCAGTTTGACCGTCTTTTTTGTTTCACAACCAAATAGTTAACAATGAAAGTAAATGGGGCAGTCAGCCAAACGTATCTAAACTGTCATTTTTTAACCACTAATAAATAAAAATATCACTTCACTTCAACAGTAGCATGAATAGGGTCCCTACACATAAACTGAAGTACTGATAACTTAGTAAGTGAACCCAGAGTTTATTAAAAACACTGTTTTACAAGACTTACCCAACGTCTGGTTTAATAACAACTGGTGATGAAGGATGTTCCACATCAGCAGATTCAACATTTTTCCTCACTCTTCACAGACACATTGACCTGTTGTTCAGGAAAATGATGAATCTGCTGATCTGGAACAACCTTGATCACCAGTGACAGTTTAGATACGTTTGGCTGACTGCCCCATTTACTTTCATTGTTAACTATTTGGTTGTGAAAACAAAAGACGGTCAAACTGGATATTACTTCAACCAAGCGTAAAATATCTCTAGAGGTGGAGTTTGACTCGTATTCATGGTGAAATAGACTCTGGTTCATGTTGATCTGGACCATCAATTTATTGGTCAACGGGTATAAATTGAATTCAATAATTAGTAAGGATGTTATGTTACCATCTTCTTAGACGTTGAGATAATCTTGATGCCTCTGACTGCGTTTGTGTGTTTATACACATGATTTTATCTTCTCTGCCTCCAGCTCAACAAACTATTTCTCCAGGTGTTGCCAGCAGCCCTCTTAAAGGCACCATTTGTTCCTTTTCTTTAAGTGAATGGGTTATCATTATCAGTATGTTCATCTCAGACAGGTCATTTAAAACCAGAACAAGGTTAATTAATTAATCAAGTTTAATGGAGGACCTTGAAGTCCACCATGAAGAAATATATGTTTTATAAAGGTCTTAATGAATGTGGCTTCCCTGTTTGCCAGGAGTTTATTGATTAGAAAACCTCATTCTTTTTAAAGGTCTTAGTAAGTCACATTTTTTTGGAACTATGTGATTTACTTGTCCTCTGTTTTACACCAGAGAGCATAACGAGTAATTACAGAGTAAAACTATTAATTTAAACACAGGTGAATAAAGTGTTATGAAAACAAATATCATTTATATGTTGTTCATAGTAAAAATGCAAGACAAAGATAATCAGTTCATCAGTTTTTACTGCACAGCTCAGTTATTCTATCGTACAGTAGATTTATATGTTAAAATACAATAAATAGTTGCATTATGACCAAATATGATTCTTTATGCAGCACGGCGTTCCTTTAATCTAGCTCTGTTTGCAGGAGTTGTTATGGCATTTTGCAGAGTGCTCTGGGTTAAGTGGTGTAATTTAGCAGTCTTAATCAATTTAACAGCTTCAATTAATCCTCAGAGCTCAAGATGCTGCATAAGACAAACACCATTCATACAGAAATCCGGCACTTATATCAAGTAAAATGTGCCTGAGACGATTCGGGGCTTTTGTTTTGTCAGGTGTCTCTGTCTCTCTTTGCATTCAACAGTGAACACTTCACTATTTCTTTTTAATAATGGATATAATATTGAATTATACACTTAGCTATAGTTTATTTATACACTGAGGTACAGCTGATGAAATGCTCATTTTGGCTTCACAGCATCACAGGAACTCATGCATTCATTCCTGCGTTGGTTCGTTTTCATCCTCTGCAGCCTCTTATCTTTATTCAGAGAACACAGATGATTCATCCCCTTTTATCACAACATTTTAGAAGCATATAATTATTTGCTGGCGGTATTGTTAACAGTTATCTTTTCAAACCCAAAATCAGCCGGGTTCCTGAGTGCTCCTTGTGTCGTGTGATCAAATCCTCCGGTAACATTTCAGTCTTTAGTTCGATGCACAACAACACTGGTCAGATCAGCTCTGATAAGACTCAGTCAGTTGAAGAATCAATGATGGAAACTTTAGGAAAAAGCTAAATCACATTTTACCATTTTTTACAACCAACTATTATGCGTCTGGATGAGTGGATTAGATGCAAATGTTTCACATGTGGACATAATTACACATTTTTTACAAATAATGTATAATCACAGCAGCTTATTGCTAGAAAGAATATTTCTATCTCTAATTTTAGAAAATCTTGGATTAAATTCAGAGAATATTTTAAATATGCATTGTCATCTCTTGCTGGTTTCAGCTCTTTACATAATATTTGTCCTTGATAAAATATTAAATTGAGCAAAAATCAAATGTCATTCAGTTATTTTCCAACACGTGTAGGTTGTTAATCACTATGACTCAAAGTGTAATTTAAAAAAAGCAGTGTAGTGTCCCAACACTATTACACAATGCCAGACTTGTCTGAGTGGGACAAATTGGTTCTCATTTCTTTGGCAAAGGCATCGCCAGTTCCCGGATATTTTTCAGGTTTTGTAAGTAGCTCATTATAGTAAGGAGACACACATCATCCCTGTTTAATCCACTGGCAGACACACTCACATGTTTCATAAACACAAGAGAGCATCCCAGCGTGAAATGAAAAGGTGTCCCTACTGGTAAATGTTTGGTTTAAATTCCATATTAGCATGCAAAGAGTAATTAAAAATCGCAGCAAACTACCTGCACGTGGCCTGTCAAATTGAGCATGTGGATGAAGCTGCATTAAAGCAGTGATTTTTAATTAGCAATTCCCAGGTGTGACATGAGCTGAATCGTGAGTCTGATTAAATATGGTTTCTGATTTCAACTTCTTATTTATGTAACATGGCTTGTCTTTTTAGATTTGATACAATTATTACTTGAGTTAATAAACCCACTCATTAAATTAATTTAACATGCTACTGAGAATTAAAGAGATGTTTCTTTATTTTGTTTTTCATCTCAACGGCTCCTCCTCTGTAAACGCAGCCTCGCCACCAGTTTACTAAACACATAACAGTGACGATCTATTACAATACATTACTCTCCTTGTTTTCTTTATACCCATTACCTTAATATGACTGTTGAAGTGTTGTGATAAAGAAGGTGATCCTGGTAATGAGAAAATCATACTAAGCTATCGAGCAAACACTATTCATCAGGGTAATTCACTTTCTGCATTATTCACACCCGTACAGCTCCGGTGACGGTGTAGAGCTGCTGTAGTGTTTGTAAAACTGCTATTAACCTAAACAACAAGTTTGCCGTCTTTTTTTTAAACCGACTTACTGTTTCTATTCCACATGTCACTCTGTGTAAAAGGCTATCGTTGCTTTTTTTGTCTCATCTGGTTTGAAGCTAAATATAAATTCAAGGTGTGAGACGTTGAATGAGGCGAATGAGCAGTCACTCGAACTAATGCTTCAGATAATGTTTGACTGTCAGTTGATCTGTACTTGTAGATGGATTCATTTGTTTTATTTATTTTATTTGTGAAGGACAAAAAGTGAGTTACTTTTACTTTGTTACTAAATGATAATACTGTTTTTTCTCTCAGATGTAGCGACTTTAGTTTTCAATTGAACAATTAAAAGTAACATTGCTGCCAAAGTGTCCACAAAAGTCATTATGATAATGCAGTTCATTGAATGTAGTTCCATATTAATTTTTTAGTGTCACTGACTCATTTTTAATTATACACCTGCATCCATACATATTCATTTGTTCCACACTATGGTTTAGGACAGGTTGAACCACGAGGACGGTGATAGATTGAACAGACGATGGATTTACTGTTTTGTTTACTGGTGTCAAATAAATCATGTTAATCTGACTGAACCAGTCACAGAGAAGAAGCAGGGAGCAAAAAACAAAGGTTTTTCAGTGATCCCCTCATGTTAACACACACACATAAGCTGATATATACATGCCGCCTTTTGGTGGTGAACTGATTTGTGTACAGATGGACAGATTCTTAAATACTGAAAAAATCTGACACTTAAACTTTTAGTTTTAGTTTTTTTTTTTTTTTTTTAGACTTTAGAAACACTTTGTTATTTTAAGAAGCGTTCTCAGAGATTTGGCTCAAAGAACCTTTTGATTTACTGCTTCTCAATTAAAAACCAAAACTCCCATTGCCCAACTTTCTTCACCATCAAAGCTATAAGACTTTACTGAACACACTGGTCAAATGTATTTGTTCCTGGTGTCAAAAATGTGAAAAATACAGCGGGTTGAAAAAGGGTAGTGTCTGCTTTTCTCTGAAAATCCTGTTCTGGATTTGTGTTGAAGACAATGGAGTGGTTGAGAGCTACTCTTGTTGCTTAGAGGCAGACAATTCAACAACCGTAAGTCCTATTTTTCAGCCAGGCGCACTGTGTGAAAGAGCACATACAGGGCTACAGCTGTGGAAAACATCATATGTGTAGAGTGAAGTATGTGGCTTTGAGCAGCGTGTAAAAAAATAAATAAGTTCAGATAATTTTGTGAAAGCTTCTCCACTCTAGTCTCAACATGCCACACAATACACACTCATTATAAATATTGAATTTCTCCAAAAATGATCATGGTCATTGAACAGTAATTGATCAAAAACTATATAACCTATCAAAAAGTTCAGCACAACATCAACAGACTGGACTTGTGTCCACATTTTAAAAGGTTAATGTCTTCTCTAGGTTAAAGTCTCCCAGAGCAGTATATGGTTGAAAAAATACAACAATTTTCAGTTTTTTCACCTCGTCCCGTTTTTTATTTGAAATTTTTCACACTTTTTTCAAATTTCAAAAGAAAAGTAAGAACATAACGGGTCTAATTGAGCTGTATGGTTTAGTATATTATTTACCCAGGTGGTCTCAACAGTTATGTTGTTGTTAATGCTCAAAAAATGTTACAGAAGATGAATAAGAAGAAGAAACGTGCAGAGTAACAGCAGTGTTTAGTTGCTTATCACTCTGTCATTGATAAAATGACTCAAATGAGAATAAAGGAATCAGCCTTTTGAAATATTCAAACATTTTCATGTGGATCGAAGTAAAAACACACATTTTGAAAGTAGTCATTTAAAATAATGTGTCAGTACAAGACTCATCGTTTAAACTGACACATCACATGTTGTTGGATTCCTACTATGACTCATCACAGTAACGACTGGTTTGCTGCTTCAGTGTAAATCACCACATGAAAACAGCTGCTGTCTCCTCTTTGTATGCTCTCTTAGAAATTTCCTGCTGATGTTTGTGTTACAGAAGGCATGAGGCAGAATGGTGATCTTGTGATTTTTAATTAAGGCCGTTGGTTATGTCTTTGGCTTGATTATAACTGTGGCACAGCTCCGTTTGTGATGGGGGGGAAAAAAAAAAAAAAAGAAGCAACTCCCTCACATCGCTTCTCATTAGAAACACTCCCGGGGCCTCATCAAAGATCTCCCTCCCTCCCTCTTTTCTGCCACTTCCCTCCCTCCCTTCTTCCATAATGCACCGTTTTCCCAGTACACTGCTCCCTACAGCTCCTGGACATGCTTAACAAACACAGCAGCAAAACACTCCTCCTGATGCTAACTTTTCACCGTTTTGCTGTACTGCAGAAAGAAAATCACAGAAACTCTCTTTAGTTGCAAAGTTCAGAGTAGCGTCTTTGTTAAACATGAGGTTTTCAGTGACGGATGTTTGATCCCAACAGGGTGAAACGGGATAAAGATGCTTATGTGGCTCTTGGAAATTGGGTTTGGGAGACAAAGACATATACACTCTGCAATTAGTGTCACTACAGTCTGCTAAAAAACCTGGAATAGCATTTTACAGTAGGGTAGTAGAACAAAACCTCTGCTGATCACGTAGCAACTGTAGTAACCGTAGTAACACGGTGATTGTTTCTGTATTTTCTCTCATTAGCTGTTTGATTAAGACACATAGTGATTGACACATATTGATCTTTTTCTTTAGAAACCTCTGGTTCCTGCCTGTTCTCTGATTTCACTGACATGTGGAAGGTCTGCGGGGTGTCAGGTAACGCCTCGTCTATCTATTATTTACCAGCTCAGGGCCACAGTTTCATGCCGGATGAAATGAGTCCGCTGACTGAGGAACAGTCAAATCAGTTTATGAACTAATTCAACATCTTCGAAATCCTGTGTGTCTGATGGATTCAACTGGAGCTTTAGGACCAATTAAAGTGTTTTTTATGGGCTTTTTATTGCAGCAAAACTATTACTTCAATACTACAAATGTGAGTGGAGAGTTGTGTAACTAGATCTTTCATTATTACAATAAGTCCTTAACACAATTATTTACCCTTGTGATGTGTTTTCACTCGACCTCTATAAACTGCTCCATGTATGTTTATGCATATCATGATGGCTGTATACAAGATCATCCCCTGTTCTACCTAAGGAGGTGTGGAGATAATGTTTTGAGAAGCGTGGCTCTGTGTTTTGGGAGGGGTGGAAAGACTTGGGGTGTGAAGGTCGTTTTCACTCACAGACTGTTCGTTCGGTCTCAACTGTGTGTTTGGGTCCTCACATGTTTGTTCATCTTTTATTAAACTACCAGAAAGACATTTGAACTGGTGAACTCTCTTTGTTCAATTTTATTTCATCATAGATATGAAATTACCACTACAATCTCAATATGTTTATCTGTGATTCTTGTCGACATTCACACATCTCAGTTCACATTTAGAGTCTGTTACACACTGATTACACACACGCCAAGCATTACACAACTCTACTCACATTTGTGAGTAGTTTAATGTTATAATAATGGTCCCATATATTTTCCAGTCTGCGTTTGTGTATGTGTGTAGGTTGAAAACACACACACACACACACACACACACACTTTCATTAACCAGACACACAAACAGCAGAGGGTGAACTGGTCCAGGTGCCAACTGATGAATCATGAGATGACAGAAAGCTCGTGTTTTCTTGGGAAGCCTTTATTTTTTTTTAAAAGAAAAAGAAAGGAAATGTGAGGCAGGTAGAGGAACCAGAAGAAGTAGAAAAGACCCGAATCTCTGAATATTTAAAATATCAAAACAAATCTTACAAGACACCACTAATTATTACTAATTATCTTCAATTAAAGTTGTAATGCAGTTGATTTTAATTAACATATGTTAAGTTATTGCATTGATTATTTTGACCAATAACATGAACATAACAACGGTAACGATGCAGTGGTTGAAACAAACTGTTGTTTTGTTAAAATGACATCCAACCGTTGACTATAACACTTATCTGTAGTGTTATACACAGTGGAGGCCTGAGCCACAGTGAACAGGTCAGCAGTCCATCACAGGGTTGACACTCGGGGATATAAAGACAAATAGCTACTCATGCTCTCAATCACCTGTGAGTGAATTAAGGTCACCAGTTAACCCGCCTGTTTTTGGATCGGAAAATGGATATTTAAACCCTGAACATCAGTCACTATTCTTTGGTGTCTGAGTTTCATTTTTATTTTATTATTTACATTAGTGAATAACAAGTTGGCTACACTGTAAAACTGGACGGTATAAACGGTAAAAACATTAGGCAGGTAAATTCATACCTGCCTAGCGACAGGCGGCGAAAACCGTTTGATAAATACGGTTTTAAAACCTCTGACCTTTGTTGTCTTGTTTACAAGACATAAATCCACAGTGATAATGACTCATCTCCTAAACAACTACATCTCCCAGGATGCTTTGTGAACAGTTTTCAAAAAAAAAGAAAAAAAGAACAGCTTTTCCTGCCTGGTAACAGGCTGTGATTGGACGAGAGGTGAAAGGCCTCTACTCTGGTTCACCTGCATGTCCTGTCTTATAACTGGTGACTGGTTGAATTCACATAAACGCGGCTTCTAATTTACTCTACTCTACATCTTTTCTATTGTTTTCTATAATTGCAGTTTTGCACAATAAATTTTACTGAAGTTACATTCTTGACTATTTTATGTTAATTAATAGTTTAGAAAACTTCCTGCTAGAATGACTTTACTGTGATAATATGGTACCATTCAGAAATGGTTATATTGAAATTTACATACCAAAGTTACCACAATATATTCATCTACCGTCTATGGTTTAAATCATACTGTGATATAACTTTTAGCCATATCGCCCACCCCATTACACTGTCATGATGGGTGAATGTAGCTCAAGTATTATTACTATTTTTTTTATTCATGACTTTGGTACAAAACATCATTTACATTGAAACACAGAAAAACACCAAAGGGCTTAAAAAGTGTTGCATCGTTCTTCATCTTCCAGGATGTATGATCCAACCTCTGACTTCTCCAGCGAAAAAACTGGAGGAAGAGAAAAATCACAGAAACAGGATAGATTTTTTGTTTTTGGTTAGACAGTACAACACATAATACAGCTCTACATATGTCGTCAGTGCTGAAGGCAAAACCGACGTACAAACATATCACAGAAACAAACATCTGTGGGAGGAAACACCTCGTTTCATTCTGATTTATTTTTGAAGGAAAATGTTCATAAATCTGGACATGATCCGTCTGGAAATTAAGAAAACTGAAACCAGAAAATATATTGTTAGAACAGATGTTATAATAGCTTTTGTTGGTTTGCCACTTGGTCAGTGTTTTCAGATGATAATTTAAGCAAAAGTGAATTTAAACGATGATCAAAACAATGAAGACTGTTGAATTATGACAACTTTCTGATGGTGGAGTCACTTCTATATCTTTAACATCGTTTTTCCTCCGTAGACTTCATCACTCCTGCTGCTGTAACCGTCTCCATCTATGTCGCTACGACAACCACATTTAAAACAGTGTGAATTACAGAGCAATTTACCTGCCTCTAATAGGCTTAATTAGAAACGTGTGAACTAGTTTGTCAAAGACTTCAATGTAATGAACTTTCATTTATATGAACAACTTTGGCACTTCAGTCTTATGAAAATATCAGTATAAAGTAAGAAGCTGATGTAACCATACACTTCTGGTATTGAACAGATAAATCAAGTGTAAAGAGAATATTGTTTCAGTTTTCACATGTGAGTTGTTCGTTCATGTGTCAGTCATGTGAACGTGGTCGGTGTCAGATCATTTAAAGCGTAAATATCTGTGTGTTGTGACTGTTGCTGTCAGCAGCTAGAAAAACCAGCATCTCAGAATTTAAAAAAGAAACAAACAATGGAGAAGAAAATAACATCTGTCCACAATTACACTTTGCAGTAATGTTGTGGGAATAGTCACAATGTGGCCTAATTATCTTCTTGTATCCATTGGTTAGATTGGGACTGACCAGGGAAATGATCTGACAGAGGAGGATGGACATTGAGCAAATAAATGTCAGAAAAACACGGTGCACCGTCCTTTACCCACGATCTTTGTCTCTCTCTCTTTATATTCTTCTCTTCATTCGCTGCAAATTGCTCTGAGACTTACAAGGCTCTTCTAGCAGAGCTCTCACCTGGGAACTGGCCCAGGTCTACGATCTATGCCTCATGCACTTCTAACTTTAAGTGCGTCGCCATCAGCTCGGCCAATTAAGCCTCTTGTTTCCCTGAAGTCCTGCCTTCCTCCTCTAATATAAGTCAATGGAAATGAAAATAACGTAGAAGGTTTCCCCAGATGACAGAGGTGAACAGACGGACTTCAGATCTGCGCTCGGCTTCGGCAACGAGTCACGCGTCTGATGTGAAGCTAATCTGGAGTTTAAAGAGTAAAAATGATGCAAAGTCACAAAAAGCTGCCAGCTTTTCATCACAGGAGGTTGATAAATATCTTGTCTGCTACATTTATCACTGCACAGTTTGCAGCTATCAGAAGTCTCATTATGTTTAATCCCAGGTCTTGCATAGAGATGGGAGCATTATAGGATCTTGGAGTTAACCTCTTGAATACTGAAACATTTACAGTAAATTGCAGTTAAGTGCTGAGGGAAAGATGAGGTGCAGGAAGTATATAGGGTCCCAGATTTTTAATGATCTCCTCTGAGACTAAATTGGAATTCCATTTGTCCAGAATGAGCCACTGCTACTTCAGCTTATTGTAAATATATATAAAGAAACAGGAATGTGTACGGCCAGATGCGTGTTGTGAAAATAAAATATGCATATTTCATTGACCTCCGCTGCACCGCTACAGAGTTGTTGACTCAGCTGAAGAAAAGCAATTTAAGGATGTTGAAAATAGGCTCCTCTGAGGCTTAAACATAGTAGACTCCTTCATTCTCTGATGATCTGTCCACTACAGCCTGCTGCTTGTGTGAGCCTGGAGAATTAAATGTTGGTCTGTGATATAAAAGTCTCACCTGAACTCATGGTCAGTTTTCTATGAACAGCTATAGTTTTATGTTGCAACAGATAAAAGAGAGAAAGACTAAAAATAATGTGTCTGGGTTTTAAATCAAATCAAAGTAATATTTATCTTTAACTGCCCGTGTCCTCACAATAAGTACAGACGGTCAAATAAAATATAGAGTCAATAAATACTCAACACGATGCAGAAATATGTGGTGAAACTACATCGATAATGAGCCGTTGTCCTCTCCTGTCACACTTACCACTGATCACAGTTATTTTAGTCCGTCTCTTCTGGACTAGTATATTTTTCTGATATAATATAATTCATCTGTGTGTCTGGTCCTCACAAAACTAATTAGTTTACCAGTGAAATACATAGAACTGCTGTAAATAAAGATAAATATGAATCTATCAGATCCAGGGTCAGTGTATTAAAGAAGTGAGTTATTCATCAGTATATTCTTGAAGAAGGGATGTTTTATTATTAAAGTATGAGCCCATTAAAACTGTCATTTGCCATCTTAGGAGCTGTCATGGTTTTGAACGTAGCAGCTTTGCAGAACTGAGCGCTGCATAACATCAAAGAAAGTCATTCACATCACATATAAAATTCATAGACCTACACTGGATTCTGCAGGTAAAAACTTGAATTTTCTGGGGGTGAAAATATTCTTTCTTAAGTTAACGGAGACCAAACCCATGCCTTGAAATGAGTAGTTGGCTCCATATTTATTTATTTATTTATTCTTCTACTTTTCATAAATTTATCATTAAAGTATCTACAATCTGGCAAAATTAAAAATCACATCACAAGCAATATATTTGCTTAATGCAAAGTGATTGTAATTCAGTTGCTGTTTCTTTCAATAGCAGGGATCAATACTAAGCATCTCTAAATGACTGGAGACTTACTCCTGCTGAGTTAAAGATTTCTGACCAGGGTCCTGACAAACTAACAAACCTTTTAATGAAACTCTCAGACTGTTTAATATTTCAGTCACTCATCTTATATATTTCTATTCAAGCTCAGAAATGATCTAATGCCATAGAGAAGTTGACTTATAGATACAAACACATCCAATATTTAAAAGTTTTACAGAAAACAAACTGCAAGAAAACAAGACATTGATTTATTGGAAATAAATAAGTGTAGTGTATCTGCTGAGTGTTTCTCTATGGTTCGATACATCGTGTGTGGAGATTATTGGCCCCTGCTGCACATGATGAACAGGAGTTTTTAAATCAGTGGGTTGTATTTCCTGGAGCCTTTTCCCTATCCTGAAAAATAACATTTAACTTTTAGATACACTGAGGTAGTTTTATGGTCTCAATCATGTGATAATCATCAGTAACAACTGATGAGTTCCTACATATGTCCTGGTTTATTTCAGTAAAATATTAAACCTTTCTTAAATAGGATCAAATCTTTGCAGACAGTTGTAGTTTCATGTTATTAAAATGTCAAGAAATGAAACCTGTTTTCTTCTGTTTAATATCCAGAAAGATTCAGCTACAGTAGAAAGGTCACATGTACTTTCTGCTGATGATGAAGTTTCCTACACGAGCAGTTTCACTTAACACAGACAAGCCTGTAAATTTCTAGTAAACTCTCAGTCAATTTTGGCTCCGTTCAGCACATCAGTGATGATCAGTCAGAGAATCAACCAACTGCTTCTGTATTTCATCCTTAATGGTCAAGAGAATAATATCAAAGAAGGAAGGACATTACACTGATCATAATTCAAGACCGCACAGTTATTTTTATGTTATTGCTCACATCTTCACTAGTGAAACCATTGCCAGCTTTTAATCAAAGTATTCAAGTTCAAAATGTCCAGACACATGAAATAAAGTCATTTGAAAGCATCTGACCAGAGCACTTTCAACAAAATTAAAAGGTTGATGTTAATAAAGATCTTTGACATGGTCATAAACAAAACAGGGGAATGATTAGGTAAAAAAAAAAAAAACACATATAGAAAAGAAAAGTGAAGATATAAGTACGAACGTACATGTAGCTTATGGTAAACACTATAAAAGAGAGTTTTCCTTCCAAACGCAGCAGTATCTGCTCATTCCTTCCACTTTCCTCCTTTGCTCCAGCGTTCATTTGCGCTCTGTAATTAACTCAGCATATCTTTGTCATGATGTGGAAATAAACCACAATTTAGCTCAGAAGGCAATTTAGGTTCGTGTGCGTTTGAAGGGGTAATGGTAAAACAAACGATAGCAAGAGGTTAATAGGGAGAGAATTAAAAGTGAGATTAGATACTGATTAGCTGGTGTAATGCAGCTTGAACCAGATGAAGGAGAGAGGGAGGTTGAGCTGAGAAGAGAGGAGACGTGTGGAGCAGAGAGGAGAGTCTACATGAAAGCAAAGAAGGATGCGACTTGTCCAAATGGCACATTTGGACAAAGAAGTTCAATTGTGTCATGATTTGTCAAGCAAGCATTTCAGGCAGACGAGATAAGGACGACGAGAGCATGAATGTCCAGTGTCTGTATGAACATGCACATGAATCCACACTGTTCAAATGAGCTGCATGTACTTTACACACATGTGTTTTAACAAAAACACACACATTCAAACAAACATACAAACAGCTGCTTTGTGGTAAACGTGTTTGTTTACTGCTGAACGTACACAAACAAAACACTTTTTTTCCTTTTTTGCACAAACTATCCCAGTATTCCTCTGAGTATCCTCACTGACAGAGCATGGTGTAAGTCTGAGTCCTCTTCATTTTCTACTCCGTCCTAATAGAGACCATTTTCCCCTGCTCATGTCCACCAGTGAGATGCAGAGCGAGATCAAATGAATCCCACTGTGCTCTAGTTTAGCAGTGGCTCTCGCAGGTTGACAAGAGTTCAGATTTGTCAGCGTGAGCTCTGATGAAGTCTCCATTAGCTGTGGCTGAGTAGCTAAGCCTATCTGTGAGAGGCTTGAGGTAATTCAGAAAAAAAGGAAATGCAGGAGATAAAGGGCTTTATTTCTATGCTGTCGAAGACCAGTGATGATACAAATGCTGAATGATTTTTTTTATTTTAATTTTGTGGCTCTAAATAAACACAGTGTGTGTCAACACAGGTAGTGCAGTTACATTTTGTTTTTTAAATTGTCCTCCACTTCCACCTGTGAAAACAATTATGTCTTGGTGTTTTATTTCCATGCATGGTTACGTTGGTTTTTTAATTAGGAAACTGCGATTTTGTAAAGTCACCAACGACTACACCGACTAACAGCTGTTAAACGCTCCCGTCTCCTAAAATAGTTTATATTCTGCTAATTTGTGACATCAAACACATTTTGACACATTGTTATGACCTGATTAGCTCTTATGGTGAAACTAATGAATGTATCAGTGTGATGGAGCAGCTACGTCACAGGGAAGAGATGAAAAAACTGAAAAATAGTTTTTCTTTTTCTATCAAATACTGCTCTGGTATACTTTAGCCTAGAGACACTATTCAAACTCTAAAATGTAGACACAAGTCCAGTGTGTTGATTCGGCGTTCAACATTTTGATAGGTTGTATAGTTTCTGATCAATCACTGTTCAATGATCATGATCATTTTTGGAGAAATTCAGAGTTTATAATGGGTGTGTATTGCGTAGAATGTTGAGTGGATGATGTCATCAGATAGAGTGGAGAAGCTTTCAGAAAATTGTCACAAATCTTTTCTGTTCAAAAGCCACAAATTTTCCACAGTCATAGGCCTGCTCGTGCTCTTTCACACATTGTGTCTGGCTAAACAACAGGACTTACACTTTTTAAATTAACTGCCTCTAATCTACAAGAGTAGCTCTCTGCGGCGCCATTTAGTCCAAAACAAATCCAGATCAGAAACTATCCTTTTTCTAACTCTCCATATTTTTGACAGCTTTGACACCAGGAACAAATAAATTTAGCTAATATGTTCAGTAATGTCTTGTAGCTACAATTTTGACAATGGGCATTTTGGTTTTTGATTGAGAAGCAGTAGTTCAGGGGTGCACAGAGCCAAATCTCTGAAAACTCCAAATCCAGTTTGTACAATGTTTGTTTTTCTTCAGTTTTCTTCTGTTTATTTTTTACTATCGTTCTCAGTTTCCTCTATTTTTCTCTGTGCATTGTACATATGTTCTACTTTGGGAAGTTGGATTAAATTAGAAAAACCATCAAACCTTCAACTGCACCATCAGATTTTAATGTTAGCAAAGATTCACACGTAGCACCTCACAAATATTTTGATAAATGATAAATGTAAATGTACAGAACATCAATTGTTGCAGTAGTTTACTTTAAAAGACAGCTGCAGAGTAAAAGCCGTCGCTCAGTTTAAGTCAGAGTTGGGGTTTGATAATCACAGATTATCTTCAGAAAACTCAGAAAAATTCAGTTTCAAAATCAAAAGAAAACTATAACCGTGTCCTTGGTGAGGAGGTTAGCGGTTATCTGGGCTGAGTTTACAGTAATAGGTTGTTTTCTTTCACTGAAATGTTTGTAGATTGAGGGAAAGATGTGTTGTTTCTCACATATGATCATGTAGTAGAGATGTGGTTGTTGTTGTTGTTGGAGTTAGAAATATATTCAGAATGAGGCCAAGGAACAGAGGTGGCAGAAAAAACTAAACAATGTGAGTGAAAAGTCAAACAACTGTATGATACAAATACATGGCGAAGGAAAGAGAGAGAGAACAAGTGGCTGGTGAATCATGGGAGTTCAGCCAGCAGTCTAGGCCCATAGCAGCATAACTAAAGTGTGGTTGAGGACTCACCTAAGCCCTAACTACACACATTATCAAAGAGGAAAGTTTTATACCTAACCTTAGATATAGAGAGGTTGTCTGCCTCTTGGACCCAATTTGAAAAGTGGTTCCACGAGAAAGGAGCCCGATAACTGAAGACTCTGCCTCCATTTCTGCTCTCAGAAAGTCTAGAAACCACAGGTGAGTCAGTTTGAGAGAAAAGTGATCTACTGGGATGATGGGTCACGATGAGTTCTTTAAGATTTAGAGAAAGATTTTGAATGTGATTCTATTTTAGATTTTTTAGGAAACCACTGCAGAGATTTAATATCCTGAGAAATATCCTCATATTTAGGAAATACAGTTTAAAGTTTATGAAATAAAGTCTATACAATAACTCCCTTCATATAACTATATAACTATATGAACTATATATGTGTTGTTAAGATGTATACAGTCAGTTAGTTACTCTGGCATCATACACATAAATAAGAGTGTCATCTGTGTAGTAATGTAAATTGTTACTCACCTAATAATAATGTTAAATAGCTACTTTTTATTGTATCTTTTACTCATTAACATTAAAACTTTAATTAATATTCAATATATTATAGAATATAAAACCTAATAAGAAGAAACCAACTGAAAAATGGCAGATTAAAAGTCAGTATAAATGTAATAGTGTGATGTAAACATATGTCTACAAGACCTGATTGATCTTAAGAGAAACCATAACGGTTGTATTCATCGTTCCCTGACAACAGGCTAATTTAAAGATGTGTATCAATATGTTTTACTGCTGAGTGTTTGTTCTGTTGATAATGAATTCAGTAGAAACCTGAGAGTGTCTATTGTCCAGAATAAACATCACATCCACAGTCTCTCGCTCTGAGATCAGTCCGTGGTCGTAGTCATTCATTTGTTGAATTATCTTTATTTCCCTCCTTGTTTTGGATGAACATGACAGCGAGCGGTAGAAGAAAATAACACTAACTTGAATCAAATTTCTTCATTCACTCTTTTTCGGGATTCCGGGTTGTTTTTTATCAAGCACATCTGAACACAATCAGCCCCAAAGCAGGTTTGTTGGTTGGGTTTTATGCATGAAACACTCTTGTTTGTTTTGCTGTTTTTTGTTGATGGGTTTTCTCTTTTGTATTACCAGAGCAAATTTAATTAGAGCTGAAGGAATACAAATCAGTGTTCACCCACCAAATGCTATTTGGTCCCCTAATAAAGGACTTGGAGAGAGGAAGGAAAGAATTACAAATGTGTTTTCAAGAGCTGGAAAGTGAATTGCTTGAGGAATGTGAGTCTTTTAACAAATGAATGTAATTTTATAAACTGACCCTATAGGCTGAAGTGAAGAATAAAAAACTCTGTTTTTCTTGTGTAATATTTAGAGAATTTTTTATTAAAGTAAAGAAACTGAGAAACACGTCGTCTTCATGTTATTTTTCAACAAATTCTCATTTAGTTCACATTTAACAAACCAAAGAATATGTTGAATTAAGAGCGACTGATTAATCATGTCATGTCACAAACTGTTTTACACTGATAAATTCACTTTCTTTAACTCTCCTCTCTCTCTCTGCTTCACGTTCAGCCTTAGTTCGTATTCATCTCCTCCTCTGCTCCGTCTTCTCTTCTCCTCCTTCACTTTACTTTTTATTACCTCCCGTTCTTTCCCTCCTCTCTACCCTTCCTCCCTTGTTATTCCTTTCAGTCTACCATTCCTCCCTTCCCCATTTTGATTGCACTTTCTTACACACACACACTTTCATGCAAATACACACCTTGACCTGAGCTCCCTCCCTCATTCTCCCACAGGCCAGCTTTGTTGCTCAATATTAATTGGTCCAGTCTTCCTCCTGTTTCATGGCTCCATTAATAAATTATTTTATGGCTGAGAGGTTAGAGGAGCTGCAGGTCTGGGACATTAGAGGACTGTAGTAAACAAATGAGTAAGCAGATATTTAAACTCAGATCTGAATCCAAACACACACACACACACACACACACACACTCAACCTGCTGAACATTTTGTTTAAATATAGAATAACAAATAGGAGACGACATATAGTTTGACACATGCATAGATGTAACTGAAAGGGAGCGGTGTGTGTGGTCGAGGTATTCATCATGTTACTGGGACAAAAAGCAAGTTCCCGTCGTGTGAATCATTCAGTCTGACGGTGATTCAGTTAGAGTCAAGCAATGATTGAGGCAGAGTTTCCATCAAATGAATGTAAGTCAATGGGATGCCCCTCTAAAGTCACACTACTTCTTGTTGACATATGGACCTAAACTTTAACTGTATAATCTTTTAGTCTTGATAACAACTTTACTTAATAACTTAATAAACATTCATCCATCTCTGTTGTAATAAACCACATCTATCCACATGTATCTAAGTCATCGTCACCACCTGCCCATTTTCTGTATTTATTACTGTGTGTAAATAAAACCAGATAGTGATGATAACATTTTGTGATTCATATTAAACTAATTTGTTGGCAAACAGGAACAGTATCTGAGCCATACGTCGTCTTATTGTCCATTATCACCGGGGCAGTTATTCCTTCTGTGGAGAGAAGTAAAGAGACAACACGGAGACATCACGCGGCCAGAGGGAAGAGTCGGGCTGCGAGTGAGTCAGCACTTTGTTGCTTTGTTCGTATCATTAGCGTTATTCATTTAAACCTGCATCGAACAATGTAACACCACAAGGGGGCAGAGACTGAGGAGCCGAGGTGAACTCACAGGAACAAGCTGCTGACATTACACCATGTCTGGTTGTAATAGGTAAGTTGTTAAAACTACACAGCAAAAAATTACCTCCTTCCTTCAGACACAGGGAAACACCAGAAACCTAATGTAGTTGTACTTTCATCTTACAAACATCAACATACACGTCTCTTTTAACCGTGATTTGGTCCAGAAGAATCTGAGGCCTGTTGTGTTTTATCACGCACTGTATTATTGTGTTACTGAGTCCTTTAAAGGCTCTTCTGTTAAAACAGACAAGTTGGAGTTTTAATGGTAAATATAATGAGTGAAGAGGGAAGGAGACAATGCGGGCAGCGGTGCAGTGAAGGCATCGCAGCAGGCAGCGGTGAGGGAGGTAAAGCGCGGCAGAGTAATGGTTTAGATGGAAACAGGCAGGAGGAGGGGGCGACGTCCCAGAAACGTGGAAAGGAAACGTGTTACAAAGCTCAGGAAAGAGAGTCGAACACTGAACCAAATGTAAAATGTTCCACATGATATTATACAAAAACAACATCCAGCTGGTGAATATTACACGTTGTCGTGGAGTAATTCTGCACGTCTGAACGAAAATAGGTGAGCGACCACATGGTCTGGAGATGATGAAAGCAGCAGGTTTATTCTCCAGACCTGAACCTAAAACTGTTTCCTCGGTGGTAAAGAAAAATCCTTCGATTCCAGACGAACATGTCTGAAAACGTCCGTCTGATGTTGGTCGATGTCACTGAGCAGATGAGCGACTTCAGGGTTGGAGGTTTTCATTATTTTAGTCCCAGATATAAATACAAATCACCACTGATGTGTTTATGGAGCAAATGAAACATGAATTGTTTCAGTTTTTACTAAAGAAAAAGCAGCAACCTGCTCCAGTCGCTATTTAAACACCTGCAGATGCAGCCAAGTGGAAAACATTTCAAACAAATCAGAGTCTACATCTCATTTATCGCGCGACGCTGCCATGTTGGTCCAAGTTTTACTTCTTTCCAGTCTTATCATCACCTCTGTTACATTTGTGTCAGTGTTCCTCTATGGGTGATACCATTTCCAATTCATTAAGCTGCACTTTGTTTGAGAGGCCCAGCATATTAAAGTGCAGCTTGCTGTTTTTGTTTCTAGTCTTTTTCTACCTCTCCATCTCTTTGTATCTTCCTCTATTCTCACACAAGTGATTGTTTCACTGGGCATGACTTTGTCTCTGAACTGCTAATATACAGCCTGGATCCACAGTGCTCTCCACTGTGTGTGTGTGTGTGTGTGTGTGTGTGTGTGTGTGTTTTCTGTTGGAGTCCTGTCTGTTCTGCCAAAGAAATTCAGCCCAGCTGAGTTTTTTCAATTCATTAGCTCTCTACCAACGTACTCTAAAACAAGCAGAAACGCTACATGTTTGTCCGACACTCTGTCTTTCTCCATCTGTTTATTTTACATACATGATCTTCTTCCCACCTCATGAGTGAAATCACTGAACACGTTTGAAAACTTTCTGAATTATGTTTTCTTCTATTTCAGTTTCCTGTTTGACACAACGTTGTAATGAACACACATCACTCTACTGTTGTTTACTGTAGAAATAACAAGGTTACATCCACCACATCACCAAGCTAACACATGTTGATGTTAATCAGATGAATGAAGCTATAGGTGACGATAGTTCAGGCGTCCATTCAATACTTATTGAATCATTTTATTACAAACACAAAATTTCAACCTCACAGTGAAAAAAGAAAATCATCATTTCCTCTTCTTGTGCAAAGATCTGTATATTTGACAATTTATTGCTTTTCTGCACATTTTCTAAAGCACACGTCTTCACGTAACACTAATCTTTTTTAATATTAGCTCCGGTTCTCACCACTTCACAATTTCACTCAATAAATTTGTACAAACCTCCCAATTCAGAAACCCAAACAATGTGGTTCGGTTCCACAGAAACATAGGTTATGTTATATCGTGAATTCACAGATTTATGTTGTGTTTCTTCTCTGTCTACAAAACTTTCTTTGTGTGACTTTGCCACAGAAAGTCGAAGCTAAGCGCTGAGAACGTAACACAGCGTTTTAATCTTTGCATTTTATTCCACTCGTCCAAACTCTGGGGTTTGTTAAGAAGCCAATTCCTTGTCAGTGTGGGGCCTTCAGCATCGTCACCACAGGAGTCTTCCTCACCCTCTGCCACTGATGGAATTTCACTGAATTTTTGTTGGTGCTTTTCAACAGCAGAGGAGGTTGCAGATAGACGGTGAAGTAATGTGGACAGGGAGAAGAAAAGACGCCGCTGGTACCACAATGCCTCTCTGTGAAATGCAAGTCAGGTCAAGTCAGCGCTGTGCTCTGACAGACGACATCTCACCTAATAAACTTCTTAGAAAAAAGACGACATGAAAGACAGAGGAGGGAAAAGGAGAAAAGAGAGGAGAGACCAATGAACCAGAACATGGAAGAAAGTAGAGCTGAGACAGACCGAGAGACAAACCCACGGGGAAAAACTGAGACAGAAAATAAAGAGTCTCAGTTTAATCAAGTTATGAATCACGCTGAACTGGCAAAAAAATGTAAGTTTTATCAATAATTCAGTTGGATGTGTTTTTCATTTCCCCTATGGTTGACTTTCTACTACACACAATGTTTAGCTGTTGAACTTTTTCAACAACTTTTCAATAACAGAACTGGACGATAAGCCAGTCACATCGGTGATTGTGTTAATCGTTATCTAGCTGTTAGCACCATCGGAGAGCAAACATACTTACTGCAGCGTTCTTTATCTGGTCCGGGCTGATGTGGACTATGCAGTTTATACTGATTGTGCCTGTTTGTGTGTGCATGTGTGTATAAGAGACACATTTATGCAAAGAGTGTGCAAACAGAGGGGAAGATAAGCGGGTGATTCAGTGAGAGTGGCTATGAGACTAATTGGTCAGTAATGAAATGACTGGCTTAATTACTCACAGATTTTTAGCTTGTCAGCAGCAAAAATCAGAGAAGTGGAAAAAAAAAAAAAACGCACAAGGTCAAACATATAAAGTAGCAACTCTGCAGTTTGGTCACTGTGTATTATTTATGCCTGAGTGTCGATCTGTCTGCTGCTGTGAGTTTTGTGATTCGTCTCGGGTCCATTTTATTTGTCGCCACTTGAAAACAAAAGTTTATAAAAAGATAAAAAGGTTCAACATATTGTTGGTTTGTAACATTAATGTGACTGAAATGTTCAAATACAAACTACTGACTGTTGAGGTTTGAAGTGTCTGTGTTAAAATATTTACTGTGGAGTTGGAAAGTAATGAACAAGTTGGGTCTGTTGGGTCGGTGGTGGATGGATAAACAGGTAAAAATAAACCAAAATACTCGTTTTCTAATAAAACCAAAACAATGAGCTGAGTTTAATCTGAGTGTTTGTCAGTAAAAGTGATGATTTTCACATTAAATCTTATCATTTGACTTTATTCACATGCTAATATTATTCAGTGTAGTTTTAATGGGATTAGGTCATTTCCAAAGACAAGGCAGATTAAGTGTTGTATTGTTTTTACTTTATTAAGTAACTTTGTGGTGAATGTGTATGAACCTAATGGATATTGATCCTTCTAATGAATGGCAACCAACAGTACAGTGTTGGTACTTGTAGATACTTGGGCCGACATCCAAGACTGATGCTTTCCCTGTTGAATAAAACATATGTATTGATGTTTTTAAAAAATAAAATAAATAAGCTCAGTGTTGCTCACAGTTCATAGAGAGACGGTCATGGTTTATTTTTATACTCTTAGTCCCTCATTACCACAAGTATGTTTCTGCTAGTTAAGATAACTATAGTGGAAGAATTATTCTCTCTGCATATGACCCTCTACCTTCATTCAACAGTCGTTCTAGGTCTGTTTCCAGATGATAATGAGTTGATACTTTGTGTTGGTAGAAAAATCACATCAATCAGATGAGTTGAGAGAAAGTTGATGTTTTGTAATTTCAACCTAAAGAGTTATAACGACAGTGTGAGGGACATAGAGTTGAGTGGAGACAAATCTCTATGTTTTAAACCAGTGTAAGACTCAAAATAACATGTGACTTGTGGTAGTGAGGAGAGGGATCCTACAGACAAACCAACGACTCTTAATGTCATTTTGATTTTTTAAGTTTATTAAAAAACAAAACATCAACTTTCTCTCAACTCATCTGATTGATGTGATTTTTCTACCAACACAAAGTATCAACTCATTATCATCTGGAAACAGACCTAGAACGACTGCGACTCTGGGTTTTTCCTTCCAGCAGCCTTCCTCAGATTAATCTAAGAGCATCTTGTCAGTGTCAGAACATCTTCATGTGAACTTAACAGTGACACAACTGACACAGTTTTCAATCTCTCATCAATGGGACGTTCAACATCCCACCTGGTGAGAGTAGGAACTGAAATCTAGACAATGACTTTTCTTCTACCACATCTTTTTGAAATTCATTTGCAATAACAGTTATTCTGTCACGTCAGGGAGTCGGTGAGACAGAGAGAAAAGTAGATGAAAGAAAATGGGACAGAGTTTAAAAAGCATTTAGAAAGATACAAATTTCAGGATTAATGTGCCATTCAACGGCTGCCCTGGTTTTCTTCGGCTCTATTTAACAGGGGAGCTGTTGTTTAGTGAAAGGATGAGAATATAATCACACCTGTGGGGATGGATGTGATACAGTTTTATTAGAAACTGTCCACACATCCTGTTACATAAGTAAACAAACGTTATAAAGATAATATGATGTTAGAAGAACAGAAACATCTGGAATCGTGTTGACGATACAATAATAATTGTTAAAGTTCACTTGAAACAGTGAAAGTAAATACTTTTGAACACATTTTGACTATTTTAACTTTATATAATACATTTTTAAAAGTTTAGATTTTAAAATATATTTTCTGAAAGTTCTAGCAAACTTGAAAACTTTACTTTTTGTCATCATGTGTCAAGGAAGTTATTAAAGAAAAAAAGAAAACGTGATTTTCTAACATTTTTGTCTGTGCACCTCATTCAGTAGGACTTCTTTAGATCGGCAACTTCGTCCTTCAGTCTTCATAAATGAACACTTCTTTGAGGCTGCTCACAAGGTGAATGAAGGCTTTTCATATTTTGGTGTTTCTTTATCTATGCAGGCGCATAGCAAGTTTAGGAAATTAAAATCAGGATTGCTCAACAGAAACCTTGGCTTGCCTTTGATCTGCAGGAGCCTTACATCTTTACCAGTGACTGCCAGTTAGAGCTGCAGTGTGTTGATGGACATTGTGGTTGTAACTGTGTCTGTACTTGCAAAGGTTGTGGTTCAATATCTAAGAGCTCCACGTGGTGATTTTAGTAAGATGAGGAGCATCTCACCAATGTATTTAGAACATTTACATCCTATTCATTCTAGATCAACCTGGGAAAACGCTCAACTAAATGTAAAATGGATTGGTATTGTCTTGTAAATCCAAATGTGATTAAACCTGCTTTCTGTACGCCAGCCGTTTCTGTCTCTGTTGTTCTTAGTCAGAGTTCCTGCTTGACCTTGCCTATGCGGCACAGACCAATCGATGGCTGTGATTATTACAGCAATGTGAATCACTTTAATTCCAACCGGATGCCAAAGAACATCAGTATTCATGAGGACAGGTCATATTCTTGGTATTTTTCAATCTAAAATAAAATGGTGCTGCTCCTTCAGGACTTCCGTCTCCATGTCATTCAACAATGGTTGGTTCACAAACTTTACTTTAACATGTTCTTGTGGGACGAATGTTTATGGGTTATTCTGAGAGTTTAAGACTGACCAATGTTTAATTTTCCCAACAACAGATGATTCATCATTTTTCTGAACAACAGACCAATGTGTCCATGGAGAGAGAGGAAAATGATGAATCTGCTGATGTGGAACAACCTTCATCACCAGTTGTTATAAAACCAGACGTTGGGTAAGTCTTGTAAAACAGTGTTTTTAATAAACTCTGGGTTCACTTACTAAGTTATCAGTACTTCAGTTTATGTGTAGGGACCCTATTCATGCTACTGCTGAAGTGAAGTGATATTTTGAGCTTTATTAGTGGTTAAAAAATGACAATTTAGATACGTTTGGCTGACTGCCCCATTTACTTTCATTGTTAACTATTTGGTTGTGAAAACAAAAGACGGTCAAACTGGATATTACTTCAACCAACGTAACATATCTGTTGAGGAGGAGTTTGACTCGTATTCATGGTGAAATAGACTCTGGTTCATGTTGATCTGGACGTCTCTCTAATGTCTAAGGTTCATCATATGAATAATATGTACAACAACATCTCAAACAGAAATGGTTGATTGACCAACTGAGCAACATATTTTCATTAATAAAAGCATGATCATCTGGCAACTTAAAATGTGACTGTTTGAGACAAACATCCTCCAAATTTAGCAAAAAGAAACGGTTTGAAACCAACCACCAGGACTTTAATGAACTTAAAAAAATCAAAATGACATTAAGAATCTATAAGTCCAGGCTCTTGAACAAACACTTCCATCCCTTTGTCTCACAGTTCAAGGCTTTTCAAAGGTCAAGAAAATGTTGCTTACACTGAGGAACTCACTATCCATACTTGGACACTGGCCACCGGAGGCTGCAGACAAATGTGTTTGTGAGAAGAACATCATGTATTTTCACACTTAAACAAACATATAATTCTCAACGAACATCTCATATGAAATGTTGAATGTCCAGACGACATTTGGATGCTCAGAGTCCACACGTGACATTTTAGGTCACATTGTTCAGTCGATACTTTTTATCTGGTGATTGGATTCTAATCCGCTTCCTCATAATTAAACTGTGAACTGTTGGACGACCGTGATGATATCACTTGTGTTTGATATTTGAATTTATATTTGGACCAAATATTGCCAGAATTCTATATTAATTAAAATCTAAAACAAAAAGTCATGTTTTCAAGTTTGCGTTGATGGTTTTATATAGAAACTCACTGTTGTAACGATGAATATTTAACTGTTAGTGTCGTTTATTATCAGTGAACTGTTTCTTTTCTCCACAGAACAGGTCAAGAAATCTTCACCTCTCTGACTCATGAATGGTGCAGTGAACTTCCCGAGCAGAACGAGAACAGCACAGCCGGTTCTTGTCCTGGAACCGAAGCAGAACTTGTTTTTTTTTTTTTTTTCTCAGCTGCCCTCCACACTGAATCACACACCCTCTGCTCATCTCACTGTAACTGCTCACAGAAAACCCAAATATAACATCACATCTCCTTCTTTAACCATCCAAGGTCAAAGCTTTGCACCGTCATCCCAAGAAAATAGATAAATAAAAAATAATGCAGGCAACAAATAACAAATAAAGTCTTATTTCCTAGAAATTATATTTCCATACAGTTAAACTGAAGAAGCAAAAAGCATTTATAGGATATTCAATAACAGACCTATTCAGAGGTAATGTATTTTTTCTTTCTTGCAGGAATAAAGTGCTGCATTTATTAAGTGCAGCAGAGTAACTAAAAGGTGAATGATGAGAACTCAGAGGACAAAACAGTCAGAGGTGGGACCAGAGTTCACACTGTGGGTGTGATTATGCAGCAAAAGTACTTTGGTTTAAAAAAAAAAAAAAACACTTGTTCTTTGACTAAAAATATATCAAAGATATTTTTTCTCTGATCTTTGCCAAGTGCCACTGAATATTCCTGTCGTCACAACAAATGTTTGATCAGATATTTTGGAACAAACTCGATAATGTGAGCTGCTTCATAACGGTCATTAACATCATAAATATTCATGAGTCTGATGTAACAGAGAATTCAAAATCTTTATTTTGAATCTTTTCTTTAGAAGATGTAGAAGATGTGACCTTTGTTGGATAATGTGGTCATCTGGAGTCCTTCACTGTCACATCTCTCTCGGCCTCTGGAGACCCTGAAACATTTATCTGAACAGTTCAACATTTTATCTTCACATTTTTGCCACAGACAAAGCGTTTCAAGAGGCCGCAAAAGAGCCAAGTTTGATTAATAATGTAAAGAGGACAGTCATAAAGAGGAGCAGGTTTCTTTCCCTTTATGTTTAGAATGAAGCTCATAAGATCTCTGGTGGCTGAATATCAAACACATCCTCTCTTCAAGCATCACGGAGCGTTGTCTTTGTAAGTTTGTCGTTCCTCCGAGAGCCGTCCACATGCTCTGGTGTGTGTTTAACACAACGCTCTCATGTATGAGGTGCGTTGTTCTTCCCTGGAGAAAAGAGGATGACACATGAACACTCACTATTGTTATGATGTTTTAATCAAACCGTCTTCTGTTTTTCTTCGATTTTAAATCCTACTGGTTTTCAATAAATCATAAAAAGACAACTCAGAAGCCTCTTGGTTATTGTCATGTGATGAACTGTGCAGCCATAAATTCATATGAGCGATCGTGTCTGATTTCAGGTGAGTTTTCCAACATTATAGGGATTTCTTCTAAGCAAAGATCAAACTTAACAAAAGCGTACGTGGGTTAATCTTCTGAATCAAACCTACATTGACAACAAAGCCCTTCTGGCTCTTCATACAAGTGCATAGATAACTGGAGTCACAGTTCACAGCTCAGTAAGAAATCTCACCTCCTCAGTGTCACAGACAACAAATGAAGGAGAGAAGAGCAGCTCTGAACCACCAGCCCACGCCCATCCAGACGCTGCTGCACTGAGACGAGGCTCAGAGAAGAAAACACAACGTTAATTAGACTTCCAAGTAACGACAAGCGTGAAAGAAAAAAACGGACGTCTTTCACATGCGATACTGAGAATACATGAACAGCCACATGCTTGTTTCATTAATGATTAAAGAAGAAAAACATGTTAGAGGAAATAGTCTAAAGTGAATTTAAACGTGATGACAGAAAGATTAGGACTGATCTGGTGTGTGTGTGTGTGTGTGTGTGTGTGTGTGTGTGTGTGTGTGTGTGTGTGTGTGTGTGTCTGTGTGTGTGTCTGTGTTTGTGTGAGAGAGAGACATGTCTCAGCTGTATCTTTGAATTTATTCTGAGAGGAGAAAGCTCTCCTGCCAGAGGTCAAAGATCAAAACTCACAGCAACTCACAGCAAAAAATAACTGAAAAGCTCAACTATGTGACACCTATCACTTCCTCCAGCTCTGCAGCCTGAGGTAAGCAAACTAAACAGGAACAGGCAGTTACAAGAAGGTCAAAACCAGACAGATTCTTCATACTAACGGTGTATTTTTGGTCTGTTTCTATTTCCGTCGCGGTGAAAGAGACAGTGAGACGACAAAAAGAAAACAGACGATGAAGCAAAAGTGGGGAAACAGGAAACCATTGAAAAACACATTTAGAGACGGTGATAATGTCAATGCAAGTGTGAAGATAATCATACGCTCTCACAGTGTAAATGAGCCCTGATTACTGTGTCGTAGAGATGGGATGACTTTGTGGTGACATCCTGGGCTGAGGTGCTGAGAGATGGGAGAAAGCCATTTGTGACTTCATTACACTTTTACACACATCTCACAAATTAGGCATGCATGAGCTGGCAGCCTCGGCAGTGAAGTCATTAACGAGCAAGTGCTGAAATTTGTTTAGTAATTTATTAATTCCTAAGAAGTTTTATTAATTGCTGCGTGTCTCGGATTATTCTACATCCATCACTTCAACATGTGGGTCAAATTGAGACAAAAGACACAAAACATAAAGCTACTAGAGAAACGTTTCATCCAAAACATTCAATTATATTATTATAAAACAGCATTAAAGAGTAAATGAACCTCATGAAACAAACAAAAAGAAAGTGTCTCATAGTGGAGATGAATCAGACACACACGCAACTCATTTGTGTTGAACTGTTCATGTTTATGTGTGTATTTGTTAAGTAGTCCAGATACATGAGTCTATTAGTCACACTTACTGACTGATGAAGTGTGTGTAGTAATTAGTATCCTTAGGCACCTGTAACACTTCTGTAATTACACCCCTGCTGTTCTGATGTATTTCCCAGAGAAGAAGGTCGCACCAGGCGGCGTCTCAGACAGTCTCAGGAGCAGCGACTCCAAACACTTTACCAGCTGTAACTTATACATGTTCTGTGAATGTGACTCAACATAAATTATTGTTTTGTTTTCTAGAATGAAAATTATGGTCCTTCTGGCTAAAAACCACTTGAAACAAAACAAAAAAAGAAACCTGAGCACCTTTTCAAAGCTGAGGCATAAACACACAGTTGACGCCTAAATAAGATGATTCGATAGAGAAATGGGTGGAAATTTCATGAAATTGTTTTATTTGATTTGTTGACAGGAGTTTGGAGATTAGAAGATCAACACTCGTGTTGTGTCTTCGGTAAATGAAAAGCCACTTAGCTCAGTTTTTAAAAAAGACTGAAAATAATTTCTCTTATTCACATTTCATATGGTGTTTAAACTCTAAATGTCTTTAATCTAAACAGTTTTAATCCGTGAAAACACAGTTTGAGCTTCTAAAAAGTCATCCACCGATTATGTTTGTTATATGAAGCTATATGAAGTTTGCTGTGACGGTTTTTGATTTGTAAACACGTCGCCATGTAGCGCCCCCTGTAGACCAGATTTCACAACACTCGTAACGAATGGACACACTCTTATTACAATTAAACATATGAAGTTTCATTAAGTTTGTGTCAATACTTCATGAGTTATGGGCCTTGGAGTCATATGATGTCACTAAAACATCATTAGATAATAACTTTATAATCAATAAACAGATCAAACTTCTCAGTTGGTTCATCGATGACACCTGCAAAATTTGGTGAAGAACAGATAAGGACTTGACTTTTTTTTTTTTTTTCAGAACAGCAGTTCTTGAGATATAAACCGAAATGTAAATGAGCTCATCATGGCGCCACCTAGCATCAGGCATGTGTTATGACACCACCAGGTCTACTCAGGTCCAGGACCCGAATTCACAAAGAACCGTGACGTCATTCTAAGAAACATCTTAGAAGTTATTCACAAAGCATCTTAGACCTTAAGAGCTGCTGAGGTGAAAAACTGTTAATAGGAGGGAGGACGACTTTTAAGATCATCAGAGTCTCAGACAGAGAAGAAGAAGAAGTCGACACACAGACAGAGAGGAAGGAGAGATGTTCTCTGTATATTGAACGGCGGTGATTTAATACGACGCTACTGACTTGATGGTTCAGAGATTATGTTTGTGGTTGAGGTTTGTTGGGGATGGGTTTACTTTTCCCAGCCAGCGTAGTGATACAATAACACCTGAGAGATGATGTCTCTTTGGATGGCACTGCCCTTCGGTCTAGTTCGGTTCTCTTTCTTTTTTCTCCATTTTATTCGTCGTTTTGGTCGTTCTGCCAAATCAAACTGCTTCTTACAAGGAGGCAGCAACCACAGCGACTGCTGACAGAGTCTGATCCACCGTTAATATCAAATAGATGAAGTAGTAAAATCACCAGCATGGTGAGTAAACATAACAATAAGCAAATCAATATAATACTGGTCATGTCAATGAGGTTCGTTCAAACATGTTGAAGCTGTAACAATTAGTTTCATCATCACGACATAAAATTATTTTCACAATGACACGTTTCTTAACAGTCTCAGTTGTGTGATGGTTGATTTCACTGTTCGTTCATCACTAGCAGGTTAACTTTTGTTTTATTTCTTTTTTCCTTGTTGCATCAATCAATCACAGCTTTTAGAAGACTGTGTCACCTAGCAACGGGGTCAACCTCAGACTGTGTCACCTAGCAACGGGGTCAACCTCAGACTGTCACCTAGCAACAGGGTCAACCTCAGACTGTCACCTAGCACGGGTCAACCTCAGACTGTCACCTAGCAACGGGGTCAACCTCAGACTGTCACCTAGCAACAGGGTCAACCTCAGACTGTGTCACCTAGCAACAGGGTCAACCTCAGACTGTGTCACCTAGCAACAGGGTCAACCTCACCTCCTCATTAAGATAAAAGTTTCTGTCTCCTCCTTGATCAGACTTGATCTCACAGACTTGGTGAATCGCTCTTAAGCTCAGATTCCTTAATAGGAGTTTTAAGGCTAAGTTAGTCGTCTCTGAGAGACTCTGAGGATCTTTGTTGATACGGGCCCAGGTTTCACCTTTTAAAGTGGAAGAACAATAATCACAACAGTCTCGACAAGAAGTTTCCTGCAGCTGTCGCTGTTTGGACCCAAACAGCAAAAAAACAGTGAATGTTATTTGACAAACAGGAACGAAAAAACAGCCAATTTTCAGTGTTTCAGGAATCTTTTGTCCAATTAGTTGCAAACTGACAAAGTGATTAATCTACTAATATGTTCATCTCATCGTTCAGGTCAGTATCAGTCTTCTCATCTCTCCACTGAGTATTTCTAGGAAGTGGATCATATTTCTTGTCAAGAGTTTCTGTAGCAACACATGATAAAAAAGTACACATTTTAGTTTCATTAATGTTTATTTATACCTTTCATATTTCAGTCATATTTCAAATATATTTTCCTCTAAAATACTTCAGAACATGACAGATATACAACACCCAGCACTGGTCACTACCCTCGCCCCTTTTCTTCCCGTTAAAGGTGCATTTCACATCTTTTATCCAAAGTGGCTCAATAAATAAACTGCTTTTTGTTGTAAAAACCTGACCGTCATCACACGTATCGTCTCTGTGACCGATGCTCTCTTTTCCAAAATGTTTTTAATGCAAAGACGATGCTTGTCACAGTGAGTTACGATAGTCAGGTGGGTGCTTAAAAAAAGAATTCATACGTTTCTAAGGCTTAATCACTTTAAGCCGCTTGGTGAAACATTTGATGCCACAGAACAAAGACATCGTCTCGTCTCGTTTGTTGGTAAAACGTCAAGTCCACTGAGACTCTGAGGGTTGAGTTACATGTGAAGTAGCGGTGGATGGTTTTGGGGATAATGTACAGTCAATCAAGTATCAAATTGAAGAAAAAAAAAAAAAACAGCAGGAGGAAACCAGGGCAGAGATCACAGCTTTGTTTGTTCTGTAAACCAAGTGTATAATAATCTAATAAGTTCATTAAAATATCATTAGGCAGCGTTGGTAACGTGGGAGTGTTACCGACACTAAACACTGAGTTTCCCATTATCTTATTTCTCACAAAACAAAAAAAAAGAAAAAAAGTTGTGAAGATGTGCCTCGTTTTATTGGTGGTTACCAGCAGGAATAGTCAATCTATTGCCACACAGTTGCTCAGTGAATCGGCAGCTTTTAAATCAGTCCACACAAACAGCACAGACCAGAGCAGATACAATAGGTGGAAGATTAACAGTCACTTTGTCATTCCTGGTGTTGTTATTTGACTGCATGGTTGCAGCGTGTACTGTGGTGCTGTAGTTTATATGTGTGTGTGTACGTGTGCAGCTCTACAGAGGCTCAGTGAACACATGAATGAACATGTTACGAACAGAAAGTGGAAACAAATTGAAGACAAACTAGTTTTTTCTTGTTTTTTTTAGAAAAGCCCACAGAGCACCAGTGTTTAAACTGAAGATGAACAGACTTGTATTTGATACATTTACTGTGTCAAAAAACATCTGCACTGTCTGGTTTCATCACTAATTAATACAGTTATTAATACAGTTAGTGTTGAGTTTAGTCGTCTTTGGTTTATCTTTTATCAAAATCACTCAAACTGGATTTAAAGTCTCTTTATATCAGTGTGGAGGAGGCATCAGTCTGATGTGCACTTTAACTTTCCACCTTCAGTTGAAGCGTCAGATTCTCAGAACTAATAAATAAGGCCTTTATGTTGATTTTACTGACGCTGAGTTTGGTTTTATTTTGTTGTTAACAGTGTTCAGGTTTAACTTCTAGACTCTAAAGCATCAGTCAGATCCTTCACATGTTTCTGGTCCTTGAAGTTGTGAATTGTTTCCAAACTGACGTCAGATGTTCACGTCACCTCTATCTTCTGTCTACGACTGAATGAACGAGGATCAGTTCGTTAAATGTGTTTGTCTTTATCTCAGATAAAAGCTTTTTTTTTATTTCTCATCATCTTATTTAAACATTTGATGAACTTTGTTGATTTATTTTCTACTGAAACAATAAAAATCACTTGAACTAGTGAAGTTTTCACCGTGTGGTTTTATTATTGAAGAGATCACGTCTGTTCTTGTTCTTGCTACTTGTATCATATTATAAAATAAAATAAAAATGACTGAACCTACGTTATTGTGTTGAAATCATTACAATGGAAATCAAAGTTTACTGTTTGGAACAATTATTATGTTTTTTAAAAAAGTTGCTCCATCATCTGAGGGTAAATGAAAACGGTTCCAGTTACTTTCTAACAAATACAACCATTTTGCCACATGCCACATATTTTAATACTCATTAGTAGAAAGTGCTGCTTGTATCTTTATCTGCCAACACAATGGTAATGATCATAGAGAAGCTAAGCAGCAGGTTGGATTAACTGCAGTTGCACGTGTGAATGTTATGATTTGACATTTTATTCTCAGGTGGTTTAATAGTTCAGTGAACTGTCCTTTAACCTGGAGTTAAAATATCCATAAAACAACCACAGAGAATGTGTGTGTGTGTTTTGTAAATAAAGGCAACACATGTTGAGACGTTCTCAGTAACGTGTGTGTTCATTTGTAGTCGTCATGAAGGTTTAGTCATCGCCGGCATCATCAGAGGCAGAGCGACAAACGGTTCAACAGTTAGCGTGATGAAATGCCATGCACGTTAATGCTTAATGATACGTCTAAACATAGTAATGACGGTAACATACTGACCTACAGTGAGATGCTATAGTGCTGGATAATGTTACAATTATAGTGTAAAACTTAAACTATTAAACACATCACATAGAGACAGAATGGAGGTGAATACATAAAGACAAACACATTTGGACACGATGTGTTTTAGCTGAATGAAATTAAATGTTTAAAAAGCTGAAAGAGCTGAGTATGATTGTAGACACTTTTACAGATAATCAATCAGTTTGTGTCCATCAGGTCCAACCTGTCGACTCATCAGATGATACATAGAAAATATTTTAGAATCGTTTTCTTACAATAGATCACAAAGGGTTTGTGTTGTTATTGTAGATTTGTCCAACATGTTTTAAACATCTTTAAAAAAACTGAAACTGATACTGATCCTGACTGGACCAGTCAGACAGGCACATCATTCCTGTAAAGTTATGTGCTATTTATGACCCAACACTTATTCATACAGTTTACACTGACGACAATAAAGAAAAACATGAAAACAAATGGAGCTAAAACTCAACATGAGACACGGACGTAACGTACATGAAGCGTTGTAGAGGTTAGTTCACATGTGATGTAAATGATAATAACAAACAGATCAGTTCAAACATGACGCAGACAAACTATCCCCTGATTTAACCGACTACAGCTGCATGAACGTCAAGGACACACATGTAACTATGAATGAGAAGTGATAAATAATGACAGAGGTAACCAGGGTGATGTTTCTTCTGCAGACTCAACCACTATCTTAAATGCAATCATAAACTATTGTATATAGATCTATAGATATGAGTATTGCTTAACTTTAACAATCATATCTATGTGATTATGAAAACTGTTTTACACTAACAGACATTCAACGTTAATTAAACAATGACAGAGAATCAGCCAGACACTGAAAACCCTCCGCATCTTCCACTTATAAATGACATTCAATAACCTGTTGGAGAAAGTATATTCAGCTGAAGCCCAGGATGTTTTCATCGTACCACACCACCCCCGTCAGAGACGTGTCCAGTCCTTCTAGTGTGGTCGATGACTCCAGACATCTTCAGTCTCGACGTCCAGTCACGAGGAAGGTTATGAAAAAAAAGGAGCGGAAATATGAAAATTGCATCCATCCGTAGTTTTCCTTCTGTGTCTCTCACAGATGAGATGTGTATTTGAGGCAGAAGGTGAACTGAGGGCCAGGCTGTGACTGAAAAAACTAAATGTGTGTGTGTTGGTGTGTGTGTGGGTGAACGTGTGTTTGTGCAGAGAAGAGTTGAGGTTTCTATCCAGGTGTCTCGAGTCGTCTCGTCCTCTCGTTTCTTTCTCTTCACCTGTTCAATTCAACTCGACATCTTCTCTTCCTCTCATAAATATTAATATAATACTTTATTAACCGTTGCCCTCGACCCTTAGAACGCTATAAACAAAAAAAAAAGCAAAATATCAAAAACATTAAGTAGGTCTGACAAATTGCAACATCACATATTAAGTAGAATAAAACCCAAAGGAACAGCAGAGGTTGTATAAACGTTGTGCTTCTTTAATTTCACTTTGTAAAGTCCTCCACTGTCCTAGTTGTGTTTTAGTTTAAACTTTGTTATATTTAATATATATATAGATAAATGTACACGTATAATCCGCACTGAGGTTCGTCTCTTGTGGCAAGCAGAGGGTCAGCAGAGAGGCTACCAGGAGTGAACTTCCTTTATCCCTCTGGTTCTGGTTTGTCCTTTCCTCACAATTCATCTGTTAATTCATTCATTCATTCATCATCTGTCTCTCTGTCATTCAGTCGCTCCCCACGGTCCCAGAGGTTGGGATGGAAAGGGAGACAGTTCCTGTGAAAAAAGAAGGATTTTCCCCAACTTTCTTTCTCTCTTTCACTTTCTCCTGGAACCACTGTTCCCTCGTCTTATTCCCTCAGGTCCTTTGTCATCTTTGGTAGAGTGTCCGACACTTTGGTGTGTCTGGGGAATCGTGTGGAGGAGCCATCAAGGGTTGCGGTTCAAGGGAGTTGAGATACATGAGAGGGTTGATGAAGGAGAGGAAAAGGTGACAAAGTGACACAATCTGACATGGATAACGCTGATCTGATCAGATCAATAGGAGAATGTGACGTTCGCTGAAGATCATTAATATGTTCACCTTATATATGGTATGAGCGTCAGCAGGTTATAATGAGTGTTTGAAGGGAGGAAGAGGAAGGAGAAGCTAGACAGAGACGTTGTGTTACCATTTATCTTAAAGCACAAAGGATGAATGAAATAGATGCATGAAGGACAGAAAGACGAGGAGCGAAGAGGACGGACAGATGAAGAGAGGACAGGAGGGACGGGTGGAAAGAGAAGTAAAGAGCTGGAATCAGGGCAGCGTCTGTCAACACAGACGGGTGGAGGTGGAGGTCAAAGTGCTCATCATCTGTAGAGCAGCGACAGGAAGCAGGAGAGGCCAAAGGTCAACCAGCTGGTCAGAGGGAGCGAGTGTGATCCACCGATCAGAACTGAGGAGACACAACGAGAAAACACACTTTATTAGTTTATGAACATCTATTTACTAACTACTTTGACTCATGATAAAATGTGGTGTTAAAATAAAAATCACAGGCACTTGATGATTAAAAACACTCAGCTGCAATTAGTGACACGCTGACAAACACCAGGGTCTTTCCACTCTGACCACAACGTGACACTTAGTTTTAATTTGTAATTTAACTGATATAAGAGTTGGACTTTAACTGCTGCTGCCTGCTGATGTTGCATTTAATTTGATTTCTTTTTCTTTATATAAAAACAGATAAAAAGGTGTAAACTGTGTCACTTGTAACTTCTTCCTTTGACCCTTGTGAACATAGCAACCACGACACTTTATTAACTACGAGCTAAATAGATAACGGTGCATGTATGTGTTCACTTTTCGCCCCGAGGCTGTCTTCAGGCCCGAGGCTCAGAGCAGAGAAAGAGAAAAAAAACCTGGTATGACAGAGAGTTTAAGACTTTCTGCTGTGAAAGATCATTTTAACAATATCAGTCCATGTTAACCAGCGTTAAAGGCAGGAGGAGGGTTAAAAAAAAGTGGAATTACATTTTAGATTTTAACAGAACGGACATGTAGAGAAACAAGACAGAAAGAGAGAGAGAAGGGGCGGAGAGGAAAACATCGTCCTCCATCACTGACATCCAACACAACACATGATCAAAACAGCTTCGAGATTTTAATGAGAAAAATAAGTTACAGTTGATGTCGTCATCAGTAGCAGCATCGTAATGTAACGTTCTCCACAGTAATAACTCACATCTTCATGTGATCAAAAACAAGCTCCTCGTTTCTTTAAATGTTCAAATCTCACAAACCAAAAACCCACAGAGATTTACATTAATACAACAAATTACACATGCACACGCGGCTCAGAGACAGAGAGAGTTTCATAAATAAAAAGTAGGAATTGTATTAAAAAGATCAATACGATTTCATATCAAGCGTCCATCCTCCTGGCAGGAAATCAATATTTATATTAAAGCTTTGATCTGTGTGCCGCGGACACACACACACACACACACACACACACACACACTCTGTCATTCCTATAGTTTAGATGCAACAGATTGAAGTGGAACATGGTGTTTTACATCTTTCTCTATATCTGTCTCTTTTTTCCTGGTTTTGTACAGAAGCAGTGAAGTGTATTTCAGTGAAACATGGAATAAATCACTAGTATCCATGTAGATACAAATGTAATGTATCACTGTATCACTGCTGCAAGACATTAACCATTAAAAAGGCACGTGTATAACTGAACACGCAGCAACACAATCATTTGAATTCACTCAAGTAAATGAAAACGTCTCGAAATTGAAAATCAAACCATCTGCAGATGAACATCAGATCGATCTACTTCATGATTTCAATCTGAGCTGTTCACATGTAGTTTTAGTCTCGTCTAGTGAGAAAGTTCTCAGATTATAACGTAGAAAAGTGATATGATAGACGAGCAATGAAGAGAAAAATTATCATTAAATTAAAAGTGAAACTAAGAAAATAAACTCTCCTCTCCTGCAAACACACACAGCTGGAGCCGCTGAGCTGAGCTGAGCTGAGCTGAGCTGAGCTCTGTGATTTATGCAGGTGGAGTTGCACCAAAACATGTTGCAGAAAATCATCCTTCATTTGAGGAGAAGTGCAGAGTAACAGTCCCCTGTGCGTGAACACAGTTAACCTGAAGTAAATGTGCATGCAGGTGTGTGTGAGAAGATGCTGCTGCAGCTGTCAGATGTGTTCGTGTGAGCTTAGATGCATCTCTGCATGTGCTGACATAAATATATATATATATAGTAACTCTTCACTGAAGACACTTGTGGGTGGATGCACATCTATGTGGAGTAGTTCTCACGTGCACAGCGTGTGTGTGTGCGTGTGCTCACTGTAACCCAGGTGTGATGTATCAGCTCAGTGACATTACCAGGCTCCACTACCTCGGAAAGAAGCAGCCGCAGGATCTGCGGCTGCAGATCAGGAGGAGAGAAGAGAATTCTGCCTCAGAAACACTTCACTTCTCATCCCTCATAGTAGCTGTATGAGGTCAGGATGGCTGATGGCATAAAGTTCAGTTCACATACTTCTATACTCACACTTACTATTTTGAGTGTGTCAGTGTGTTGACACTGACCAGTCTGGTAAAACTCAGTGAAGTGTTAACACCTGGATGGTTTCATCATAACCACGGACACTTCTCACCCTCAATGACGCCATCTTGGCTACGTAGCAGAAGAGGAGGGACGGTGGCGTAATCTCCACCTCACATGAAACATGGAGCCACAAACATCAGCACTAGTGAGACTTTGATTATTGATTAGAATTGAAAACAAGCCGCAGATATGTTGGTGGAGACGATCACGGTCCAGATCAGTGATTAACGTTCTATCCTGTGATGATTCACCGTTAAAAAGGAGAAGAAGACGTTGATCCTCATTTTGAAATTCAGGTGCTACAGAAGTAAGTACATAGTGTACCTAGTTTATTACATAGAAATGTACTAACAGACGTAGGTTTGAATCCTTCTTCTGACAACATGTTTCAATAAAACCACTGTTTTCTGTCAATAACATGAAGACGTTTACTCGTAGAAGATGATGAACATCTGACCCAAGAAATGAGGTTTGGACTATTTGAAATAAATTCTGTGCATCTTACATCATAACATAACTGGAGGGATTTCCATGATTAAGTTTTATACATTTTCTTCCAACTCGTCTTCCTTTTTGAATTCATCAAACCTAACAAACGTAGGTTGGGTTGAATCCTTCTGTCACTGCTTCAGACAGATGCGTTTGTGTTTCTTTACAGTGGCGAAGACTCTTTTAGTCGTCTGGCTGATAATTACCCATCTGTCTGCACTGTATGTCTCTGCTGCACAAACCCTGCAGGACACACACACATACACATACACATACACACACACACACACAGACATACACACACATACATACACACACACACACAGAGCTCAAGAGCTTTCCTCTTCCTGTTTATACCTTCATCCATTATTCACTCCATCCGCCAGTGTCTTTACATGCACATATGTGTGAGATAGTACACAACCAGTCACAAACACACTCCTCACATTGGGGTTTTTTGCAGAGATAAAAGCAGCTTGTATTCCACATTATTATTTTATTTTTTTCTGGTTGAGCAGAGCAGAAAAATGTAAATAAAACCATGTAGGTTCTCACCACATGATGCTCCATGAAATCCAGTTTATCTCTCTACAACTCAGTGCATCAGTTACAAGATCCCTGCTCTGTTTGTTTGTCTTTTTTCATTTTTTATTTATTTTAAAACAGTTTCGATCATTTCAACGTGCCGGTTTAAAGATCGATGGTGTCGTACGATTGACTAACAGTCATATTAGTAAACTTAAATAGTAACATCACTTTTAATTCTTATTCAGTTACATTCAAAGCATCTGCATCTTCTCTACAGAGATCTCAGTGTGTGATGAGATAACGGTGCCAACGAGCTGTTACTCATGCCCATAAACTGAGAAAACACAATGACGGCTATTATGGGTTTACTGACGTTTATGCGCCTGTGTGTGTGTGTGTGTGTGTGTGTGTGTGTGTGTGTGTGTGTGTGTGTTGGCAGCCAGAGGATGGCTCTTGCTGTACCTAAACTGCTGGCAGGATTTAGTCTCATATTTTCTTTCTTGTGTTTGTTCTTGGACCTGTTTCTCTCCGTCTCCTCCTCCTCTCTCTCTTTCTCACCCACACACACACACACACACACACACACACACTCAGACACCATCACAACCACACACACTTTCGATCACTCTCAGTCTTTGACCTTTTCTCTGTCGCTGTCTCTTCTCCACACACACCCTCCCCTCCCCTCGGTCTGTTGGCTGTCTGAGTCTTTCTACACTGAAACTCACTGTTTTGTCTTCGACCCTTCAGGGAAAGTGAACCTTCGCAAACAGAGTTTAGACGTAACAAAATATTAAAATCTGGTTTTCTATTCATGAGCACATAGCTCGTCTTGGTTCGCACAACGTGTAGCGTGAGAAATCAATCAGAAATTCATTTTATGAAGTGAAAACAAGTCTCCTGTTGGACTCAGCTGTGTTTCCTTCACTTTACTTAAAATCCTTATAATCACACACTTCCTCTCTCTCTCTCTCTCTCAAGGCTAAAACCAAGTTTTGAAGAATGAAGAGATGAATGTTCAGAAGTATACAAGTATAAAAAGGATAGATGTTAAATCAGAAAACAGAATTTGGGAATAACAGATGATGTAAGTAGTAGGTAGTGAGGTTATTTAAATTTCTGTCTTTGTCCCAAACTGAGGAAACTGCACTGAATAGTTAGATGATATAAAGACAGAGGAGGATGTGAAGCAAATAAAAGGATGGAGACAGAGGAAGGGTCACAGATGATGATGAAACTGACCTCCATGTTTGTTTCATATCTGAGTAGAGCAACGTTTTCTCTCTGCAACACATTTCTACTCTTTTCTCTTCAACTCTGCACAAAACATTTAGTTCTTTCTCTGGAGTTAAAGTAATTCTCTTCTCTGCTGCTTCACAATGAAATCGATTCAGTTTATTTGTGCTCCGTTTCAGTTTCTTACTAAGTTATCAACACTTTTCTTTTGTAAACTTTTTATTTGACTTCCTTCGTATGTGCCTGTAGATAGACTGTGAGTGGGGCGGAAACAGTTAATCACAGATGATTTTTTTTTTTTTTTTGTGTCTGTGTGTTTACATCTCTCCACTCAAAAAAGTCTATCTTACCTGTCTTACCTGCGCTGGCTACAGAGTTCTCCTGTTTGCACTTCCCGATGGTGATGGACACGTCGTCGATGGCGATGTCGCCCTCGAAACTGGGACCTCGAATTCCTTCGAACACGATCTGTCGAGAAAAAAAAACAAAATGAATTTATCTGGTGAGTCACAGGAACAACTCTGACTGTAACATCTTCTGTATCAGTGAACATTAAGATTAAAATGAAGATGATTTGGAAGCATCTTTGTGTTTTCATCCCATAATGATCTGTGGACCAACAACAGTGAGACTAAACAGGAGACTCATCTGAAAACTTTCCATGCGACTTCCCCATTTTAGCCACCGGCCGTCTGGATTTGACTGACAGCCTAATTACTGTGGTGTACCGCGGCACCAAAAGCCCATCGCACCCAGCTAATCACAAACTAAAGTGTATTCTGTCTGGAATATGAGCAGGAGAAAAGCAAATAAACAACAAAAAACAAAAAATCTTTACTGCTTCACAAAAACAACAACACACGACTCTCACACCAACACTTGTTGTAGATTGTAACCGACGACCTTTGTGCTTTATAATCTTTAACTTAAAGTTTGAAACCAAAGAGTTTGTGCTGTGATTTTCAAACCAACAGTAACATTTTCTCATCGCTGCTGTAAAGTTGGTTCATACACACAAACTGACGCTCATGTGTCTCATCTGTTAACTAACCCTGGAGCAAAGAGGATCAGAGAAGTGATGCTGAACAGATTCATTCATTCTGTCTTTACATTCAGATTCATTCACAAAGAAACAAATACACACAAGTACCAATACTCCACTAGTTTACTTCAGTATCTGTACTTTACTGCAGTAGTTTTAATTATGTCTCTGTGACTCTAACTTCACTACATTTTAACTTAACGACACTTTGACTCAGTAAATGTGGTGTTTTGACTCTAAGTCGACCTGTGACTGTTTAGACCATCAACACCATGTCTGAGGGTTGATGGAGGCTCCATCTTAAAGGTGGATGATGGAGAAACTTCAACAATATCAATATAAACACACATTTACATTTAGTGAAAAAAGAACAAGTTTAGTTCTTTAGTTCAGACTCATTCATTGTCTATGAAGATTGTTGTAGCTCCATGTTTTAAAGTGCTGGATAAACTTCATAATATTCTTCTGTTTTATTAACATGTACTTGTACTTTTACTTTCTACACTTAACTACATTTACTTATAGATTACTGTCATACTGAAGTACAGTAAATACTAGATACTTTAAGACTTTTACTGGAGAATCATTCTAGTGACGACTTGAACTTCTACCAAAGTTATTTTATTCTACTCTAGTGTCTCTACTTCTACTCTAGTGTCTGTACTTCTACTCTAGTGTCTGTACTTCTACTCTAGAGAGACTTTCACAGACTTCCTACAACACTGGTTAACAGAGTATTATAGTACACAGAGTATTCAACAGTCAGAACAGACCTGTTCTCAGTCTTTATGTACACACACCTTATCCACAGCTACAGATTCTGTCTGAAGTCGGACCCGAGCGTCGTCAGTAAATCAGTCTGAGCTAACACACAGTAACCAACCATCTCTCACTGCTGAGACTTTTCATTACCAGTGTTTTAATCTGCCACTGTTGTGGTATTAGCTCTTAACAGCGACGTCAGGTTTGAAGTATCAAACAGAAATTCATGAGGCAGATACCAATAACTTATTTATTGCCACAGACAAGAAGCAGCATGGCTGTGTGCATGTGAAGTAAATTCCTCCAGTTCACCTCAGCGGCGTAATCATGAAAAGTCGAGTTAAAGGAGAATAAAGAAAAGCTGGTGTGTATTGATGATTCTGTAAATGTTTCTAATCTAGTTTGAGCTCAGTTACTCGGCTCCTGTTTGAGAATCGCTGAACATTTTTTATCTTGATTAATTTCACCTGAATTCAACTGGACTGATCCCTGAGTGTGTCAGCACGTAGAAAAATTTCCACTTGTGTATCAAAAAAAACATTTTCTCTTTATGTTTCAATCTCTCTTCCTTTTCAGTCCAGTTACTGAACATGTAGACACAAGAGCAGTTTAACACCGGTCCTCTCTGTCTAATTCACTCCCAGGATGAGAGGATCTTCTTTGAATGAATAAATAGAATAATTAGGAGAAACCTTGAAGCTGGTTGGTTGGTGTGGGGGGAGAAAGGAGAGGTGTGTGGCAGCTGCTCAGACTGGATGAGTTTGGCTCGTCGACTCATTTGTGCAAAAAGGGTAATTTGATTTTTCAGGCAGAAGGAAGGTGTGAGGGGAAATACAAGGAGTCGCAGCAGGAGGAGCCTAATTGGTCAAAAGGTCTGTCTGATGCTGCGTCTTCACAGTTCATCTTGTTACCATTTTGTCTTATTTTTGTGCTGTTTTTGTATTAAATGTTATTCTCTGTCACTAACAGAACCAGCTCTGCGCTATGTGGTTTCCTCTATAACCAACACAAACACCTACAGTGACAAAATGCAGCTACGCAGGTTTTCTTTCCTCAGAGCACCTGCAAACACAAGACGCCAGATTGTTGTATAATTAGAGATGATGAGAAAAATAATTGGGAGAGGGAAGCCCAGAGAAACACTGGCCTTGACACAGTTCACAACAACACCAGCACACACACACACACACACACACACACACACACACAACTGCCTCCTTAAAGCTACAAAACAACACAAACCAACTGAGAACAATCATCTCCCCACATATCAAATATAACATCCTACCATGAAATACTAAAAACTGCAAAATAATGATTTAGGTGTTTTTTTTTTTTTTTTCTGCAAAGAAGCAGAAATAAGAAATAAGTCTGTGCACTTTCACTTTATGTTCAGTGCTGAAAGGTCAAAGTGAAGAGTGAGTCGCCTTCACCAACAGAGACTCACATTTCTGCTCCTCAGCCTCCGGTTCACATGTTAACGTTAGAGAAGGTGTCTGATCCTCTTCTAGATGAAGGCTGAGGGGTCACAACCTCCAGACAAAGCTATCCCAGGACCACATTTCCCAGCATGCACCAGGAGAAGGATGGTAACAAGGAAAACAGGACACTGATGCATTTATAGAGCAGATAGCGATTTAGTTAATAACTTTAACTTATTAGGCTAACATCGCTAACCGCTAATCAATGTTTGTTAGCGTTAGCGTCAGCTATCAGTCGCTAGTTGTCTCTTTGCTAACGTTTCCATTGATCTGATAACAGGATCTTTATTAATGTAACAAACATCTTGTCAGTTTTTAATCTGTCACCAACTTGATGGACATAAACGAGTCTGGAGACGCCATCTTTGTTTGTTTGTTGTCATCTGGTCGTCATGGAGACGTGTCTCATCGTCTTTATGTAGCAACTAGTGACGACTTGTGATGACGTGTGACGGTGAAGTAGAGGAACGTTTTCACCTCAACACTTTGTTTCTAGAGACGAGGAGTAAAACAGGAGAATGTGATTGATCCAAACTATCTCAGACTGTATCTCAGACTTTATCAAACACTGGAGATGAAATGTTGCTCTAAATACATGAATCCACTGAACATCGTTGTGACGGTCAGGATGTTGAT
Source organism: Polydactylus sextarius (assembly GCA_016801845.1). NCBI lineage: Eukaryota > Metazoa > Chordata > Actinopteri > Polynemidae > Polydactylus > Polydactylus sextarius. The sequence goes on from CM028906.1 coordinate 29,078,035, forward strand.
GATATAAATATAAATTAATATACTTGGTGCATTATTTAATGATTTTTGTATAAAAGTTGACATATAATCTACTTCTCATGATGAGAGAGACAGATCTTGTAAGTGTTGAGTGATGTAAAAACAGGGTCACAGCCTGATAATGAAATCGACTCCTACATCTAATGAGTCTGAGTCACTTAACTGATAATTAGAAAAAACATCAAACTGTTTTAGAAAGTTAGATGACAAAGTCATTTAAAAAATATTATGTTTAAAATTCACAATTCACAGATTTTGACATGAGTGTGTGAGAGGAGGTCGAAGTGAGACAGTGTGTGTGTGTGTGTGTGTGTGTGTGTGTGTGTGTCACTGCAGGATCAAAGGCTGTACAGTGAAGTGCCAGGTTGGACTTGTGAATGTGTCGTTTTGTTGAAACTTGTAACCTTTAATGTTCCCATTGATGTGCTGTCCACATACCAGAGGGGACACAGCGTCGTGTGTGTGTGTGTGTGTGTGTGTGTGTTGAAATACAAGTGCATGTGAGTGAGAGTAGCTGCAGTGTGAGACACAAATGTGGGTTGTCCTGGTTTCCAACGAGCCCCTCAGGTACCAAACACTGCAAGAAACACAGATGGCCTCTGGGTAATCCACAGGGGAGCGAGTGAGGACACAAATAATCTACTACGACATGTTAACTCTTTTTTTTATTTATTTTTTTTTTTTCAACTCCATTAATTTTATGTACCGTGTAATTTCCACTTCATAAGCTGTTGTGGATGATTTTTTTTTTTTTTTTTTTTTTAGATTTTAAACGTGAAGACGTTTGATAAGTTTATAAAAGACGACGTTGTTGGTTTGATGAAGCAACAAAATAATTCTCCACATATTGAGATTAACAGTGTAACACTGACACTTTTTGAATGTAAGTGCCTCTATTTCTCTCAAGATGCAATAAACTCATATCAAGAAGCAGAGAAGCTCATAAACAGACAGTTCATATTTCATGAGTTTACAACTTTAATATACAGCGATGTTAATAATGGTGACCAGCGGGCAGTAAACAATTTAAATTCTAATGCTGCTTATCAGTCGGCTCAACCCCTGTTTACAATAAAAGCCTTGTATTAATGCAGGCCGGTGGCTGAGCTACGGCTCTTGTTTTTAGAGAGGCAGGAAGGGAAGCTGTTCTCAAAGACATCGTTACTTTTGTTGGACGGAGCACAAAGAGAAGAGAAACGCTGAGACGAGTGGCAGAACCTCAAAGACCTTCAGTGTGAGCAGTCGGTGAAAGCACTAGAAAGTTTGTGTTCTCTGTGGACGTGCTCTCAAAATGAAGCAGAAATAAAACACGCGTCAATATTCAGTCGCTGCTACAGTTTCATGAAACTCAATGTCATCTCCTTCAAAAACTTCTCCTCAGGGAAACTAAAACGACAAAACCACATGAGTGTTGTTCAAAGAAAAAAACACTGTTTTTATTTTTCTTGGAAAGATAAAGGAACGGAGAAAAAAATCATTGTTAAACAACCAAAGACTCAAAGTCTGGACATTCATTTTATACGTATGTTTGGTACAAGAGATTAGAAATAAATGTCATTTAACTTGAATCTGAACTTTATAACTTCAATGAAAAGAGATTTAACTGGAGTAAGAATCAAAATATATATAAGATTATAACACGATTTCTCTCTTTCTAGACCCATTTTTGGAAAAATTAGCAAACAAGCACATGACCTGTAGTAGTGATCCTGCATCATCTAGAGGTGTTTTTTTGTTTGTTTTTATCATTATTTGTTGGGGTTTTTTGTCTTTAATGAGAGGGGAAAGTTTGTCTGTCGGGATATGAACTGGTGAACAGCTGCACGGCATAAATACACCAACATGTACCACATGACCACTTGGATATCCAGGAGACCACTAGGAGCAGTGTTTAACATGAACTCAAGCATTAGCATTAGCATTAGCATTAGCATTAGCATTAGTGTTAAGCCGTTTGACGCCACCTGTTGGTTCAGACCCCGGGTCTCTGGACCCCGAATATAAGACGACTACAACGTCTTTTTCTAGAGGAAAAATACCGTCTGATACTCGGGTCAATACTGTAATTAGAATTAATATTATTATAACAGTCAACACAACTTTGTTGATCTGATTTAAGAGATTTCATCTTTACCTCAAACATCTTGTCCAAAAACAACCACAGAAAAAGTCAGTAAACGTTCACATTCATCTTGACTCAGTGACTCGTACCAGTACAAAGATCTGAGTTTAAATCTCACACATGTATCACCAGCCTTTAAATCCCACCAGTACATGTTTAACATGATGTTGTATGTAATTATATGATTTAAATGTGAGCTGAGCTGCAGCTGCAGTATCTCTGAGCAACAATGACCAGACATTAACCTGTAACGGTCTCACATGAACAGTTTCAAACACAGGTTGAATCTAAGTCAACAGACCGACGCTACACACACCTCTTCTGTTTCAGAGCCATAGAAATTATTCACTGTGATGAAATCATTATGTCTCTTATGAAAAACTGTTATGTAACAGTCAGACTCCGTCTCAGAATAATGTTTGGACAGTGAAAGTACCGACACTGTGAACACTGTTTAGTTGCCAAAGGTTGATAGTGTTTATATCATATACTCATATACACAACAACACAGTGTTCCTCCTGCCAACGCCAGCAACAGTCATCTGCTCCATCATACACATGAAGTCAGCCAATTTTACAATTGGCAAAATAAACTTAAAAGAGCCATTCGTTACTATTCCAACGTCTTCTTTTCAACAAAAGAAGCTAAATAGAGGAACACAACAACAGCAATTGTGTCAGGTAATTGTCAGCAGCAGACAGCTCAATCATTATTATCGACTGTGAGGGAACCAGCGTTCCCCCGAGACGGAGGAGAAAAGGGGAGAGACGGGGCAGATGGAGGAACAAGAGCAACAGAAGGAAAGAAAGTAGGAAGCACCGGCCGAGAGAGAAAACTCCAGAGAGACAGACAGGTGTGGACTACACAGAGAAATGGGGTTCACCCTTCTTACTTCATTTCAGCAGGCCCCTGGGACGGATGGTGCATAACAGAAAGTAGTAAGAAGGAAGGAAACTCAGAGGAGAGAGAGAAACTGGCTGCAGCTGCAGCAACTCTATATTATTTAACAGGTCTGTTTGTTACATGGCAGCGGTCTGTCTGCTGGAGTGACTGTCTCTGTGTTTAGTAAACAGAAATATATTAGAGATACTTATATAATCAATAGTTATTCAAACAAAACATGATGTTACGTGATACGATTTTCTACGTCTCATTGGACACGTTGCTCCTCAGACCAGAGAAACATCAGTACTGAGGTTGGACGTGTCCGACATGAAGCTGATACGACCTGATACGTATCTGGATACACTGTCAACATCTACTGATGTGATACGATTCACAGCTTAACCACCATGATTCAACACAGTCTGACTCGGTTGTACGATGCAGACTTGAAGCAGAAGGATGCATCACAAACCAGAGTCAAAGATTCTCATTATTTACATTATTAATTAAATTCAAAATGAAAAACTATGTGTTTAGACTCTTCATGCAGCAGGTCAGTGATGAGTTTGCCACAGATGTGGACATTAACATAACGTAGATCCTAATTAGAGTAAAGATATAAAAAATAACAACTTATTTGTTCTGTTACATTTATAAATAAAAGAAGAAAACACTTAATGGTCAAAAATATTTCCATATATTTCCATAAATATCCATCCTGCATGTGTCCCAGTATCAACACGTATCAGTTAATCTTCCCTTCACTAATCAGTCACGAACAGTTCACATGGAAACGACCGAGACAGTAAAATAGTTTGTTTCATAAAGAGACGACCTGCATTCATCTATTCATTCATTCTTCATCTGAGACACAACATAAATGAGTGAATGAATATTTCAGAAGCATTAAGTGTTTTATTGATGAACCAAACACAACCATTTTTCTCTCTGTTGCCAGTTTCTTGACGGTTTAATTCCTGATTGTTTCCAATGGGTCAAGATGTCAGTTAGTCACAGCATTGACTCATGATGAAGTGTTGTCTGTGTGTGTGTGTGTGTGTGTGTGTGTGTGTGTGTGTGTGTGTGTGTGTGTGTACACACAGTACAACTGTGTTGTGTTGTGTTTGAGTGAGCAGGTTGTTTTTCTGTCTCGACGACACCTTCAGACCTTTTGATAGTTTATCTATATTTCTCTCATTTGGCCTCTAACCTGGATTTTACCTTTAAACTGACCCTGATCCTCCGTCTCCTGTTTCTCATCCTGTTATTCTCCACATTCACTCTTTACTGACACATAAAAACCAAACATAAACACTTCAAGCTGCTGCAAAGTGGAGATAGATTGTGAATAAATTCTGTAACACAATGAAGTGATATTCTGACATAAAGATAATATGTATCTGGAAAAATCCTCAGTTGTGAACACACACGTTATGTCAGTAATTTAATTATGATTAAACATCAGTATGAAGTTTAACAGAATCAGAAACAAAGATGTGAGCAGGATGTTAGTTTGTATTTATATAATAATTCTCATGTTGTTTAGCAAATACATTCAATTCTGTTTCAGTCTTTTTTAAACCAAATGGAAATAAAAGTGTATTTTCTACAGAAATGACCTGAAGAACGTAATTAAGTCTGATTTTATCTGAAAAAATGACACGATGTCAGATTAAAACGACATGAGACGACCTGTTAACCTCCTCCACTACAACACAAAGTGAACAAATGAAGCGACATCGTGTTAATCACATATAGAACATATTGTTCCTGTTACTGTATAGACACAATATTCACAAGTTTAAAATCCTTATTACCAAATGCAATGAAGTGTTTACTATTCAGATCATAGAGAAACACTAAAACATACAGTACTCCACTGTTTCAGACTTAATTTTCTCTTCTGTGGTGAAAGAAACACGGTGTTGCAGAGGAATAGTTAATGAAGAGCAAATGCAGCTCGGAGCTAAGGCCTTCAGCCCACATTCATCATGGATTCAATTTCCCCCATGCACGTACACAGAGTATCTGGAATCATTACAACACAACTAGCAGGCATCCCTTGCTCATAAATAAGCCTGTTAATTGACCTGTCATAGCTAATTGCTGCAGGGGATTGGAGACTGGTCTGTGTGTGCATGTTTAAAAAGAGTTTGTCTGTATCAGTGTGTGTTTGTGCTCATGAAAGATCAGATGGACAGATACAGACAGGTGCATCAGTTAATGTGCATGTGGGTGAGTATGTGAACAGTTAGTTGGATAAGTGAAGACTGTGTCTGCTGATTTTAGAGACAATCGTCATTATCCTCGTTGTCGAGGTGACGAGGGCAGAACGGACCCGACCGGTTCGTTTGTCCCAGAGAGATGGAGACACACAGGAGGCTGGAGGGAAGCAAAAACAAAACCATCCTCTTCTTCAGCCTGACTCCCTCACACACTATCACACACCGAGTGACTAAGGCTGCGAATGTGAACGATGGAGAAGAAGCATCATGTCCAGTCACAGACGACGACTGAATCATCTACTTTACTGTCTTTACTTAACAATCCAGAAACACAGAAATATAAGAAAATGACCTTAATTCAAGTTAGTTGTAAAGAAACATTAGTAAGTAAATTAAACTTATAAAAGAAAATGACATGTGACAGGAAGGAAAGTTGAGTTGAGTTGAGTTGTCCACTGATACATGTTGTTACAAGAGGCTGGAAACACTGTTACAGCTTCTTTTTTTAATCTAATTTAATTCCACAGACTGATCCTGCTCTCACTCTTCAAATACTGAATCTGACACTAAAGACAAAGTATTGATCAGTAGATTGATCAGATTGCACTTCTTCTTTGTTCTCTCATGTCATTTGATTCTGTATCAGCTTCATATTTACACATTATTCTATTGTAATTCTATTGTTCTGGTAGGTTTTAAATCTAAAGCAGTGTTCAGTCCTGTAAATGTTGTCTGATCATGTTCCTTAATTCATTTGATGACCCTAGATAGATACATAAATACATCCTGTTCCTTCCTTTTATCTCAGGAGTGTGTGAACCGTCGTTGTCCTTCCTGAGATCAGCACGTTGTTGATGAAGTGAATAATCCTCTGGTTACTGTGTGGATAGACTAGGAGCTGACATTCAGCAGAAAATGAGCTGAATGCTCATTCAAAGCCTCCTCATTTATCAATAACTCCCCTCGGTCCTAAAATGTCAAAATGCTGTGCCCACATTTGTTTCATAAATGATAAATACGCCACAGTCTCTCATATAGAAGCTGGAGGTTAATTTATATTTATCATACTTCTCATTGCCTTCATTAGTACTGCTTTTCTCCTGATAAATAATAATGTGATATTATATTGATTTCAGTGTGTAAAGTCAGTGATAATTGGTTTCAGTAGTTCAGGTTCTCACCAACATGAAGGTTGTTGTTAGAAACTTTCATTTTCTCACAGTTAATGGTGAATATTTTCATGATACGTGTTAACGCTGACTTGGCTGTTTATGAAGTGTCAGTAATAATTGCTGGAGCTCGAATCTAAATTCAGTGACATTCTTGGGTTTTACAGACACTGTGTAGAGAAATTCCTGTTTAAAAAATCCATTAGATTCAAGGAAGAGTTCCAATCCCAATTCTTTGAGGAATTCCTTTCATTCCTAACAGCCACCAGATGATAAAATCTACCTCCCTCTTCTATCTGGGATGAAGTAGAGACTTTCCTCTTGGGGAAAGACACAGAAGAAAAAACTGTCTGCAGGAGAAGAAATGTCTGAGAGAGGACAAAGGTAAAGAGGAAAGAAGAGAAAACTCTGGCTCTCAACAGACGACCAAACCAAACCTCCAGGTCAAGTTATACCTCTGGATGCAACGTGTCTGCAGCTGCAGGAGTTGATTTAATCCTGGTACAAAAGCTAGTTTCTGCTCATCTGTATCTGTATCTGTATCTGTATCCGTGGACACACAGTCCTGATAATGGTCAGACCGTCACGCGCCACCGTCTCCTCTTTCCTTCTCATCTCATTTGCAATAAAACAGTTTGCTGCTCAATGTCAATCACTTCCAACTCACAAACATCAACAGACATCTCTCAGTCTCCGTTGTTCGTTGTGTGGAGGAACAAGACTTTTAGTGAAAGTTCAGTCAGGAAGACTGTCTTTGCACACGCTCACTAAGTCAGAACCACCCACTTGACATCTGCATCACACACCTGCTTCATCAAACCCCGTCTTTATCCAGTCATCACCCGACACGGTGGTTTCAACCAATCAATCTCAAGCCGCAAAGATTTAAAAGTGTCATTTCAGCGTCATGCATCGGCAACATCCACCACCACTTTCACCACCTTAACCTGGTCGTTAGTCTCCCTCCAGTCAGGCCCACTCATCCTCTGCTCCACCACCACCAGTGTCTAGGCCCCGGGGGAAAGATCATCATCTGATCTGATCTTCAGTTTCATGCGTCACCTCCACAGTTCCCACATCCTGCCGGGGTCTGAGTCCAAAGATTCTTCTTGTGCTGTCAATAAATTTCATTTTATAATTGCACACTCTCTTGTTAGTCTCTCCTGATTGAAATGCCAACAGTTTAAAAATGTATCACCCTCTACTGTTCTGGTGGTGAATGGCTTTGCAACAACCACCAGCTGATGGAAAACTGAGAAAAGTTTCCTGGCTGCGTTGATACGAATGTGTGGACGCACAGTAGAAGTCAGAGAAACATAACCGTGTTTTTTTGTGATTGTCTATATAGTGAAGAAGAGTAATTATTGAGCTCTTACCTGGAAGGGTCCACTGGGGCTGATGTCAAAGAACGCTTTCTTCCAGTCTGCACCTTGATGACCCGACTTGGTCCACACCACCGAGTCCACAGAGGCGATGCTTCTCACTCTGAGCAGCACATTCAGAGTTCCTGTGATAAGTCAACACACATTCATTCCCACAGGCAAACACACACACACACACACACACACACACACACACACACACACACCGATTATTAGAAACTGTCTCCATGAGAAAAGACTGAATACTCAGTTGAATTAAGACAAAACATTTAAATATAAATATATATATATATATATATATATATATATATATATATATATATATATATATATATATATATATTTTTATATATAGTGAATATATAAACTCAAAATGAGAGGACACTGTTTGACCTTTATTTCTATGGGTTTGTGTTACAGACTATATCTCATTCATACAGCAGGAATAAATACACTGCAGCTACTGTATATATGTGACATTTGGGTGAAGACTGAATGTGCCACATCTCCCATGTGCTTTATTTTCCACTGAAACAGCAGCAGAGACCAAGAGAGAAAGTCACAGAGGAAAGAGTCAGTTGATCGACTGACATTGACTAATTAACTTTACTTCCTTTAACACACAAGGTAAACTCATAATGTTTAACTTATAAAATATAAAATATATTAAGTATAATAATAATTTAATATAAATATATTAAATTATTATAAAATATATCAGTAGCTACGGTGGAAACATAAAAATCTTCAGTCGTTCTGGACAAAGAGAAACAAGCTACAAAGAAAGACACCGTTTGGTTTCCGTCTCCGTCTCTTCCTCTGTGTCTCTGTTTGGTCTCTAAGGTTTGAGAGATTCATTCATCTTCTTAATGATCTCCAGCCAGATCCTAATTGGAGCATTAACCAACCACCAGTGTCTTAAATAAACACACAGGCAGAGGTCATGGTTTCTATACGTAGACGTGTCTGTACAGTATCAATTTATATGCAGTGTTTTGTTCTTGTGTGTGTTACGTTACTTAAATCTTGAAGCGGCAGTGTGTCAGTAATTAACTTCCTAAACTGTCACATGAGAAGTGAGACTGGGCCAAACGTTAGAAGAGATGTTTTAATTTTCTGTGCGTGATTCAGAAGAAAGAAGCAGCGAAGCGTAAACTGTCAGCTCGGTCATCAGACTGAGCCGTGATAATAAAAACCACGTTCAATTAGCCTTTAACCATCCACACATCGTTCCCAAAACGCAGGTCTGACGTTCCAGCTTTCCAGTGTCTGTCCGTTAATCAGACACGACCGGAGTGAAAAGCATCGGCTCGTAGATTCACTGGAGTCCAGATTTATCAGATCCATCGAGTCTGATGCTGAACTTGACAAAAACGTCAGGAAATCACAGCGACAGACCGAGAAATAGTCCCACACATAAAACCACCTAATACAACCACATTTGAACATGTTTACTGATAATTCGAGTTGTTTTTCTATTAAAACTATTAGCTATCAGTTAGCTATTTCCTTCTGTTTCCAGTCCTGCTAAGCTAAACTAAGTTAAGCTAACTCTAACTCTAATGTCAGACTGATACTTATCTTCTCATTTAACTGCAAATAACCAAATGAGCACATTTCTCCTCCATCAGCAGGTTGTTTGACACGTTCGTCTATAATATAACAGCAGGATGATGTTGATATTAATAAAGCTGAAAAAAGCCACATTACTGAGTCACATGCAGCTGTTCGACGCATTCAGTCTGAAAGGATTCAGGGTTGTTATGTAACAGAAAGAAGCTTTGGCTAATTTTGGTGCATCCCACTTTCACCTGCTCAGCCCACTCTCTCATTGTGGCTTCACATATCTGAGCCTCATTGTCTCCATCCTCACTCACTCACTCACTCACCACCTCTCTCTCTCTCTGCTGCACTCACACCATCACCACACACACACACACACACACACACACACACACACACACACACACACACGACAGGGAAAAAGAAAGAGGACTCTGATAAGCAGTCTATTGATTGGATGGAGGTAAAGCAGTGTGTGTTGGTGAGTGTCAGTGAGGCAGAGGAGAAAGCACAGCTCTATCAGGGCTACTTGTCTGCAGAATCATGAGTGGGTTAGACAGCTACACACACACACACACACACACACACACACACACACACACGCTGCTATACTTGAACTCAAATGAGTTGGGCTGTTTCTCTTTTGATAATTAGAAGTTGGCTCATTGATTCTCTCCTCCCTCTGTCCTTCATCTTCATCTAAACACGGTTCATGTCCTGTGCGTCTCTGCTGCTGAGAAGATAAACTCTCAAACAGACGCATGGTCTCTGCTTCCAAACATCAACAACAACAACAACAACAACAACATGCCAGCACACGTCATTTCATTTCATTATGACAACATAAGTCGTGTCTAAGTAGCTATTCAACATTTAATATGTTAAACTCTGTACAAACATCCGACTCGTCCTCTTCCTCCTCTTCTACGTAAACTTGTAAACACTCGTACGGATACATTATTAAAATCTGAACAACATACAAGAAGTACAACATTTAAATAACCCTCAAACTCTAATTTGTCTTCCATCACTCTGAAGTGGAAATAAACCAGTGATTCCAAGTCTTCTTGCCAGTGGCACGCTGCAAATCGAGCCAGTGCAAAACACAACCCAACGCCAAACAAAACTAATTAAATGTAGTTTATTGTTGCTGCCAGCGAACCCAGAGAGAAACACATTAAGGTGAACAACACAGGGAGGTCTTTACTGGTTTGTTACAGTCACAGGACATTATACTTTATTTATTTATTTTATATATTTTATATATTTTTATGTTTTATAGTCACATAACCACAGGATTATGAAACAGCTAAAACAAAGTGTACGTGGGTCGGAGAAGAGACAAAAAAATTCAGAAGTATCTTGAAAAACTCGATGCCTTCAACATATGCAGCCTCTTTAACATCTGACAGTACTTTAACATTATACGATTGAGTTCATTAAAGCTGCAGTACTTAAACATAATGCACCACCGCCTGCTTCCTCTCAGGACTAAAACATCCCCAGGTTGATAGACTCTCCTGCAGCCTCTCCAGCATTTTTACTTATTTATTTATTTACCTCACATCTCTGCCTCTTTATCCTCTTCATTCTCTTCATCCTCTCATGATCCTTTTTCTCTGTGACAAACCAACCCGAACCCCCTCCAACCTTTACCCTTTTTGTCTCATCTTTCCTCACACTGACCCTTTCCCTCATTTGGTCTCTTTTGGTCATTAAGAGTCAAACTGTGTCTCCCCGGCAGGAGTTTGCTCTTTGCCAAGGTATAAGGCAATTAAAGCAACAACAGATTGGAGCAGACTGTCAGACCTACAGAGTGAATTGAGGGAGGGATCGTAGTGGAGTTGGGCGTAGCTGCTAACAGATGCTACTAATGTGTGACTGGTGCAGCGTCTTGTCTTGACTCATCGCTTCGTTGTAAAAACACTTACAACCTTTGAACAAACACAATAAAACTATTAAGTAAGAAACATCACAGATTCCTCATAAATGTCTCTTGTAATAAAGAAGAGCAACGACCTCAACCGTCCTCGTTAGAAATAACCTCTTCACTTACACATGCAGGAGCTGCTATTTTTTCAAATTAAACTAGTTCACTTCAGAGAAGAACATCAAGAGGTTTTAGAGAAACTACTCTCGATGTCTAGTGTCCATTTGGACGGCGGTCACGTCGTAAATGTAGAACAAATTAGTTACATAAAAGACTCTGACCCAACCATCCCATTCATCACTTTAGTTATTAAGAATAGTTACTAACTGTATCTGCTTTCAAACATGTAAAACTAAACGTCATCACTCTGCATTTTGATGGTTTTATTTAACTTTAAGACTGATCACAGATGAGACACTTCAGTCTTTAATCAGAGCTGTAATCAGCTGTAGTAGAGTCAGTGTCAATGTTAAACCTCCAGACTGATATATCTCACTGTTACTGTACAATGGTATTACACAATGGACACACACACACACACGCGCACACGCACACACACACACACACATTAACACACACACACTTGTGTTCCTCTACATTATAAAACAGCCTGAAGTTACAGTGGAAGTCAGAAACAATGAAACATGTGTTTGTGTTGTTTGTGTGTTTGTGTGTTTACCTTATGTTTTTTGTGGGAGTCCATGTGTTTGTGTGTGTGTGTGTGTGTGTGTGTGTGTGTGTGTAGGCTACAAGATGTATGCATCCTAGCTGTGTGACAGAGCATATTATGATGAACAGCTCCCCCAAATGACTGATTGTGTCTTGCTGCTGCCATAAATCACACACCCACTGCCCCTTTCAACCACCCCCAAACACACACACACACACACACACACACACACACACACACACACACACACACACACACACACACACACACACACACACACACTGAGGCATGAGCAGGGACATACAAACAGAACTTTGGTAACACCCTCCTCAATCCAACCGCTGTCCTCCTCTCTATCACTCAAACACACACACACACCTATGATGCTGTGTGTGACAAGCTCTCCCAGTGAGGGTCAAGTGCAGAGTTCACATGTTGACAGAAGCCCAGTGACATTAAAGCCTCAGACATATTTCAGGTCAGTATCATCTCTGTTCAATCAGTCTCTGTGGATGATTTCATGTTGTAAAACATAATGTGTGTGTGTGTGTGTGTGTGTGTGTGTGTGTGTGTGTGTGTGTGTGTGTGTGTGTGTTCTCTCATCACTGATACTCACCGATGTGTTTGCCTTTCATGTGGTAGTAGAAGGAGACACAGTATGGGACTCTACCGGAGCCCTTGGGGCCTCTGACTGAGGTCACATTAAAAAGTGGAGACAGCAGACGAGCTTTGTCACCTTGAACACGCGGTCGTGACGCTTCGATGTACATGTAATAACCTGAAACGCACAGAGACAACACTCTGTGAGCGTCTGTCACCATGTTTACAGTGAAACAGAGTAGAAATGTGACTGAACTGAACCAGGATCAGCTCTTACCCTCTTTAGTTCCACTGTGGTCGGTCTCAGGACCAGTGTTGGCGGATCGTTTAGGATTCTGTGTCAGGTGATTCTGTCTCGTCCAGTCGAAGATGTCGCTCCGGTCTTGAGAGAAACCACAGATCCGCTCGTCCTCAAACCCACACACATGGTCTGGAGTGTGTGTGTGTGTGTGTGTGTGTGTGTGTGTTTGTAGAAAAAAGATATAAAAAGAGAAAAACACACTGGATCAGTGACGTGTCAGACTGATGACAAACTACAAGTGACACAAAATGCTAAGTTTTTTTTTCCAGGAAAATAAACTTTAGCAGTGAAACTAATAAACATTTGACACGTTGAAAGAGGCAGGAAAGGTTCTTCATACTTTAGATATATTCTGATGCTGATGTATGACTCAGATTTTAAAGGCCATCATGATCGGGTAGAAAAATAAAAGTATTATCAAATAATGATGCAGCTGCTGGGAGACAGAAAGCAGATCCGTGGAGATATAAGAGAGAAAAGCAGCGACACTGCTACGATCACAAGGACGAGACTTGAACCATGTTTAAACTATAAGTGACACATTTGTTAAATTGTCTCTTTATCAGAATCCAATTATCCGTCAATGCAGCAATTAATGAACGAATGATGTGGTCGAGAGCTTCTTGATCATTTCTACATGTAACAATGTGAACGTATGGATCGTTCTAGAAGATAATTAATCATCTCTAAAGGAATTTAATTCTGTATGATATGAACATATAGTTTTTCAAACAAAGTTGTGAAGGTGAAACTTGGATCAGATGTTAGAAATAATCCTCTGTCTTATTTTTTGTCCCGTTTAAATAGATTTGTTATGTTTGAATCTGACGCGTGTCGTTACTCCAGACGACGGTCAGTTCTCTCAGCTGTCGACGGCGTCGTCACCTTCATTAGTTTCATCTGGACGACTCCTCCGTTATCACAGACTCAAGAAATGAGAAGTGAAGCGAGCCAGTTTAACAACAACAGCTCCCTGAAACCGTCCAAGCTGACAGACCCACACACACACAGCCTCAGATGCATATGGCTCTCGCTTCCTGTGAGGATGCCGTGTGTGTGTGTGTGTCTTTGTTTCAGGGAGCTAATCTATTACTATTCACACTCTGCTCCACTACATGCGCTCCTTTCAATTTGCACTGTTGTTCTCGCAGTCTGTTCCAATCTGCTGTTGTTTTAATTGCCTCACCCTGGCAGAGCCAACTGCCACTCCTGCCAGAAAAATGCTGCGCGTCTCTTAATGAAGAAAATAGACAAGATGCAATTGACTGAGAAAGAGAGAGGGATGTGAAGAGAGAAGATGAGTGGAAAGAAAAAGGCAGCGAGAGAGAAGAAGAAGAGACACAAACTTAAAGGGACGTAACATAGTTTTAATATAGTTTTATCAAGTGAGTTTCAAGCCATTAGGCCATATAATATATCTCCATAGCCTTTAACAAATCACATCACCATAACCAGCTCCTTCTCCTCCAATCACAGCCACTCTTTCATGACATTTAAAATGTCATGGACCTGCTTTCACATCCCACCGTTTCCACACTCTCCTCCTTCGCTACAAGATTTAATAAAGGCCAACGCTGGGTTATGACAAACTTTGCCTTGACAAACTTGTGCTGACATCGCTCGCAGCATTGAAGCTAAATTAGCTTTCATCAAAATTCAAAGAGCCTTCTAACATCAGCACCCTGTCATCAATCAGGTCACATCAACCAGCTGAAGAAACAGTAGAGTTAGTTCAGTCTCACCTGAAGATCTTGGATAGGTGTAAGCTGCAAAAAAAGATATAATAACACTGATTAACTCACTTCTCGACAGACAAATAATGCCTGAAAGTGTCTGAAGAGAGACTGGGTGTAAACGTGTCTTACGTTCTGAGTACTGGATGATCCGGCTGACGTAGTCTCCGGTGCTGTAGGTGGTGATGGGGGCCAGACGGACCTCGTAGGACAGAGGGATCCTCAGGTCTGATATGGTGTGAGACAACAACACCCCCGTCTCTGGCTCCTTCCCCTTCAGGTCGATCTGCTTGGACAGCAGGTTCTGTTTGTTCTGGATTGATACGATAAAAAAACAAACAGGTATGATGAGACGTAAGAACAGATCATGTGTCAGATCATTAAAACATCCTCAGCTTCACGTTGACACACTGACCCCAGTAACCAACTCATCTTCTTCATCATCATCGTTATGTAAAGATGTAAACAAACCAACATCTGATCAAGTTCAGATGTTTTCTTGGAGACATAATTCCACTTCCACTTCACATGTCGTGTTGTTTCACCCATTTTCTCACGTTTCCAGTCATCGTATTTTACCTTCGTCTCGGCCACGAAGCCACATAATGTACAAAGTTTTTAATCTTTTAACTAAAAAATAACATAAAGCAGCTGTCATAAGAAATATCTGCTCTGACTATGATACAGCGACATATTTAATTTATTATAAAACATCTGAAATAAATATTTTATTAGAGACAAATAAATAAGTAAAAATAAGAATCGGTCATGATGTTAATACATTACAACTGTCGTGTCCTCATTTTAAAAAAAAAAAAGAAAAGATAAAGGATTTTCTTTCCTTTTTTTTTTTTTAGTTCCACTTTTAACAGAGCTTTAGCTGTGTTATTCCACCCACAGAGAAGGATCCATTAGCTGTGTATCTGCCTCTGATCCCAGCTACTTAAAGACCTGACAGTGAGCTCAATCTAATGCATCAGGTCAGCCACTCCACTGTAACACCTTCATACACCCACAGCATGCCATTATCGTTATGCATGAGGCAGAGGAGCCTGTTCTATATGTGTCTACTGTGTGTTTATATGTACACACACACACGAATATGTATGATGAGTACACACACCGTATCGACCGGTTACGTCACGACCAGTCGCTGTTTAGCGAGTTAAATTCTCCTCGATCTAAAACAATTCATAGAATCTACAGTGATTTTTTCACTGGAAACAAACTAGTTTAGTTTCAGTTGCAACAAATATGTGACAAAGATGTTAAAAGTAAATATCATCCAAAAAGAGAGAGAAAGCTTTAATCCACTGACGCCTCCTCTACCTTCCTCTATAATTGCTCCAGAGCTGGATGGTCTGACATGGCCGCACACAAATCCTCTTTCCTCTCGTCTACCGACACTCAAGTGGAGGTGTCTTATCCTCACTGGCCGTCTGCTCCCTCACACAGATTCAGCCTCAACTAGACTGAGCTGATCATTTCTATTGACAACATCACGGCGTCTCCTGCCCGGACTGCCAGGACGCTGGGGCCGACTCCAATTATCATGCGAGTCCTTCATCGCTGCCACGGACTTGATCCCTGCATGTTTGTGCTCTGCAACATACTTGGAGTCAAATCCTCCCCTTCCCCACCAGGCACCGTGCCACTAATGGCCGTTAAATCTCCTTTTCTCAGTGCCAGTCTGGCTGTTTCCATTTCACTTGCTCCAACTTTTCACCCTCTCCTGCAGTTATGGAACATCCTTCTCCTTCCTTGTACAACAGCAGCTATCTTTCAGTGCAGACTAAAAAAGTCTATTTCTAAACATAAACCACCTTTTCTGCCACTGAATAATGTCCTCTCCGCTAATTCACCTTCACTCACACTCATTCTTTCACCGCGTTGCTTTAGAGGCCGTGAAGGAAACTCCTGTTTGTTTATTCAGTAACTGGAGTGATCCAGAAAATGTAAGTGTATCTTCCACTGCTCTCTGTAAATTATCATCTTGTTAGCAGCGTACCTCGACACTGCCGAACATAATTGGAGGAAGTTCAGGAAGAGAGGAAATTTCAAGAAAAGGTCTGAGTAGCAGGATGCTGCCTCTTTTAATGAAACAAGAGCAAAGCGACCTTTTGCTTTAAGGGATGCTCACGTCGGAGGAAAAGAAAGGCCACAGGTTTCGATTTCCCAGACAGTAACGCGTCTTTCACGAGCGTCTTCATCCAAGTCTTCACACAGGCGTCAGGTAGATGTGTAGAATTAGTGCAAATTGGATTTTCTGAATCAAAGAGTTTGACAACGAGACGTAATGACTGAAGAGCTGCTCTGATCAACGTGAAGCATTGTGGGAATTTATGTCACATAAAGTGAGAGACGGTC